>OZ038518.1:62892079-62934579 GCA_964036315.1 Acanthosepion esculentum | reverse complement strand
CCGTTCTGCTATGACTTCGCTTCAAGACAATTTATTCTACTGACACTATTTACATTATTCGGACTATATTCCTCATCTTTGTCGCCATATTTATTACAACGTTTCGGCCGTTGTACACTCCGGCCTTCTTCAGGTGGTTGGAATGTCGAACTGAACCCTTTATTTCGCTCACTGGGGTAGACTGTTCTACTTCCACATGTTTAATGGATATCAGTTACCAAGTCCTCCACTGCCTTAACTAGGTATTGAACTTACACTCTTTGGGTCCTGTCACTGGATCTAACTAACGCCTTTATCCCCTGTGCCATGTGTCCTTGACAGATAATGATAATGGTAATATTAGCCGTTTCTTTACAAGGAAACATTCGACATACAATGAACGTGCAGCCAGTATCATTCCAGTTTGAAATTTATAAAAAACTTTCTCTTTCCACCATTGATATAGGTTTCCTTCCTAACTTTTTATTTGAAGTCGTGAAGAATGTCAAAATCTTGACTAAATTTCTCGTATGAACAGATATCATAATTTACACTATTTATATTCGAAATATTATCCTCATCTTTGTTGTTCTAGTTCCACGTGCCATGTTTAATGGATGTCGATTATCAGTTATCTCCTGTTAATTCTCCTCTCCAAGTGCTCGACTGCCTTAATCAGGTATTGAACTCACACACTTTTGGTCCTGTCACTGGATCTAACTAACGCCTTTATCCATTGTGCCATATGTCCTTGGGGACGTGGAACTCGAACAGTCTACGGATTGGAGTACGTTGTTGCGTTCTTGTCCTTGGAGCTAGCAGTCGCTTTGCATGCCCTTGGAGACAGTAGTCGGCGCGCTTGCCTTTGGAGCTAGCAGTCGGTTGTCATGCCTTTAGAGCCAGCAGTCGGTTTGCATATCCTTGGATCCTGCAGTCGGTTTGCATGCCCTTGGAACCAGTAGTCGGTGTTCCTACCGTTGGAAGCAGCGGTCGCTTTGCAAGCCCTTGAAACCAGCAGTCAGTACGTCTGTCCATGGAGTTTAGCAGTCGCTATACATGCCCTTGGAGCTAATAGTCGGTGTGCATGTCCTTCGAGCCAGTAGTCGGTGTGCTTAACCTTGGAAGCAGCAGTGACTTTGCATGCCCTTGGAACCAGCGCTCAGTACGTCTGTCCATGGAACCACTAGTCGGTGTGCCTACTCTTGGAAGCAGCGGTCGAATGCATGACCTAGGAGCCAGCACTCGGTTTGCATGCCCTTGAAACAAGCAGTCGTTGACTGTAGATACGTGTTCTCCGATATAAATTGAGTGTCGACGTAATTCAAGATGGGGATAGTTTGTTAATAAATTGCTATAGAGTTTTTTTGTTTAATTTGTGGGCCACATATCGAAGAGCTTCATGATATATCAAATGATAAATTCCTTACTCTCGTAATGATATGCAAAATCATTTCTTGATTTTTAGCGACGAAAGTCTCCTTTCATCTCCAAATACAGAGTTGCTTATTTCCTTTTAAAAGGTCTGACTTTCTTCTGAATCGTTATGTTTATCATTTCTTTTCAGATAAATGATGCCAAACATCCGGCTAACTCTGCTAGCTTCCTGAAAGTTCCACGGTCGTTTGTTATCAAAGTTCAAAAAGATCCGAAAACCGCTGGCGTAGCCAAACGTAAAAGGCCCGCTAAGTGCCCTAATAATGTCACAACATCCAAGTTTGTATGAAGGGGAGGTAATTCAATTTTAATTGTTTTTATTGCGCCACATGAGGGCATCAATAATTCCAGTTAGAGCTGGGGCCCTGGTTTTGGTTGGTGTTGTGCTATTGGCTAATAGGATTTTACGTATTTCCAAATATTGGTTATAAGCTAAATAAATAATAAAGTAAAGGGTTAGACGACAACAAATTGACAACAGATCTTGTGTTGTAAAACAACACAGTACAAAAATATGGTGTTGCCAATAAGAAGTTTAAGTTGATTGGACAAACCAGAATATATTGAGACTTGGATCCGGTGTTTTGCAGCCCAAGACAGAGCAAGAAAATTGAAAGAAAACAAGGCAAGAAGGGGAGAAAATTAAATAACCGACCCATTCCTAACTTTGTCAAGTTGTGAAGCTGTAATGAAAATTTCTGTTGTGGCGTACGGGAAAGATTAGGAGGATTTAAGTTTTTTTTTTTTTTTAATTTGAAAATTACAAAAAATAAACTTACAACTTAAAAAGAAACTTGTCATAGAGGAAATTGTTACAATTTTTGTGTACCCTTATGTACTAGTGAGCCAACCCAAATGACTAGACTCACTTTATAGTTCCCCAAAAGAAGGTTAATCAATCAGGAGACGTCAAATATTCAATCCGTCGTGTATAAAGGCGGCCATTTTGATTGCTCTCTCCGAATATCCAGTGGCAAACTGTCAGGCCAAAGAACAGAAGGAAGAACTACGCTCTGCTACTTTATCGGGATATCCACTGCTAACCTGAACTACGCTTCCCTACTGTCTTTGAAATATTCACTGCCAACCTCTGGATTCTATACTCAAAGACTACCGTCATCATAAACAACAGAAATAACCAAATTTCTGTTCATTAAACAGAATCAAGATGAATCAATTATACAATATCTTCACAGATTAAGAGAAGTTAGCAGATTCAGTGAGTTTGGAAAACTAGGAACTCAACATTTGACTTTAGATGGCAAATTGATTCAATTACAGTTGATTGAAGGTATTGCTGATATATTGCATAAATATAAGATATTGGAACAATTACAATTGAATAATTTGTCTTTAACTGCATGTGTGGACATTATACAACAGCAGGAATTGATTAAAAAGTATAATTTTACTGAAGACAATGTTGAAATGCACAGTATTGTTATGGGGACCTACCCATAATAGTAATGGACTAGTCCGTACCCCATAAATACTGTGCCTCAAGAGGAAGCAGCAGAGAGAGACAGTGAGTGAGTCAGACAGACAGACAGAGTGAGTCGGGCAGTCGGCTAGACGATTACTGTAAGACATTGGAATAGTGATACTTCGAGACAACATAGTTCTCTCTAACCTAACCTGATTAGTACCACTAACACTTCTACTTCTTTTGTACATATTCTGTTTGTAATACATCTGTGTTATTCCATACCTGTGTTCGAGTTATTCTTCATTGGTTCTACCTTGGACCAACACCGTGGTACAAGGAACCTGCACCATAACAAGTACAAAAAAAAGAATGCGAGAAAATATTAATGGAGAGGTTCAGATCCAAAAATCAAAAAATCTGGCCTTTAGGATTGGTTAATTTTTTATAATAGGTGCTTACCAAAATACAGCGACTTAATAGAACCATTTTCTGAACTCCGTAAAAAAAATAATGAATTCAAATGGACTCAGAGGCAGAGCTTAATGTTTGAGGATTTAAAAAAGATAACCATAAAAAAAATCTTTTGATCCCACAAAGGAAGTTACTTTAACTACGGATGTGAGTGAACAAGCTGTGGTAGCAATTTTATCGCAAGAAGGCTACCCAATAATGTACCTTTCAAGACGATTGATGGCAGCAGAAATAATTTATTCAAATATTGAAAAAAGGCATTGGACATTGTCTGGAGATAGAACTAGACAATTTTTATTAGGTAAGAATTTCCTATTATAGCTTGACCATAAACCTTTAGAGTTTATATTTTTAACCCCAGAAAGGAGTTAAAAGTTACATATTCTAGAATTCTAAGGTGGGCAATAAAATTAATGGCATATGATGTTGACATTGAATATGTAAAAGGAAATACAATACCACGTGTTGATGCACTGTCAAGGTTACGATTTAAAAAAGAAAAATGGAAATACTGAATGAAGAAATATGAACAAGCAGAATTAGCCGACACTTGGATTCGGTATTTTGCAGCACAGGTGAGGGCTAAAAGATTTAAAGGGGGCAAGAAAAGAGAGAGAGAAAATGAGAGAAAGCCGACCTCTCCTTAGATTCGAAGGGTTTTGAAGCTATAATCAAAGTTTCTCTTATGGCGTTTAACTTTCGCTGAAATTGCGTAATTTATAAAAAGGAACTTATTTATGCCCGTTAAATAGAAACAAGATGAATAAATTATAGAATATCTTCAAAGATTAGGAGACGCTAGCAGATTCTGCGAATTTGAGAAACTGGGAACTCCATGTTTGACTACAGAAGACGAATTGATTCAGTTATAGTTTATTAAAGCTATGCGTAACATATCCTATATATATAAAATAGAGGGCTGCTCGATAAAAGTGACTCACCTGATTTTTTTTTTTTACTAAGTGTTCTCTTCTCCGATGAAACGAAAGTTGAGCTAAATTCAACGGATAAGCGATCTAAAATCCGAAGAAGTACCTTTGGAAGCTCTTTGAATTTAGCAGTAAGTACTGTCAAGCATCCGTTCAGTATAATGTTCTGGGGATGCTTTTCTTTTCATGGAACTGGTTTCTTAAAACCTATTGAAGAGACCCTCAGGAGCGAGCAGTACAAGAGAATTTTAGAGTCTTGTCTGCTGCCTTCTGCTGAAAGGGTGCAAATCGACCCCACCAAGCTCATTTTTATGCAGGATAATGCTCCCTGTCACAAATCAAAATTGATGAAGGAATACTTTGATGAGAAGCAGGTGAGTGTTATGACATGGCCGCCCCAATCTCCTAACATTAACCCCATAGAAAACTTATGGAGCATTATAAAGCACAGGCTCTCGAGAAAGCAGTTGAGCAACAGAGGATATGATTGTGAATTTCATATCCGAATGGAATTCAATGATTGGAGATGAAATTTGCCAGAACCTAATCAAGTCAATGCCAAAAAGGGTTGAAAAGGTTATTCAAAATAAAGGAGGACCCATAGATTATTAAATATTTCGAACTATATTACCTATTATAAATAAATTATACCTCTATGTTTCTATTGATTACTAGTTGCAGGAAATAAGTGAGTCATTTTTTTTGGACAGACGTTCAGTATAATGTTCTGGGGATGCTTTTCTTTTCTTGGAACTTTCCCTAAATCTCATTTATATCCAAAATTATAATTATCAATAGAATACCTTAGGGTGAGTAAACTTTTTTACTAAGTGGTCGTAAAGGGGTCTTTATGTTAGTAAGATTAATAATTAGTTTCACGCTAAAAACAATAGGCGAAAAAATTTTTAAGTAAAAAAAAAATCAGGTGAGTCACTTATCGAACAACACTGTATTGGAATAATTACAATTGAATAATTTGTCTCTATATATGTGGAAGTTTTACATCAATTGGAAAAACTTCCGATAGAATCATTGAAGGGTTCCTTGGGAGCCTTAAAGAAATGCAAATAAATTGTGCTGACAAGTACAACTTAAACCTTACTAACGATTTTATCGATGTAAAATATGTGTAATGTTAGTGTGTCGATTTTTTTTGGCGCATTGGAAAATGCCATGATGAAATTTCTATCCTTAGTTTTCTGGTTCAATATAGGAAGGAAATGAGTAGAGAACAGAAATCAAAATAAATAATAAAAGTATATAAAACAACAGTAATAAGACAAAATGTTAAGAAAGAATGATATTAACACGCAAAAGGGAAACAGGCAAGTAATTGTAGCGTTCCTCTTCAACACAAGAATGAACAAAAATATGGCGGTTGAGACCGAGCATGAGTTCTATCTTATTGGCTAAGAAGAAATCCCAGCATGCATCTGAACGATTTGTGCGCATAATTTGGGAGGGGATTTTTTTTATTAGTCATTGTCATAAAGTGGAACCAAAAATTATTCTGGTTTTGGTGGGGATGTCTAATGTAACAAACAAATATTACGAAAAATGTTTGGCAACTCTAATATACATGCATTAAAAAAACTGTACAATATTTCGATATTTCTTTATTATACAGGGTGTTCGTGTGCACTTAAAAAAAAATATAATTTTATTTGTATTTGCGATAGAAATAATCTGTAAAAAATGTTATAAAGTTTAATGTACCTAGTTTTAAGTATAGTAAAATAACTAATGCGATTTCAGGCATTACTGTAAATCAGTTGGCAAATGTTTTCCGTAAACTGCAAAATCGTATTACCCTTTGTGTTGCTAATGATGGAGGACATGTGGAAACTGAAATAAAATTTCAATAAAACCTTAAAAAATATAGATTTACTTCTTTCTAATCCTTTTTACAAATTATTTCTATCGCAAATACAAATAAAGTTATAAATTTTTTAAAGTGCACACGAACTTTATGGACACCCAGGATATATATATATATATATATATATATATATATATATATATATATATACATATATATATATATATACACCATATGGACACCCTGTATATATATAGGCTTCACAGTAACTACAGTGATGTCTGTAGGCTATGCCAGGAAGGACAACTAGTGATGCTAATGTATCTAGACCAAGAAAAGTTCTTAAATGAAAAGTCTAAGGTCATGTCAGGATGTAGACACGCCAAAAAGTATAAATACAACAAAAAATATCATGAAAAATGAGGAAAACACCATCAGCCTACAACAATAACTTTATGGACGCCGGGCGATGGATGAATTGTCTAAATAACGCAATAATAAAAATGACGCTGGCATCTCATTTTAATCGATATATTTGCCAAAATTACACAACCTGTATTGGTCGTTGATCTAACATTTTCACTCACAGTTCTTAGAATAACATGGCTATGTATTTAATATTAGTCACACATTAGCTGACAAAACAACAATACTGACAAAGTAAAAATATCCTAAGATATTAGAGACCATCTACATTAAAACAAAGCAACCTACGCTCAACAAACCAGTCACAGCATATTAATTTATGTATTTAAACATATGTTGATAACATATGTTGCGAATGGTGGTGTAGACGACTAGACAGAAGGAGTTCCACGCAGGTGAGAAATTTTCCTCTTTGCAACTGGTCTCATTCTTTAGGCATCAACTTAAGGTTAAGATCAGGGCGGAGAGGGCGCGTCTCTCCTCGTGGAATTTCGGCAAAAGGTGGGTGAAAATTTCGCGCTTGGTGCGAGTGAGAGGTGCTGACCTAGAGTGGTTGCTGGACGCAACTTAAGCAAGAGGATTTTGGGCCTCGAACCGAAACATTAGTCATCCCAGCCTTTTAAGGTAAGATAGCACATTTTCATGTTCAGTTTTGGCCTCCTCAGGGCTAAATATTTTCCTTTCAACGTAGCTAGAGCATGCAAGTACATAAGTCCTGTTTTTTTTGTCCTCCTTTTTAGTTTCTTGTCTCCACCCCTCCCCACGTTTTAGGTGACAGATGTCTCTGTTCTCTGGAATTGTTCATCCCAGTTAATAGAGATTTCTGCCACATTTTTGGAAGGGTCCTACTACTAATATTGTTTTGTTTAGTTTCTTGTACATACATATTTTACATTGTATATAAACATTGGGCTTTTGATTTTTTCCCCCATCCCTCGATGATTTTGTAAATAAAAATTCATGTTAGGGCTTTTCATCGAGAAAATGTGGTATTTTGGTGATTGTGTTGTGAAAGTAAATGTGTTGTTATGGTGAAAGGAAAATTGTAAGTACGAATGGGTCAACGAATGAGACTAGATAGTTTTCAGGTAGGACTAGAGAAGACCCGTCTTTTACCCCCTCCCCATTTTAGCCCTTGTGGCACATTTTGTATTTTAAAATGCAAATAAATAATAACATATGTTGATAACATTTCTTTCTCTCACGTGGTCAAGTACGACATCATAGAACCGCATTACGAACTTACGATCAGGGTCTCCTATTCCACGACTCTTAACTTCGCACAGCAAACTTCTATGTAAATAAAAAAGAATGTGATCTTTGACGGTGAATATCTCTGTTCTTATGCCCATATAAACACTCTGACGAGGGCTCATGTATGTCGAAAGCTTAGATCAATGTCCAATATAATAAAGAAATATCTAAATGTTGGACAGTTTTTGTCTTTATTTTCTCTTGAAACTAAATCCATTATATGACACTTTGAAAGGCTCATGATAAAACATAACAGACATATGTTGTCTGTTTTATTTAACAATATATATATATATATATATATATATATATATATATATATATTAAAGACATTTTTGATATGTTTAACGTTCTTTTTATAGATACAAGTATTTAAGTAGATGCCCTGTTTATAATAAACAATATTAAATAACATTTACCGGCCTGAATGTCCGAGAAATTTTCATAGAAAATCTTCGATCTCAGACAGGAATCGAACCTGTATCCTATACAGAACCGTCATTTTGCGTGATGTGCCTTAACCTTTCGGCCACAGAGAAGCGTCTGGTTAGCAAGGTCTGTTTTACTATCTCTAAACTTAAATCTTCCATGAATCTCTTCTATTCATATCTGCTCTTATGGTATCAAATGTAAGCAAATGACGTCATATATTTGGAATTGGACATACTCCGACAATTTATATATATATAGGTAACTATACTCGTGTCGAAAAACCTTCGAATTCTTGATTTAACAATAGCCAAATCAATCACGAAGGGAAAAAAAGGTTTTAAAAAAGAAAGAGCCAGGAACATGAAAGTCTGTCGAAAATAATTGCACAGATACAGGTTCAAGGCCCAAAGAAAAAACCCCGATACGAGTAAACAACTAACTAAAGAGCTCGATACAAACGTAATGAGCCAGACAAACCTACCAAGGTTTCAATTAGGCAGCTGACACTGACGATCTGCCTAAGTGAAACCTTGGTAGGTTTGTCTGGCTCAATAGGTTTGACTATATATATATATATATATATATATATATATATATATATATATATATATATATATGTATATACACTCCTGAAAAATTTATTTCGGTTGAGCTCTGTGGGGAGGAAATGTGGGTTTGTAAACAGTGACTATTACGGCTAATAATGCAAGTCTCTTCGGTGAATCGAATCGAGTTCTCTCAGTCACTATGTGTTTATCTAAAAGTACATACGATTAAATTCACCTATATCCCTGCCGGGATTCAGTCGGGTTTCGATCTTAGCTAGAGGCAACTGGATGTCTAGCCACACTGAAACATGAGTATACATATGTATATATATATATGTATATACAAGAGAGAGAGAGAGAGAAATAAGAGAGAGAGAGAGAGCGAGAGAGAAAGAGAGAGATAGAGAGTGACAGACAGGGAGAAGGATAGGTCTTCATCGAACTGTCATTAATAAGAAGTGTTGAAATTCATGCAAGATTTCACAGTTCTAGCATCATTCCTTTATAATCAACCTATAAACTTTCAGCTCACTATCGTACTGCTACTATGACTACTACTAAAGTAATAATATTTCTACTACTACTACTACTACTACTACTACTACTATTACTACTACTAATAATAATCAGGAGAGTATTTATATTTCACAGACCATTCTGTCTGTCACATTATTTACATGGAGAATTGCTTTCCTCGGAAAGGAGCCAGGTTGTCGCGTCCTCTTCAGCATGCAGTCATACCAAGCAATTTGAGAACGGAATATTTATTTTAACGCTTTCGTGACTCCTGGGGGATGATATAAGTTTAGAGCGAGCCACATCTATAACTGAGATATACATGTCGCGTAGAGTTCTTGTGGAAGTCTACTGGGACGTGTATGTGTCACGAATAAAATGAAATGAATTAAAAACTTTCTCAGCTATACTACAACCGCAGAAAATGATGTCATCATAGAATGAAAGCCACACAGAAATTATTTCGCATTACATGAGTGAACAAGAAAAAACATGGGGTGAAATGATCTGGTTATTCCGTGTTTTTTTTATTCTAATGGTGACTAAAGTGTAACTTTATATACATACATATATATATATATATATATATATATATATATATATATATATATATATATATGAAGAGAGGGAGAGAAAAGAAAATGAGTTAGAAAGAAAGATAGATATATTCATACTGATATATATATATATTTATACATTTACATACATTCATATATATATATATATATATATATATATATATATATATAGAGAGAGAGAGAGAGAGAGATAATATTAGTCGTAAATATACACATACATATGCAATCATATATCGAAAATATATAAATATATATACATACATACATACACATACATATATATATGTATAAAAAATAATTCCAAGAGGATAGAATCCAGGTAGAACTTAGGCTTAAACACTAATATTCCATGGTCATAATTTATTCCATTGGAATCGTAAATACGATCCAATTCATCAGACCTACAAATTCAAAAAGAAAACAGAATATATATATATATATATATATATATATATATATATATATATATATATATATATATATGCAAATGTAAAAATATATGAATTGCACATAAAGTTTTGGTGTTATTGAAACTGTACTCCATGTTATATAAAAGAGCTATAAAATATATATATATACATATATTAATATGCATATGTGAACGACGTGGGATAATATGTATATTTAATAATAATAATAATAATAATAATATATATATATATATATATATATATATGTATATATATATATATATATATATATATATATATATATATATATATATATATATATATATATATATATATATTGACGAACACAAGGTCTGACCAAAATTCATGTTAAAAAAACAAAAAAAAAAACAAATGAAAACTACAGACAAAAGTTCATTTTCTCCATCCAGACATTCATTTCTGTATTTCATTGCTACCAACAAGCAGACAATTATTTTTCTCCTGATGATGGCCATGTTGGCCAAAACTAGTAGAGAAATAAGAATAAAAACGAAGGAATATTAATATACAACCCAGTGTGTCAGAAGATTTTAAATTTTTAATATTTTTTATTGTTCAATATACACACATATATATATATATATATTTTTGTCATCCACAGACAGACTGTTTCGCAGCTCATCAGTGTGCCTCTAGCTAGGATCGAAACCCGACTGAATTTTCCTCACTCCGAATTCTAACTGCTAAGCCATCAGTACGGAACGAAGGTGAATTTTAGCGTGTTTATTTTTAGATTCGGATAAACACACAGTGACTGAGAGTGACTCAATTCTGTCGAAGAGTCGTGCAGTATATATATATATATATATATATATATATATATATATATATATATATATATATATATATATATATATATATATATATATATATATATATATATATATATATATATATTGCACCTACGTAAGTATATTTCTTCCTCAGATGTTATGAATACAGTGCCCAATGTTATGAAACAGAGCTATAAGTCTATATTAGTGAATATACATCATATCCAACGTCGAACAGCACTGTATATATATATATATATATATATATATATATATATATATATATATATAAATTAGCGGGTACGATGGATAAGGCATCTTCAAAATTAGGCATGCAAATGACACTGACATTTCACTTCAGCAGATATACTTACCAAAATTAAACAAATATATTTTGAAGTCTTAAAGAGTAATTTTTTCCAACAATATCGACATTGGCTTCAAGAACTGCCTCCAGCCGTCTTTGGAATTTCTTATAACTCTTCTGTTTAATGGTGTGCACGCTGCCATAATCATTGCTCTTAGTTCATCTTTGGTGCCACAATGAATTTGTTTGGTCTCTTTCTCATCACATAATAATCAAGGGAGTTTCTGTATGGGGAGGTAGGTGACCAGATATAACGGATGATGTGGTCGCAGAGTCATGACTGGGTTCTCCTGCTTGGGTGGTATGGTGCAGAGTCCTGTTGCCAGAGATAGGGTCTTTCAGTAGCCACCCTTTTGAACACTACCTCCTGAAGCCACTTGATGGAGGCCTCCGTGTTGAGTGTGATCCTGCCGGAAGGTGAATGAAGGCATTAATTGCGAACACTCCAAATATCTTCGCCATCACCATTAGGCGGATCCAACTCTTTCCGAATCCTCTGCACTGTCACAGATTGACACCCAAACACTCTAAAATTTTCGTATCATAGTTCTTGCGCAAATACCTAGCAGTACAGAATGCCGTTTCCAAATTTCTGGCGAAGTAAATGATGCTCTTTTCTCACAGAGGGCGCTCACCCGACCCTACGATACTGCAGTCGACAAAATAAAAACTAAAAACAAGGCGTATGCACGAAACTAAAAATATAAACATGACGGCAATTTACCCATCGCACCCTGTATATATATATAATATATTAATAGACAGAAAGATAATGAATTAACTGGCATATAAAAAGAAATATTTACAGAAAACATCGAAAAAATAAGTAAAATTAATTCCTTTAACAATATATGGAAAGGACCACATTTTGCCTGATGAAGGTCGCGAGACCGGAAACTCGTGTAGCAAAATTATAGAAAATAATGTATAACTTATAATTTAAAAAAATCCACATTATAACCAGAAATGTCTGCGTTTTTTTTCTTCTTTTTAATATATATATATATATATATATGTGTGTGTGTGTGTGTGTGTGTGTGTGTGTGTGTGTGTGTGTGTGTTTGTGTGTGTGCATGTGTGTGTGTGTGTATAAAGAAATATAGTTTTAGGGTGTGCTATATTTATGGAATAAAGTGCTCAATATCAGAGATAGAGCGTATGTAAATATAAATATAAAGGTAAACATTGAAGTCAACACACAGAGGCGACAGGCTGTTTCATGCTGGACACAATCATCTGGTCATGATAGCATGATTTTTCCTTGGCTATTTACATATACGGGTCATTGGTGTATTGTGGGTAATCTATTCTGGCGGCTATTTTTACGGGAGTGTCTTGTTTTTTTGTTTATTTCTTCGTTTGGGTTAATTTATTTTACTAGTTTTTAATTTTAATTTTGTATTATTTATTCGTTTTGTTTATTCATGTTTTATTAACGTAGTATAAAATTTTGCGGGGTATTTGCTTAGGTTGCTTATTTAATAGTTTGTTTTTTGTCTGGGAAGATAATTAAAGCTATTTGTTCGTCCAATGTTTAGATTGCATGCCGTAGTCTATTCTGTTATTTTAGCGGGTGGACAGTTTTTAATTTATTTATTTGGATTGAGTATTTTTAATTGTTTTTGCTTATTTATGCTTATTTTTATTAGTTTTAACGGTTATTTTAGTGGGGGCGATTTCTTAATTTGTTCATTAATTTATTTTTATTAATTTTTATTTGTTTTTTATCTATTTTGTTATTTTTTATTTTGTATATTTTTATTTATTCTATTTGGGTTTCGATTTTTGAGTAACGTAGTGATGTTTTTTTATGTATATATAGCAGTTACAGCTATTTTTACGTCCGATTATTGGATTCGTTGTTTTGGTCTATTCTGACGATTATTTTGGTGGGATTGGTTTGTTAATTGCTTTATTATTATTTACTTTATTTACATATTTGTGTTATTTTTACTTATTTTTTATGTCTTTTATTTTTTATATTTATTTATTCTATTTCGTCTGTTCTAACGCAAGTAGTTTGTTAATTTGTTTATTATTTGTTTGGGTCAATTTATTTTACTTGTTTTTTTTATATTATTTTATTTGTATTTATTCATTTCAGTTTTCAAATTTTAAGTAACGCAGGGAAATTTTGTTTTCATGTCTGCCTTTTGAGATGAGCTCAGATCGTTTATTTAGTAATGATCCACAGCGTATGTAAATATAAAATGAACATTTAAGTCAACACTCAAAGGCAACAGGCTGTTTCATGGTAGACGCAATCATCATGCCGCGAATCAATTGCCCTATGCATACATATATTATATATTACCCCATTCAGATGACCATTCCATTTTGTTTTTTTTTAACAAATGTATTTGCATTGACAAGTCCTGGGCAGTTTTTCGCAAGGACGAAGTGGCCATCTGAATGGGGCAATTTTTGGTTTTCAGTCTTTGTAATTCTCTTATAAGCTGTATAATAAATAAATTGAGATCTCCTTTTTGGATCAGTTTTAATATTTTATATTAATAGGATCTACTTGGATTACTTACCCACGGATTCTTCCCTATATATATATATATATATATATATATATATATATATATATATATATATATATATATATATATATATATATTAGTGAATATACATAATATCGACACTAAATATGATGTATATTCACTAATATAGACTTATAACTCAGTTTCAAACATTGGGCACTGCATTTATAACATCTGAGGAAGAAATATACTTACGTAGGTGCAATATATATATATATATATATATATATATATATATATATATATATATATATATATATAGAGAGAGAGAGAGAGAGAGAGAGAGAGAGAGAGATAGACAGACAAACAGACAGGCAGACAGAAAGAAACAGACATAGAGAGGGTTGGAGGTAGATAGATATAGACAAATAAATATAGAACGATAAATAGATAGATAGATAATGAATAAAGTGAAAGATAGATACAAAAAGAGATTAATAATGAACAGATTGAGATAGATAGATAGATAGATAGATAGATAGATAGATAGATAGATAGATAGATATGAACAGACTGGGATATATAGATATATATAGATAGAAGATCAATTGTTATGTGAAAAATGTAAAGTTAGTAATCTAATCTTTTTTTTAGAATTTATGTTTCTTTTCAGCATCTGGAAATGCTTTGTCACAGGATAAATTTTGAATGTAAGTAATTTTTGCTTTATTGTTCTGGGGTTTACAAACCCAATGCATAGTTTACCTAAATTGACCAATTTTATACAAAACGATACTACTTTTATTATTATTATTATTATTATTATTATTATTATTATTATTATTATTATTATTATTATTATTTCTTCTTTATTTCATTTTTGTTGTATACACATTTACTTCAGGATCCCAACCAGAGACATCAGAAATGTCATCATGGCATTTTCCACTGAACGTTTTGTAAAATGAATTCGAAGTTAAAGCAAACTAAAAACACGCACGTTTTTCATAGATAAAGCCATTCTCTAAATATGAGCTGTACTTTTTTAAGGCATGGGCTATCAGGGTGTCCATCAGACCCTATTCCCAATCAAACCGAGGGTCCCAAACTCAACAGCAATTTTCGATGTCTTCATGTGCCAAACAGTTTTTTAGATGTCCCCTTCATGATCCTTGCATTTTGAGTTCTACTTCAAGATCCGTGTATGTCAATAAAGAACCTCAGTTTTGTGGTCGATACATATATATGGCAAAAAAAAAGAACTGAAGAAAGAAAGACAGAAGGAAAGATGTGAAAGGAAGATAAGAATGAAATAAGGCCAGAGAGAAAGAAATACATAAAACCGTGAAAGAATGAAAGTTAAGAAAGAAAGAGAGCTGCGAAAGAAAGAAAAGAAGAAAGAAAAACTATGAAAGATAGAAAGAAAGAATGTTGTTAAAGAAAGAAAGAAAGAAAGAAAGGCAAGAAAGAAACAAAGAAAAATAAAGAAAGAATAAAGAAAGAAAGGGAAGAAAGAAAGCTGTGAAAGACAAGAAAGAATGAATGAAAGGCAAGAAAAAGGACCGTGAAAGAAAAGCCAAGAAAGAAATAAAGAAATCTGTGAAAGAAAAAAAGGCAAGACAAAAGAAACCGTGAAACAAAGAAAAGACAAGAAAGAAATAAAGATAGAAAGCTGTGAAAGAAAGGAAATAAATGAATTAAGAAATAAATACATCTGTGAATAAAAGAAAGAAAGACAAGAAAAGCAAGAAGAAAGAAAGAAAGAAGAACGAAAGAAATTAAAAAGGAAAGAAAGACAAGAAAGAAAACTCTTACACAAAGGTTAGAACAATGATAATCGTACATTATTTACATTATTCGGACTATTTGTCGCCATATTTATTACAACGTTTCGGCCTTCTTCAGGTGGTTGGAATTTCGAACTGAACTCTTTATTTCGCTCACTGGGGTAGACTGTTCTAGTTCCTCATGTTTAATGTATATCAGTTACCAGTTATCTCCTATTAATTCCCCAAGTTCTGCACTGCCTTAACTGAGTATTGAACTTACACTCTTTGGGTCCTGTCACTGGATCTAACTAACGCCTTTATCCCCTGTGCCATGTGTCCTTGACAGATAATGATAATGATAATATATAACCGTTTCCTTACAAGGAAACATTCGACATACAATGAACGTGCAGCCAGTATCATTCCCGTTTGAAATTTATAAAAAAACTTTCTCTTTCCACCATTGATATAGGTTTCCTTCCTAACTTTTTATTTGAAGTCGTGAAGAATATCAAAATCTTGACTGAATTTCTCGTATGAACAGATATCATAATTTACACTATTTATATTTGAAATATTATCCTCATCTTTGCTGTTGCAATCACAATGTTTCGGTCGGTATGTCCTTCGGGTTTCTTCAGGTGCATGTACGTAGGACAATTGCCTAGTGTATAAAAGCATTAGTTTGTGGATTTGGTGATAGAATGGTGAGTGTTCAAACCCTGGGTCGGGAATTGTGTATTTCTACTGAGTAGAAACGAGTGAGCAGTACTAAATAAAGTGCTGAAAAATAAGAACAGTGTGATATTGCTTGACATGAGCAGCGGAACGAGAAAAAAGTCTATCCACGTAGATTAAATAAAGCCTTCATTTCGGAATTCCCTGTAAGTTACCCAGATCGATCTGCGCCTGAGGAAAACCCGATGGAACAACGACCGAAAAGTTGCGATAACAACAACAAAGATGAGGAGAATAGTCCGAAAATAAATAGTGTAAATAGTCAAAATCTTGATTGTCATTATTTTCTCTTCGTGTTACATATGCTATTCTTATTTGTTGTTGCCGCTGTTGATAATACGAAAGTGATTTGGATTTTGAACAAGCTCGTGTCAAAATGAGAACAGGGCAAAAAGAAGAAAGCTGAAAATATAACAATAATAATAATAATAATAATAATGATAATGATAGTAATAATAATAATAATGATGATGATAATAATAATAATAATAATAATAATAATAATAATAATAATAATAATAATACGGAGATAGGACCTGTTACAATTCTATGGGACTACACAATATACACTGACAGAACAATCAAAGCCAACCGCCCAGACATTGTTATTAAAGACCACAAACAAAATAAGTGCCACCTTATTGATATGGCAGTCCCTGCAGACTGCAATGTGTCTTTGAAGATATTCGAAAAACTGTCAAAATACAAGGACCTTGAAATAGAAATCTCAAAAATGTGGCACATGAGAACATCAACAATTCCTGTTGTAGTTGGAGCCCTTGGACTGGTTGGAAAAGATTCCAGTAGACTAATTGAAGGGATTCCTGGAAGTCCATGCCTCAAAGATATACAAACAATTGTTCTGAGAAGTACAGCCCACACTTTACGAAGGGCTTTATCTATGTAATTATTTTTTATTTTATTTTTCAGTGGTAGGTGTCATGATGCCATTTCTAACCTTAGGCCCCTGGGCGGGACCCGGAAAGAAATGTGTAAACGCCAGATATAAAAAAAAATAAAAATAATAATATTAATAATAATAGTAATAATAATGATAATGACAATCATAATAATGATAATAATAATGATAATAATAATGATAATAATAATGATAATGATAATGATAGTGATAATAATAATAATGATAATAATAATAATAATAATGATAATGATAATAATGATAATAATAATAATAATAATAATAATGATAATAATAATATTGTTAATGTTAATGATAATAATGATAATGATAATAGTAATTGTAATAATATTGATAATAATAATAATAATAATAATAATAATCATGATAATGATAATAATAAGATAATAATAATAATAATAATAATAATAATAATAATAATAATAATAATAATAATAATGATAATAATAATAATGATAATAATAATAATAACAATAATAAAGAAGAAACGAAAACAAAAAACAATAACAGAAATTGTATGAATGAAAAAGAAGGTGGTTGCACTTGTATCTTAAGCCACATTGCAATGGCTGAAACAGATTTCCTACAACAAAAATACAGCGTAATTGCCTGGATATAAAAATTACCGGAAGTGACTTTAGGTGGGGGTTGTGGGGGGGGGGTTATGCCTGTGGAGACTGAAGAGCGTTCCGGAAGTTTTGCTTTCTCTCTTTATTCGACAAGCGAGCGCCATTTATAAAAAGCGTCAAGTATGGGGGAGACAAAATTCTCTCAGCCATGACCGTCACCGAATGGTTACACCCACATGGCTTGCGTACGAACAAACATTCCGTAAGATGCAGCTGTTTGCTAATGTTAAATATTGGTAAGATGCGGACATATTTTTTTCTTACTTCTTTATATCTTTCTCTTCATAAATCGTTCCCTCTTTTCATCTTCCGCTTCACCGTGTTTATTCTTTTCATAACTCTGTGTTGCTTCATGCTTTTCGCCATTTATTCCTTTTTCTTCTTCTTTACACTTAATTCCTTTCTTTTCATCGTTTGTCTTCTTTCCTTTCGTCAGTTTTGTCTTTTTCTTTTTGTCTACAACTCATTCATGATTTTCATCACTCTTTCTTTCTTTTTTCTTTTTGTCACTTTTCTTTCACGTTTTCATAATATTTTTCTTTCTCGTCATCCTAAATTCTTCTTCTTCTTCTTCTTCTTCTTCTTCTTCTTCTTCTTCTTCTTCTTCTTCTTCTTCTTCTTCTTCTTCTTCTTCTTCTTCTCATACCCGTATCTTGTTTTATTCTTTCTCCTCATCACATTCATTCCAAACAATTACAATCATTTTTCGTTATTTTCTCTTTCTTTACACGCTTTCCTTTCATCACAATTTTTCCTAATTTTTTTTCCATCAAATATTATCTTATTTTTTCTTCCATTTCATCTTTTTCCTTCTCTTAATCACAATTCCTTCTTCGTATTTTTCTTTCTATAATTCTTATTTTCGACGTCATTTTTTTTCTTTTTATTCTTTACATAATTTTGTTGTTCGTCATCACTCCAAAATCGTTTTTCTTTCACTAAATATTTTTTATTGTCTCACCCTCAATTTTCCTTCTTTTTCCTTCACTCGACTTTCTTCACTTTTTATTTCTTCAAATGTTTTTCCTCTCAATCTGAATCTGTCCTCTTTTTCTAAAACTCTTTTCTTATCATCCTTGTTTCTTTCTGATTTTCTCCACCCCTTATTCATTCTCTTCTTCATCTTTTCTTTTTTCTCCACCACTTATTCATTCTCTTCTTCATCTTCTTTTCTTTTTTCTCCACCCCTCATTCATTCTCTTCTTCTTCTTTTCTTATTTCTACACCCCTTATTCATTCTCTTCTTCTTCTTCTTCTTCCTTTCTTTTTTCTCCACCCCTTATTCATTCTCTTCTTCTTCTTTTCTTCTCCGCCCCTTATTCATTCTCTTCTTCTTCTTTTCTTTTTTCTCCACCCCTCATTCATTCTCTTCTTCTTCTTTTCTTCTCCACCCCTTATTCATTCTCTTCTTCATCTTCTTTTCTTTTTTCTCCACCCCTTATTCATTCTCTTCTTCTTCTTTTCTTCTTTCTACACCCCTTATTCATTCTCTTCTTCTTCTTTTCTTCTCCGCCCCTTATTCATTCTCTTCTTCTTCTTTTCTTTTTTCTCCGCCCCTCATTCATTCTCTTCTTCTTCTTTTCTTCTCCACCCCTTATTCATTCTCTTCTTCATCTTCTTTTCTTTTTTCTCCGCCCCTCATTCATTCTCTTCTTCTTCTTTTCTTTTTTCTCCACCCCTTATTCATTCTCTTCTTCTTCTTTTCTTTTTTCTCCACCCCTCATTCCTTCTCTTCTTCTTCTTTTCTTTTTTCTCCACCCCTTATTCATTCTCTTCTTCTTCTTCTTTTCTTTTTTCTCCACCCCTCATTCATTCTCGTCTTCTTTTCTTTTTTCTCCACCCCTTATTCATTCTCTTCTTCTTCTTTTCTTTTTTCTCCACCCCTTATTCATTCTCTTCTTCTTCTTTTCTTTTTTCTCCACCCCTTATTCATTCTCTTCTTCTTCATTTCTTTTTTCTCCACCCCTTATTCATTCTCTTCTTCGTCTTTTCTTTTTTCTCCACCCCTGATTCATTCTCTTCTTCTTCTTTTCTTTTTTCTCCACCCCTTATTCATTCTCTTCTTCTTCTTTTCTTTTTTCTCTATCCCTTATTCATTCTCTTCTTCTTCTTTTCTTTTTTCTCCACCCCTTATTCATTCTCTTCTTCTTCTTTTCTTTTTTCTCCACCCCTTATTCATTCTCTTCTTCTTCTTTTCTTTTTTCTCCACCCCTCATTCATTCTTTTCTTCTTCTTTTCTTTTTTCTCCACCCCTTATTCATTCTCTTCTTCTTCTTCTTTTCTTTTTTCTCCACCCCTCATTCATTCTCTTCTTTTTTTTTCTTTTTTCTCCACCCCTTATTCATTCTCTTCTTCTTCTTTTCTTTTTTCTCCACCCCTCATTCATTCTTTTCTTCTTCTTTTCTTTTTTCTCCACCCCTTATTCATTCTCTTCTTCTTCTTCTTTTCTTTTTTCTCCACCCCTCATTCATTCTCTTCTTCTTCTTTTCTTTTTTCTCCACCCCTTATTCATTCTCTTCTTCTTCTTTTCTTTTTTCTCCACCATTTATTCATTCTCTTCTTCTTCTTTTCTGTTTTTCTCCACCCCTTATTCATTCTCTTCTTCTTCTTTTCTGTTTTTCTCCACCCCTTATTCATTCTCTTCTTCTTCTTTTCTTTTTTCTCCACCCCTTATTCATTCTCTTCTTCTTCTTTTCTTTTTTCTCCACCCCTTATTCATTCTCTTCTTCTTCTTTTCTTTTTTCTCCACCACTTATTCATTCTCTTCTTCTTCTTTTCTTTTTTCTCCACCCCTTATTCATTCTCTTCTTCTTCTTTTCTTTTTTCTCCACCCCTTATTCATTCTCTTCTTCTTCTTTTCTTTTTCTCCACCCATTATTCATTCTCTTCTTCTTCTTTTCTTTTTTCTCCACCCCTTATTCATTCTCTTCTTCATCTTTTCTTTTTTCTCCACCCCTTATTCATTCTCTTCTTCATCTTCTTTTCTTTTTTCTCCACCCCTCATTCATTCTCTTCTTCTTCTTTTCTTCTTTCTACACCCCTTATTCATTCTCTTCTTCTTCTTCCTTTCTTTTTTCTCCACCCCTTATTCATTCTCTTCTTCTTCTTTTCTTCTCCGCCCCTTATTCATTCTCTTCTTCTTCTTTTCTTTTTTCTCCACCCCTCATTCATTCTCTTCTTCTTCTTTTCTTCTCCACCCCTTATTCATTCTCTTCTTCATCTTCTTTTCTTTTTTCTCCACCCCTTATTCATTCTCTTCTTCTTCTTTTCTTCTTTCTACATCCCTCATTCATTCTCTTCTTCTTCTTTTCTTTTCCGCCCCTTATTCATTCTCTTCTTCTTCTTTTCTTTTTTCTCCGCCCCTTATTCATTCTCTTCTTCTTCTTTTCTTTTTTCTCCACCCCTTATTCATTCTCTTCTTCATCTTTTCTTTTTTCTCCACCCCTTATTCATTCTCTTCTTCATCTTCTTTTCTTTTTTCTCCACCCCTCATTCATTCTCTTCTTCTTCTTTTCTTCTTTCTACACCCCTTATTCATTCTCTTCTTCTTCTTCCTTTCTTTTTTCTCCACCCCTTATTCATTCTCTTCTTCTTCTTTTCTTCTCCGCCCCTTATTCATTCTCTTCTTCTTCTTTTCTTTTTTCTCCACCCCTCATTCATTCTCTTCTTCTTCTTTTCTTCTCCACCCCTTATTCATTCTCTTCTTCATCTTCTTTTCTTTTTTCTCCGCCCCTCATTCATTCCCTTCTTCTTCTTTTCTTTTTTCTCCACCCCTCATTCATTCTCTTCTCCTTCTTTTCTTTTTTCTCCACCCCTTATTCATTCTCTACTTCTCCTTTTCTGTTTTTCTCCACCCCTTATTCATTCTCTTCTTCTTCTTTTCTTTTTTCTCCACCCCTTATTAATTCTCTTCTTCTTCTTTTCTTTTTTCTCCACCCCTTATTCATTCTCTTCTTCTTCTTTTCTTTTTTCTCCACCCCTTATTCATTCTCTTCTTTTTCTTTTCTTTTTTCTCCACCCCTCATTCATTCTCTTCTTCTTCTTTTCTTTTTTCTCCACCCCTTATTCATTCTCTTCTTCTTCTTTTCTTTTTTCTCCACCCCTCATTCATTCTCTTCTTCTTCTTTTCTTTTTTCTCCACCCCTTATTCATTCTCTTCTTCTTCTTCTTTTCTTTTTTCTCCACCCCTCATTCATTCTCTTCTTCTTCTTTTCTTTTTTCTCCACCCCTTATTCATTCTCTTCTTCTTCTTTTCTTTTTTCTCCACCATTTATTCATTCTCTTCTTCTTCTTTTCTGTTTTTCTCCACCCCTTATTCATTCTCTTCTTCTTCTTTTCTTTTTTCTCCACCCCTTATTCATTCTCTTCTTCTTCTTTTCTTTTTTCTCCACCCTTATTCATTCTCTTCTTCTTCTTTTCTTTTTTCTCCACCCCTTATTCATTCTCTTCTTCTTCTTTTCTTTTTTCTCCACCCCTTATTCATTCTCTTCTTCTTCTTTTCTTTTTTCTCCACCCCTCATTAATTCTATTCTTCTTCTTTTCTTTTTTCTCCACCCCTTATTCATTCTCTTCTTCTTCTTCTTTTCTTTTTTCTCTATCCCTTATTCATTCTCTTCTTCTTCTTTTCTTTTTTCTCCACCCCTTATTCATTCTCTTCTTCTTCTTTTCTTTTTTCTCCACCCCGTATTCATTCTCTTCTTCTTCTTTTCTTTTTTCTCCACCCATTATTCATTCTCTTCTTCTTCTTTTCTTTTTTCTCCACCCCTTATTAATTCTCTTCTTTTCTTTTTTCTCCACCCCTCATTCATTCTCTTCTTCTTCTTTTCTTTTTTCTCAGACCCTTATTCATTCTCTTCTTCTTCTTCCTTTCTTTTTTCTCCACCCCTTATTCATTCTCTTCTTCTTCTTTTCTTCTCCGCCCCTTATTCATTCTCTTCTTCTTCTTTTCTTTTTTCTCCACCCCTCATTCATTCTCTTCTTCTTCTTTTCTTCTCCACCCCTTATTCATTCTCTTCTTCATCTTCTTTTCTTTTTTCTCCACCCCTTATTCATTCTCTTCTTCTTCTTTTCTTCTTTCTACATCCCTCATTCATTCTCTTCTTCTTCTTTTCTTTTCCGCCCCTTATTCATTCTCTTCTTCTTCTTTTCTTTTTTCTCCGCCCCTTATTCATTCTCTTCTTCTTCTTTTCTTTTTTCTCCACCCCTTATTCATTCTCTTCTTCATCTTTTCTTTTTTCTCCACCCCTTATTCATTCTCTTCTTCATCTTCTTTTCTTTTTTCTCCACCCCTCATTCATTCTCTTCTTCTTCTTTTCTTCTTTCTACATCCCTTATTCATTCTCTTCTTCTTCTTCCTTTCTTTTTTCTCCACCCCTTATTCATTCTCTTCTTCTTCTTTTCTTCTCCGCCCCTTATTCATTCTCTTCTTCTTCTTTTCTTTTTTCTCCACCCCTCATTCATTCTCTTCTTCTTCTTTTCTTCTCCACCCCTTATTCATTCTCTTCTTCATCTTCTTTTCTTTTTTCTCCGCCCCTCATTCATTCCCTTCTTCTTCTTTTCTTTTTTCTCCACCCCTCATTCATTCTCTTCTCCTTCTTTTCTTTTTTCTCCACCCCTTATTCATTCTCTACTTCTCCTTTTCTGTTTTTCTCCACCCCTTATTCATTCTCTTCTTCTTCTTTTCTTTTTTCTCCACCCCTTATTAATTCTCTTCTTCTTCTTTTCTTTTTTCTCCACCCCTTATTCATTCTCTTCTTCTTCTTTTCTTTTTTCTCCACCCCTTATTCATTCTCTTCTTTTTCTTTTCTTTTTTCTCCACCCCTCATTCATTCTCTTCTTCTTCTTTTCTTTTTTCTCCACCCCTTATTCATTCTCTTCTTCTTCTTTTCTTTTTTCTCCACCCCTCATTCATTCTCTTCTTCTTCTTTTCTTTTTTCTCCACCCCTTATTCATTCTCTTCTTCTTCTTCTTTTCTTTTTTCTCCACCCCTCATTCATTCTCTTCTTCTTCTTTTCTTTTTTCTCCACCCCTTATTCATTCTCTTCTTCTTCTTTTCTTTTTTCTCCACCATTTATTCATTCTCTTCTTCTTCTTTTCTGTTTTTCTCCACCCCTTATTCATTCTCTTCTTCTTCTTTTCTTTTTTCTCCACCCCTTATTCATTCTCTTCTTCTTCTTTTCTTTTTTCTCCACCCTTATTCATTCTCTTCTTCTTCTTTTCTTTTTTCTCCACCCCTTATTCATTCTCTTCTTCTTCTTTTCTTTTTTCTCCACCCCTTATTCATTCTCTTCTTCTTCTTTTCTTTTTTCTCCACCCCTCATTAATTCTATTCTTCTTCTTTTCTTTTTTCTCCACCCCTTATTCATTCTCTTCTTCTTCTTCTTTTCTTTTTTCTCTATCCCTTATTCATTCTCTTCTTCTTCTTTTCTTTTTTCTCCACCCCTTATTCATTCTCTTCTTCTTCTTTTCTTTTTTCTCCACCCCTTATTCATTCTCTTCTTCTTCTTTTCTTTTTTCTCCACCCCTTATTCATTCTCTTCTTCTTCTTTTCTTTTTTCTCAGACCCTTATTCATTCTCTTCTTATTCTTCTTTTCTTTTTTCTCTACCCCTTATTCATTCTCTTCTTCTTCTTTTCTTTATTCTCCACCCCTTATTCATTCTCTTCTTCTTCTTTTCTTTTTTCTCCACCCCTTATTCATTCTCTTCTTTTTCTTTTCTTTTTTCTCCACCCCTCATTCATTCTCTTCTTCTTCTTTTCTTTTTTCTCCACCCCTTATTCATTTTCTTCTTCTTCTTTTCTTTTTTCTCCACCCCTCATTCATTCTCTTCTTCTTCTTTTCTTTTTTCTCCACCCCTTAATCATTCTCTTCTTCTTCTTCTTTTCTTTTTTCTCCACCCCTCATTCATTCTCTTCTTCTTCTTTTCTTTTTTCTCCACCCCTCATTCATTCTCTTCTTCTTCTTTTCTTTTTTCTCCACCCCTCATTCATTCTCTTCTTCTTCTTTTCTTTTTTCTCCACAATTTATTCATTCTCTTCTTCTTCTTTTCTGTTTTTCTCCACCCCTTATTCATTCTCTTCTTCTTCTTTTCTGTTTTTCTCCACCCCTTATTCATTCTCTTCTTCTTCTTTTCTGTTTTTCTCCACCCCTCATTCATTCTCTTCTTCTTCTTTTCTTTTTTCTCCACCCCTTATTCATTCTCTTCTTCTTCTTTTCTTTTTTCTCCACCATTTATTCATTCTCTTCTTCTTCTTTTCTGTTTTTCTCCACCCCTTATTCATTCTCTTCTTCTTCTTTTCTTTTTTCTCCACACCTTATTCATTCTCTTCTTCTTCTTTTCTTTTTTCTCCACCCTTATTCATTCTCTTCTTCTTCTTTTCTTTTTTCTCCACCCCTTATTCATTCTCTTCTTCTTCTTTTCTTCCTTCTCCACCCCTTATTCATTCTCTTCTTTTTCTTTTCTTCTTTCTCCACCCCTTGTTCATTCTCTTCTTCTTCTTTTCTTTTTCTCCACCCCTTATTCATTCTCTTCTTCTTCTTTTCTTTTTCTCTACCCCTTATTCATTCTCTTCTTCTTCTTTTCTTTTTTCTCCACCCCTTATTCATTCTCTTCTTCTTCTTTTCTTTTTTCTCCACCCCTTATTCATTCTCTTCTTCTTCTTTTCTTTTTTATCCACCCATTATTCATTCTCTTCTTTTTCTTTCCTTTTTTCTCCACCCCTTATTCATTCTCTCCTCCTCTTCTTTTCTTTTTTCTCCACCCCTTATTCATTCTCTTCTTCCTCTTTTCTTTTTTCTCCACCCCTTATTCATTCTCTTCTTCTTCTTTTCTTTTCTCTCCACCCCTTATTCATTCTCTTCTTCCTCTTTTCTTTTTTCTCCACCCCTTATTCATTCTCTTCTTCTTCTTTTCTTCCTTCTCCACCCCTTATTCATTCTCTTCTTCTTCTTTTCTTCTTTCTCCACCCCTTATTCATTCTCTTCTTCTTCTTTTCTTTTTTCTCCACCCCTTATTCATTCTCTTCTTCTTCTTTTCTTCCTTCTCCACCCCTTATTCATTTTCTTCTTTTTCTTTTGTTTTTTCTCCACCCCTTATTCATTCTCTTCTTCTTCTTTTCTTTTTTCTCCACCCCTTATTCATTCTTTCCTTCTTTTTCTTTTCTTTTTTCTTCTCCCCTTATTCATTCTCTTCTTCCTCTTTTCTTTTTTCTCCACCCCTTATTCATTCTCTTCTTCTTTTCTTCTTTCTCCACCCCTTATTCATTCTCTTCTTCTTCTTTTCTTCTTTCTCCACCCCTTATTCATTCTCTTCTTCTTCTTTTCTTTTTCTCCACCCCTTATTCATTCTCTTCTTCTTCTTTTCTTTTTCTCCACCCCATATTCATTCTCTTCTTCTTCTTTTCTTCTTTCTCCACCCCTTATTCATTCTCTTCTTCTTCTTTTCTTCTTTCTCCACCCCTTATTCATTCTCTTCTTCTTCTTTTCTTCTTTCTCCACCCCTTATTCATTCTCTTCTTCTTCTTTTCTTTTTCTCCACCCCTTATTCATTCTCTTCTTCTTCTTTTCTTCTTTCTCCACCCCTCATTCATTCTCTTCATCTTCTTTTCTTCTTTCTTTACGTCATTCATATAATTCATCTTCAATTTCGTTCCCTTCTATTTTTCTTTCTTCCTTTCCATTACATTTTTTTCTTATTCTTCTTATTCTCTAACATTGTCTTATTCGTATTCTTCATCTATATTCTTGTTCACCTTTTTCATTGTATAAACTACGATTTCTTCTTTTTCTTCCTCCTCGTTTTCGTGTTCTCTCTCTCTCTCTCTATTTTTCTTTATCACACATTTTCCTCTTTCCATTCTTTCTGTAACTCCTTTTTTTCTTTTTGTATTTCACATAATCTTTTTCTTTTTCTTTCATATTTTTTCCTTGCTTTTTCTATAGTATTTTTTAAAATCGGTTTTACCCCAGGCAAGGCAGTAAAGCCACTAAGACACAAGGGGTTATTGTGTTTGGAAGGACTAGGAACAGAAACATTAATTTTAAACGGAAAGAGTATTTAGGCGGATATTAGCGATTGACATTGCATTTCAATTTTATGTAGATTTAAGTTGGCGGGAAAGCATGAAGGGAGTTCCACAAGCGAGAAAAGAAACTGTTAACAGAGAACTTACGTCTACACCTAGCCAGCTCAGCTTTACATTCATGGGATCTAGAGGCCAGTCTAGTACTGCGCTGAAATTTCAAGAAGTGTAGGTAGAATTAAAAGCTCATCTGAACAATTACCATGAAAGTATTTATAAAAAAAGGCAGAGAGAGGCACCCTTGGGAAGGTGACTGGAGCTGAGCTGCCACTAAATGAAACAAATTTACAAAACAATTAAGAAACCATAAAAAATATAACAAAACTAAAAAAAATATTAAAGTAAATCAATAAAGGAAAGAAAGAAAGAAATATAAAGTAAAAATAAATATAACTTCACGTAAACAAAGAAAAACAAACAAAAATAAAGCATCAATAAGCAAAATATCAAAATATACGAAATGCACCAAGGAAAAAACAGAAATAAAAAAATCATATTTTTATATCTGGCATGTATGAACAAAACAGGTTTGTTGTAACGCTGTTTTTTCATACATGCCAGATATGACTAAAATCTTCACAATTAATTTTGCCTCTCCACGTTCGCTGGCAAGATTCCCAAGTCGGCATCTATGCGGATGACACCACAATTTACTCCTGCCTCAAAAACAAATCTAGTGATGCTGACAAAGTTAACCTGGCAGTTCAAACTCGAAAAGGACCTACAATCGGTTGTGAACGTGGCCCTAGACATCTCCAAAGCGTTTGATAGAGTTTGGCATGACGGCCTTCTTCGCAAGCTCCAGGGTTATGGTATCACAGGTTGATTGTTTGACCTAATACAATAATTCCTGTCAAACCGTGAATTGAAGGTCGTTCTCAATGGATTCATCTCCAGCTCCTATCCCACTAACGCAGGTGTTCCTCAAGGCTCCTTCCTAGAACCGACTCTGTTTCTCATATTCATAAACGACCTTCCTGACGCCATAGATTCCCAAGTCGGCATCTATGCAGACGACACCACAATTTACTCCTGCCTCAAACACAAATCTAGTGATGCTGACAAAGTTAACCTGGCAGTTAGAATAGAAAAGGACCTCCAATCGGTTGGGAACTGGGACAAGAAATGGATGGTTAACTTTAATGCCTCAAAACAAAACTGCTCTCTATTAACCACCACAGGGATCCATCACTGCATCCCATTAGAATGTCTGAAGACCAACTTCACGAGAGCTCCTCTCTGCGGCGGCTCGGTCTCACGCTGTCCGCTGATCTGAGATGGAACAAATACATCGAGTCAATTGCTTCATCCACCGCAAGGAAAGTTGGCTCCCTGTGCCGAGCCAGGAAACTTTTCTCCCCGGAATCGATCCTCCAAATCTATAAATCAACCATTCGCCCTTTCATGGAGTATTGCTGCCATATATGGTCTGGAGCCCCTGCTGTTTGCCTCAGGGTTCTTGATAAGATCCAGAGACGGATATGCAATTTAATTGGCTCTGACCTGTCATCTCGTCTGCAGTCGCTCTCTCACAGACGTGCCGTTGCCTCACTCTGTCATTTTTACAAATACTTTCACGATAATTGCTCCGATGAGCTGCTTTCGCTGGTTCCCATGCCACATGAATTTAAACGTCCTACGAGGCTGGCATCCCGTTCCCACCCCTTCACCGTTGAAACTGTTAGATGTAGACATCTCTTCTACTCCAATAGCTTCATGTCTCGCACATCTCTCCTGTGGAACTCCCTTCCTTACTCCTGTTTCCCTGACAAATATAATCTCCAACTATTTAAGTGTAAAGTCAATCGACATCTCCAGTTGCCTTGATCTATCCACTTCCCTTCTCCACATCCTTTCCCCTTTCATTCCTATCTGCTCTTGCTCCAAATCTTCCGTAACCCCTTTTCCTTGATCGATCCACTATCTTTCTCCACATCCTCTCCTTTACCACTCCTATCTGCTCTTCCTACAAACCTTCAGTAACCCCTTGCGTGCTAGTGGCTTCCAGCCTTGCTTGGGGTGAAAAGCTAAAAAAAAAAAGAAAAAATAGAGCCACCCCCTTACCGACATCCCTCCACAGAACACAAACTTTGTAATATCTTTATCAAAACCCGAGTAGTTACAAGAATTGTCAAAAGATTTGAGCGTAAGAAGGTTACCGTCCCAGATAAAATCCCCGTGGTTATTCTTAAGTATATTACCCAGAGATATCTACAAACTTGGTAAAAGTATTTAGCATGAAGAAGTCCTCCCAAAGGCTTTGAAAGGTGCCAAGTGTATACCCCGTTTTGAAGAAAGCCGGTGACTTCTCACCCCCTTCGTAATATCGGTTCTTCAGCCTCGTTAGTGCCACCAGCAAACACTTTGAGGCTATCATCAACAAGAAGAGTGATGATCACCTTAAAGAAAAATACTTACCTGCAACAAAAAATATTGCTAGGTACACTGATGATATTACGCATAGAATCAGGAAGGTATTAGTCAATGAATACAACACGATGACAATCGTTTTTGATATCTCGAAATCCTTTGACAATGTATTGCATAGGGTGTTGCCGCACAATCATTCCAGCTATGGATTTTCTGGAAGAGCTTTCTCAATTATCAATCAGGCAGGTCCATGAAGTTTTTTAATGACCAATTTTCCGAAGCAAATCATATCAATGTATGTGTCTCACAAGGTCCTACCCTATCCCTGCTTTATATTAACGATGTTATGAAATATCAATCTTCCTATATTCTTGTGAATACTGGCCAGTCTCCTCAGTGATGAAGAAGAGAGTGTTGAGCAACAGAAATACGTACAGACAATACATCAGATTAAACATGGCAGCAAGGAGAAAGTTTTAAAGAAAATGGTAATAAATGGACATTATAATGAGGAAAGAGAGCTTGGAAAATATGATGCACACAGGACAGACTGAGTGGAAAGAGGAACGGGGGAAACAACGCGTAACATACTTGATGAACTTAAGAAATTGGATGACGAAACAGGGTTTAGGAGAAATAAAGGAAAGGTGGTTTGGTTTGGTTTGTTTTACGGCATATCAACACCTCAATGGGTTATTTAATGGCGACAAGATTTTTATTGTTGGTAAGACTTTTTATCTATCTATCTATCTATCTATCTATCTATCTATCTATCTATCTCAATCTCTTCCTATCTATCTATCTATCTATCTATCTATCTATCTATCTATATATCTATCTATCTATCTCATTATATATTGGTTTGTTTTGGTTTGTTTTACGGCATATTACACTCAATTGGTTATTTAATACCGACAAAATTTTTATTTTTGGTTAAATTTTTTTCCAAACATATATTGCTGGTAAGATTTTTCTTTTCCAAAAATGTACTGCGGATAATAATTTCCCAAAAAGTGTTACTGGTATTAAAACCTATTTCTATACTTTCATAGTGTTTTGACCCCTTTTACGGCACGGTAAATATTTCTCCATAGATGGGACCCTGATAGGTGCTACCATCCCGGGTCAGAGTGGAACTGGGAGTACCAGCAATTAAGAGGTGGTTGCCCGCTCCTCAAAACTTCCTGATCAAAGGCGTTGCTGTCGGATGTAGTTTATAGTTTTACCCAGGACGAATAACGAAAAGCCAAAACTTGTTAAGGGCTACAAGGGACAAGGAGATGTGGAGGGCCTTGATCGCCTACGTCTTGAAAGCACACGACACATAAAAAAGAAGAATTTATTTAACTTTATAGGACAGATTGTGTGAAAGAGGGACAGAGAAATTGCAGCGCGAACATACTTGATGAACTTGAGCAAATGGAAGGAAGATGTGGAAAGCTATGATCGTCTACATCTTGAAAGCACACGGCGCATAAAAGAAGAATTCATTCAACTTCACAGGGCAGATTGAGGGAAAGAGGGACAGAGAAATGCAGCGCGAACATATTTGATGAGCAAATGGAAGGAAGATGTGGAGGGCCATGAATCTTACACCTGGAAGAAACATGGATCATAAAAGAAGAACCTTCTCCATGTATTAATCAACTTCACAGCCAGATTGATGGTAAGAGGGAGTGATAAAAGAAGCGCTCAACATGCTTGATGAGCTTGAGTAAATGGATGGAGAGACAAGGGATAGGAAAATATGGAGGACCATGATCGCATACGCATAGAAAAAGAAGAGGAAGAAAAAGAATTATATGTTTCCAATATGTCGCTTTTTAGTATTTGCGGAGTTTATTTTCGTATGTATTTTAGAATTAAACGATTTTTTCTAATGAGGAAATGCCTTTCTTTTCTTTTCTTTTTTCAACCTTACTCCGGAAGGAGTCGTTAGGGCGCCGACATGCTTAGCTGTCCACCATTCTCCTTCATCTGTCGTGGTCGTGTTCCAGAGCCTGGATCTCTGCGAATGGTTTCTTGTGCTTACCATATGGCGTGTCTTGGGCGTTTAAACCTGGCGGGGCCCAACACTATCCAGATTAGTCCTCAGGTGGCTTGCATTATTCGGGAACCCTGCCTCGAGGAGTTTCTTCACTCAATGGTGACGTGTTCCCCACCCTCGGGTCTCACGTGAGTTCAACCCGCCGCAGATACCTTAGAGGAGAACATGACTAAAGACAGTGTACAGCATCCCGTGCACCTGCAGAAAGAAATATAAATGGGAGACGGGCATCTCCCTTAAGACAAGGCTTCAAAAACACCAAAAAGCTGTAACACGAGGGGAAGTGGAAAAAATCAAGCGTGGAGAGAAAAGGGAGATCACCGCCCTCCGCGGGATCAGGTTGAAATCATAGACAAAGAACATCATTGGAAAATTTGTAAACTTAAGGAATCAGCACATATGCTAGGGCACAAAAATCTCTTGAGTTTTTCCCTAAATAAATGTAATACGTGAACCAGTAATAAAGAGTGCCAGAGAAAAGCGATATTAACAACAAAAATTGCAATATGAACTCTGTTAAAAAAAATGAAATCATAATAACAGAAATACGAGCACTGGTAAAAATGGCTGTGAAGACATTAGGTTGTAAGTCGCAGAAATACAACCACAGATGTCCTCAAGGACACATGGCACAGAGTATAAAGGTTAGTTAGATCCAGTGACAGGACCCAAAGAGTTTGAGTTCAATATCTGGTTAAGGTAGTGGAGAACTTGGAGAGGGAAATTAACAGGAAATAATTGATGACTGACATCCATTAGACATGGAACAAGAACAGTCTACCCCCAGCGAGCGAAGTCAAGGGTTCAGTTCGGCATTCCAACCACCTGAAGAAGTCCGGAGCGTACAATGGCCGAAACTTTGGGATAAATATGGCAACAAAGATGATAGTCCGAACAGAAATATAGACATATACTGAAAGCTACTAACTCTATCCAAAGACACCTGTGACTAATTCTATTAAATGGAATGATTACAGACTTTAACATTTTAATCGTTTTCCGGTTCTTAGTGAAGTACAAATGGGCATCATATAATGAATCTTCGAAAAACATAATGGAATAGCATTAGACAAAAAGAACTTCAGAGTGCAATTATCAATTCTTACCAAAATGCTAAACTTAATCCCTTGATTTTGTCAAATATCACCTTAAATGAAGTAGTACTTTCTCAACATACAGTGCTGTTCGATAAAAGTGATTTTTTTATTTATTGTTCTCTTCTCCAATGAAACGAAAGTTGAGCTAAATTCAAAAGATAAGCGATCTAAAATCCGAAGAAGCTTTGAAAGCTCTTTGAATTTAGCAGTAAGTACTGTCAAGCATCCGTTCAGTATAATGTTTTGGGGATGCTTTTCTTTTCATGGAACTGGTTTCTTAAAACCTATTGAAAAGACCCTCAGGAGCGAGCAGTACAAGAGAATTTTAGGATCTTGTTTGCTCCCTTCTGCTGAAAGGATGCAAATCGACCCCACCAAGCTCATTTTTATGCAGGATAATGCTCCCTGTCACAAATCAAAATTGATGAATGAATACTTTGATGAGAAGCAGGTGAGTGTTATGACATGGCCGCCCCAATCTCCTGGCCTCAACCCCATAGAAAACCTATGGAGCATTATAAAGTACAGGCTCTTGAGAAAGCAGTTGAGCAACACAGAGGATTTGATTGTGAATTTCATATCCGAATGGAATTCAATGCTTGGAGATGAGATTTGCCAGAACCTAATCAAGTCAATGCCAAAAAGGGTTGAAAAGGTTATTCAAAATAAAGGAGGACCCATAGATTATTAAATATTTCAAACTATATTACCTATTATAAATAAATTATACCTCTATTATTCTTTATTTAAAGCTGTTCGGTTATGTTTCTATTCATTACTAGTTGCAGGAAATAAGTGAGTCACTTTCTTGCACAGAGTTTTTCCCTAAATCTCATTTATATCCAAAATTATAATTATCAATAGAATACCTCAGGGTAAGTAAACTTTTTCTTGACCCCAAAACAATAGACGAAAAGATTTTTAAGTAAAAAAATCCGGTGAGTCACTTTTATCGAACAGCACTGTACATGATCACATTTTATATTTTAATTAAAAAGGAATCGTGCCATTCATGATTTTTAAAGATTTAAAATATATAAATTAATAAAGAAATAATTAAAAAAAATAATAATAATTACAGTAATAAAATTCCCTAACAATATTTACTCACCTTCGTTTATTAGACAAAAATAAATAAATTAGACAATTATAAATTTTCAATACTTAGCATCCTGTATAGTTTAACGTCCCTTACAAAACTAGCTACTAGAATATTTTACAGTATTTTCAAATATTAAACAGTGAAACCATTACGATATTCCTACCCCTTTTTACTTGTTTATAAATACAATTTACAAAATAAAAACTGCTTTAGCGTTGGTAAGGAAATCTTTAGGATGGCATTTACATCGAGTAAAGATAGCTCTGGCTGACACCAAATTAGTTGTGTATCAATCCTGGCTTGAGGCATTCGAAAGTCTAGTCGCACTGAGGAGCTGTGATACAGCGAAACAGTACTGGCTGTGAATGACATAATTTAGCTCTTGAAAATACATTTCAATTGAGCACTGTTGAGTGATAAGCTAATTCTATAAACAACAGCCACCTGCACTAATACAAAGCTCTTCAGTAAAATGAATGGAGCACTTTGGCTGATTGGCATTTGTTTACATTTGTAAAAACAATACGCTAGATTTAGTTGTGTAACTCTACCGAGTGAAGATAGCTCTGGCTGACACCAAATTAGTAGTGTTTCAATGCTGGCTTGAGGCATTCGGAAGTCTAGACGCACTGAGGAGCTGTGATACAGCGAAACAGTACTGTCTGTGAATGACATAATATATATATATATATATATATATATATATATATATATATATATATATATATATGAAAATGACAGTAGGAAAACTGTAATATTTGACGATGCGTTTCGCCCAATGTGGACTTTCTCAAAGCAAAAAGCAAAATGAATTTATTTAAACAAAGTAACTAATAATAACAAAAACAAAATGTCCTTAGCAACTGGAAGACCTCACAAAAAACAATTTAGCTAATGCACTAGTCATACATCGAAATAAATTCAACCACAATTTTGATTTTAAAAATGCTACACTCATAAAAAAAAAGAAAATAACTCACTCAGAATGAAATTCCTAGAGAGTGCCACCATTGAATATTACCCAATACTAATCTACGCCCAGGCCTTTTGCCTATTTCACATTTCAGATTTCTTAACAGAATTACTACTCTCCCAAGCAAACGTACGCAAAAATATCGTGAAATCCAAAGAAAATTGTTGAATCCGTCAACACAGCAATAATAACAATATCTCCACACGTGACAGTAATTGACGTAATCTTCAGTTAAAAGTATGAAAATAGTGTCCTCTAAATTCTTCCATTTGCTAAGGACATTTTGTTTTTGTTATTATTAGTTATTTTGTTTAAATGAATTCATTTCGTTTTTTGCCTTGAGAAAGTCCACATTGGACGAAATGCGTCGGTAACCATTACAGTTTTCCTATTGTCATTTATATTTATAAATATTTTGTTTACTACAGGCTAATTCTGAGAAATTTTCATATACATACATATATATATATATATATATATATATAGATATAGATAGATAGATAGAGTGTGTGTGTGTGTGTTGTTTGCGTAAGTGGGTGTGAGCATATTTGAGAAAAATAAGTAACAAGTACGAAAATTTTAAATTTAGTCAATAATCTAAATTAAATTAAAACATTATTACAATAATTAAAAAAAATTGTTAGGTATATTTATTAAATAACATTGTATTATAATTGATTTCTCTTATCATTTTATCAATATTTTGTAGAATATTTACAGCCAACACGTTTTTTCATTGTAAAAAAAAATTGGGGGGGGGGGCGGGGGGGCCTGTGAAAATTGTAATTACAATTTTTCTATAGATAATAACGATTCTCAGATAGACTTTTTAATATTTAATCTATAGCCGGGGTAATTGTACATAAATGAAAAGGACGAACCCTGATTGGAATTCGAACGCTACTCTCCGATTTTACGTTACAATACTTGATCACTTACATCAGCCGCACACCCAATCTTCCAATTCGTGGTATCACCAAATAGTAACCAAAGGGGCGCGAAGGAAAACAAGACTTCAAAGGCGAAATGAGTTTTCATTATGGATATATTAAAAAAAATATTCGGATGCTTATAATTTGTCAAATAGTTTTATTATTTATTCGGAGGCAATAATATAAAATACTTAAATAAATTTTAAAAATAATTAAATGAATAATCGGTAATTTTGAATTTATATGACCGTTTGTTATTTTACTGAGTATATTACATATATATATTAGTTTGTTGTTTATAAATATATTTTATAATGACGAAATCTATTTATCTATCTATCTATCTATCTATCTATCTATCTATCTATCTATCTATCTATTACATACATACAGGCACACTATCTATCCATCTATTTATGTCTATTCCCTCTCTCTCTCTCTCTCTCTCTATATATATATATATATATATATATATATATATATATATATATATTTATTTACTAACAAAATAATTAATATTTAAACGGTAAAATGTGGAGTATATACATTACGTTTATTATCATGTGTAAAAATATCTTGCCAAACGGTGGGATTATTTAATTATTCAAAGTTCTCGCATATATATATATATATATATATATATATATATATATATATATATATATATATAGATAGATATATAGATAGATATGTGTGTGTGAAAAGTGTTTATATATATTTCTGTGTATGTGTGTGTGCAATATATTATATATATTATTATTTATATATTATATGCGCGGTACTTATTAGAATGCCCTGAATATAAGAGATAGCGCTAACATATTGAATTGGCTTGATGTGAGTTTGTGACACTGGGTTTCACGCTTTTGCTATCGTCAGACAAATATATATATATATATATATATATATATATATATATATGTATATGTATATATATATATATATATATATATATATATATATATATATATTCTTTTTCATGGAAGACACAATCGTAAAGGTCTTAGTATGACAGTCTATTTATTCACTAGAAATGCAATAAAAAATTGTAATATATATATATATACATAAAGAGAGAGAGAGATAAAGATAGATAGAGTGTATATGTGTACGAAGAAAATCATAAGAACAAGAGGAAAAATAATCTTAGACCACGGATAAGAATAGTTTGTGATATATAAATAAAAATGTATATATATATGATTCAATAATAAATATATAATAATAAATAAAAAAATATATAAAACAATGTAAATCATAAGTACAAACGCACATATACACGCAATGTCCTTGCATATATATATATATATATATATATATATATATATATATATATATATATATATATATATATATATATATATATATACGTCCGAAACAGGAACAAACACGCATACATATATATGTATATCACTTCCTATATATACACACGGCAAACAAATAGAGAATGTACACATTTTCGCACATAAATATGACTCTTCATCGATACGTATAAAGAAATAATAATATATAAGATATTTTTAAAAAATACCATATATATATACATATGTGTGTGTGTGTGTGTGTGTAAGGCTTTTTTTTCTAGTCATTTTCCTAATAAATTTTGGATAATATTATGATTGGATAAATTGTTTTGAACTGTTTATGCTAAAGAGATTGTCTTTATTATCTACACTTTTTATCGAGTGTTTTTTGTTGCTGTTATTCATGTTATAATTTTTGTAGTTGTAGATATTGTATGTGGGCATTAAAGCTGTTTTCGATGTATATATATTGTTCATGTATTTAAGAGCTTCTTAAAGCTCTTAAATGAAATCCTGTAATTCTTTATATATATATATATATATATATATATATATATATATATATATATATATATATATATATATATATATGTATATATATGAAGAAATATAGTCTTAAAGTGTGCTATATTTGCCCTTTACTGAGAATGTAGTTTTGCCTTTAGGCACACACACACACACACACACACACACACACATACACACACATCCACACATATATATGTATATATAAATATATTTATATATGTATGTGTGTGTATGATTCAACCGTTTTTGCTTCTCATTGACATTATACACACACACATATATATGTATATATATATATACACACACACAAATGTGTGTATATATATATGTATATATATATATATATATATATATATATATATATATATATATATAAGATAATCAATCTAAATAAATAAATTAAAATAAGTTCCCACCAAAATAATAGTCAGAACAAAGTACAACAATCAACCCAAAAAATTCAACAAATAGCTTTAATTATCTTCCCAAGCAAAAACAAAACTATTAAATAAGCTATATAAACACATTTTTATTACGTTAATAAAAACACCGACCAAAATAAATAAATAATAAATAAATAAATAAGACAAAATATAAATATAAATAAAAACAAGCAAAACAATTTGACCCAAATAAATAAGCAAATAAACGACTTCCGATAAAATAACGGCCAAAATAGACTACCTATACACCTATTTATATAAGCTATATAAACAAATTTTGACTACGTTAATACAAACACCGATCAAAATGAAATAAATAAATATATAAGATAGAAAAATAAAAATAAATAAAAACAAGCAAAATAATTTGACACAAACGACTTCCGGTAAAAATAACCGCCAAAATAGACTACCCACAATGCACCAGTGACCCGTATGTATAAATAGCCGAGAAAATTAACAGCACTAGTTGCCTGACGATTGCATCTAACATGAAACAGACTGTCGCCTCTAAGTGTTGACTTCTATGTTCACTTTTATATTTACACACGCTCTATCTCTTATATTGAGCACTGTATCCCATAAATATAGCACACTTTAAGACTATATTTCTTTATATTTATATATATATATATATATATATATATATATATATATATATATATATAATGTATAAAGAATTACAGGATTTTATTTAAGAGCTTTAAGAAGCTATTAAATACATGAACAATATGTATACATCAAAAACAGCTTTAATGCCCACATACAATATCTGCAACTGCAAAGATTATAACAGGAACAACACCAACAAAAACCACTCGATAAAAAGTGTAGATAATATTACCTACAATCTCTTTAGCATAAACAGTTCAAAACAATTTATCCAATCATATTATCCAAAATTTATTCGGAAAATGACTAGAAAAAAGATGCAAAAAAACCTTACACACACACACACACGATCACACACATGTATATATATGGTATTTTTTAACAATATTTTATATATTATTATTTCTTTATACGTATCGATGAAGAGTCATATTTATGTGCGAAAATGTGTACATTCTCTATTTGTTTGCCGTGTGTATATATAGGAAGTGATATACATATATATGTATGCGTGTTTTTGTATCTGTTTTCCTCTTGTTCTTATGATTTTATTCCTACACATATACATTCTATCTATCTCTTCCTCTCTCTCTCTCTTTATATATATATATATATATATATATATATATATATATATATATATATATATATATATATGTATGTATGTATGTATGTATATATATATATATATATGTATGTATGTCTTATTGAAAGTTACAGACATTATGTCTGCTAATTTTTAACAAAATCCGTTCATGCTCACGAATAACTTTGCATGTATAGGTATTATAGGGTGATAGAAATGTGCTATAGCTGTATAAATTTCTTTTATTTTCATTACCCAAGTATTTTAGATCTTCTTCCAAGATCATCTTCAGTGGTGCACGTGGTACAAAACTATATGTTGTTCAGGTGTACAAGTATTTATACAAAGATGTGCGTTGCTATTCATTTCCGTAATTGTTCTTCAATCAGATATACCTAAAAGAGAATTTGCTGCCTAAATACACACACACACACACACACACACACACACACACACACACACACACACACACACACACACACACACACATATATATATATATATATATATATATATATATATATATATATATATATATATATAATATAATATTTATACCGCTATAGCACATTTCTATCACCCTTTAATACCTATACATGCAAAGTTATTCGTGAGTATGAACGGATTTTGTTAAAAATTAGCAGACATAATGTCTGTAATTTTCAATAAGACATACATACATATATATATATACATACATATATATATATATATATATATATATATATATATATATATATATGTGTGTGTGGGGGGGGTTTGTGTGTGTAAAGTTTTTATAAATATTTCAAAGTTTATGTTTACTTTCGAGTATATTTGACCAATAATAATTTTCAGCCACTGTCGAGAGCTGTTAGATTATCTTGGCATATTTTGAAACTTTCATTCCAAATTTAAATAAGATTTTAAAATCAACGTGCACTTTGCAGCTCGAAGACGGAACATATTTTCGTTTTATGATAGCCCATTTTAAAATTGGAAATGTACAAAAAATTAAGCAGTCTGAACTTATCGCTTGAATTTAATACTACTTGTTTAAAAGAATTCTTGTTTCATATATATATATATATATATATATATATATATATATATATATATATATATTAAGAGAAAGAGAAATAACGAGAGTGAGTGCACGGAGAGAAAACTTTATACTCCTGTGAACACATGAGTCCACTTAATACTTACGTTGTATTATCTTGTTGTTATTAATCTATTACAGAAAATGATTATAACACATATTATCGCTGAACAAATGAATGCAGGTTTTCTCGGCTATAAATGTTCCTTGGGCCTAATATGTTAATCCATAACGATTATGTCTTTCTTCAGAAACTAATTACAATTATTAAGAACATAGTTATGGCGGGTTGGAAGGGCATGTTTATAGTCACAAATATATCGCAAGGAATTAAGTTACAAGCAGGATCGTTTTTCTTTTCGTATACAGCATTCATTTCAAGTTTCAGCTTAGCAAAGGATTTAAATTGTTAGAATCTCGTCGGTTGATCCACAGAGAGTTGTTCAAAAGTAGGCCTTGTAAATATCTTGCTTTATTTAGTTTTTGAATGTTCTGCCTTTTATTAGAGTAAAAGAGGGAAAGAAAAAGAAATGCTTCAAACTTTAAATAAGTGTCAAATATTTTCTTACGGAGTAATTTTAAGGATTCAGTAATAGGTTACATTCCATTGTGAAATATTTGACATTTACGAGAAATTCCAAAATCTAAGGAATTTGGTCTGCACGAGTGATCAGTTTATTCTGGTCTTGTGAGGAACTAAGTTTCGAATCTTCTTTTATGTGCTGTATCTCTTCATAAAAAATGTTCTCACACCAACTAATTCAAAACAAGTGAGCAAAGACAAAATTCTGTATTCCTTGCTTATTCAGCGATGAATTTTATATAGGAACTAAGAATTAAATAAGAAAGAAAATAACCTTTAGTAACCAAATAGAAATGTTACTTTTTATATTATTAAAATTTCCTTTTTAAAATATTTAAGATAGGTCCTTCTTATATATGTTAAAAAAGGAATATATATATATATTTACATACATTCATATATATATATATATATATATATATATATATATATATATATATATATATATATATATATATATGCAGAAATATAGTCTTAAAGTGTGCTATATTTATGGGGTAAAGTGCTCAATATCAGAGATAGAGCGTGTGTAAATATAAAAGTGGACATGGAAGTCAGCACTTAGAGGCGACAGTCTGTTTCATGCTAGTGCAATCGTCAGGCGACTAGTGCTGTTATTTTTCTCGGCTGTTTATATAAGGGTCAGTGGTGCATTATGGGTAGTATATTTTGGCGGGTACTTTTACCGGAAGTCGCTTATTTGTTTATTTATTTATGTCAAATTATTTTTGCTTGTTTTTTTGTTTGTTTTTTTAATTTTTATTTTTTATCTTATATATTTATTTATTTATTCTTTTATTTTGATCGGTGTTTTTGGGTAACGTAGTAAAAAAAATTTGTTTATATAGCTTATTGTTGGTAGTCTATAATGGCCGCCATTTACCGGAAATCGCTTGTTCGCTTATTTATTTGGGTCAAATTGTTTTGCTTATTATTTTTATTTTTATTTGTATAACAGTTATAACTTTCGTCCGTTCTTTTGTTTTGATTTTATTTCTCGCATATTCTAACAGGTGTGGATATATATATATATATATATATATATATATATATATATATATAGAGGCGACAGTCTGTTCCATGCTAGTGCAATGATGAGTCCCAAATATAGTCCCTGTTGAGGTTTCTCCTAGATTTGATTAATTACTTAATTATAATTATCTCAAATCCTCCGAATTACTTGTATATCCTTACTTCAACCGGCTTCTAATGTTCCAGTGGTAATAGTAGTCGTGGCTCGAGGGGGCACAGTCCTATGGTTAAAAAAAAACTGTGATTGAACTATATCGTGTCTGATTCGCCACCTCTTCGTCACCGAGGTCCGTTGGAACAGTTTGCCTGGTAACGTAACTGTCAGGGTTTCAGTTCTCGGTAGTGGATGCGCACTGCTGATGAGTCCCAAATATAGGACGAAACGGTGTTTCTGCATTCTGTTGGCGTTTCTTCTAAACTCGATGAATAACTTAGGCTAGCATCCCGTTCCCACCCCTTCACCTTTGAAACTGTTAGATGTAGACGTCTCTTCTACTCCAATAGCTTCATGTCCCGCACATCTCGCCTGTGGAACTCCCTTCCCTATTACTGTTTCCCTGACAAATACAATTTCCAACAGTTTAAATGTAGCGTCAATCGACATCTCCAGTTGCCTTGATCTATCCACTTCCCTTCTCCACATCCTTTCACCTCTCATTCCTATCTGCTCTCGCTCCAAATCTTCTGTAACCCCATTGCCTTGATCGATCCACTGTCTTGCTCTTTCTCCACATCCTCTCCTTTACCACTCTTATCTGCTCTTC
>OZ038518.1:62874579-62884579 GCA_964036315.1 Acanthosepion esculentum | reverse complement strand
TTTGGGTTATTTTGCTTGTTTTTTTATTTTTATTTCTTATCTTATATATTTATATATTTTTTATTTTTATTTTTATCAGTGTTTTTATTAATTTATTATTTTTGTTTGGGAAGATAATTAAAGCTATTTGTTCAATTTGGGGGTTGATTGTTGTAGTTTGTTCTAACAAATTATTTTGGCGGGAACAGTTTTTAATTTGTTTATTACTTCATGTATTTATTTGGATTGATTATCTTTTATTTATTTTTTCTAACGGCTAGATTATCGGTATCGGTTGTTATATATTTGGATGTATTTAGATCAATTTATTTTAATTGTTATTATTTATTTGTTATACTGGTATATTTTCTCTTTTTGGTTTTCGATTTTTAAATAACATAGTATATTATTTTTTATTTTTATTCATTTTTTTATCGTTATATATCAGTTATAGCTAATTTTTTCGTCCGATTTTTGGTTTGATTTTTATAGTCTAACTAATATTTTGGTCATAATAGTTTGCTAATTGGTTTATTATTTAATTTATTTATTGGTTTTATTTATTATTTTTTATTCTATTTCGTCTATTCTAACACATGTGATTTGTTAATTTGTTTGGATTAATTTATTTTGCTTTCTTTATTGTCATTTTGTTTATTTATATATTTATTTATTTTTTCCGTTTTCGAAGTAACATTGTAAAAATTTGTTTGCATGTCTGCATTTTGAGATGAGCTCGGATCTTTTATTTAATAATTTATTTTGGTCTGTGAACGTAATGATAGCTATTTTTTCCTCCAAGCAAAGTTTGCAAGTTTTTGATTGGTTGTTGTATGCTGATGGTCTTTTCCTTATTTTTCGAGATATTTTATGTGTGGTGTGCGTTTTGTTTTTAATTTCCCAGATATACTTAGAAAGCATCGTGCTGTTCGCATATTTACTATTTGTGAAAGATCTTTTGTGTACATAATTTCTTTGTGTCCAGGGTCTTTCAGTTACTCCTATGTATACTTTTTCTTCATTATCGTGGCTTGGTATATTAAGTTGTTTTGTAAACAATTACCGTTTAAGATAAATTCATTCTTTATTCTGCAGTTGCAGGTGGGTTTAATTTGTTTGTGTAGTTTGTTGATAATTTTCCTGTTGTGCTTTTTTATTATTTGTACCATGTTCTCGGTGCAACTGTAGGTGATTTTTACTGTGTTTTTGTTGAATATTTTGTGTAGGGTGCTTGATTCCGGAAGTGTTTGTGTAAAAGTTTGAAGTATATTTTTCCTACGTTTGTTTTTACGTTTTTGCTGTACGGTGGGTTGAACCATATAATATTTCTTTTCCTGTTGACCTTTTTTGTGTTCTGTGGTGAGTATGTGAGTTTTGCTGGGAATCCGCTATCTTTTAGGGCTGTTTCGTATTCTTTCTTAGCTTTGTTAAATATAGATTCATTGAAGGAATCGTCGGTAAGCCTGCGGTTATTCGATTTTGGTATCTGTTTTTATTATAGAAGGCGGGTGGTTGGAAGATGTGTGTATATAGAGTGGTTTATCATTGGGTTTTCTGCATGGTTTGTATGTGCCTTTTCTTAGGTTGAAGGTAACATCTAGAAAATCTACTTCGTTTAGGTTACTTTTTATGTCGAATCCGTTATTTTTGAAAATCTTTATTATTTCTTTTCTAGTTTTGTCTGTGTTTTGTTTGTTACAGTTTCTTAAGATTATGTGACCGTCGTCCCTGTAGAGTCCTGTGTATACACACACACACACACACAAACACACAGACACACACACATATATATATATATATATACATATATATATATATATATATATTGTTGACCAATTGCTCGATCAACGTAATAAGTGAAAATATTTTGAACTACTTAATATTATATATATAAAGTGAATATTGAAGTCAACACTTAGAGGCAACAGGGTGTTTCATGCTAGACGCAATCGTCAGGCTACGTCTAGCATGAAAACAGCCTGTCGCCTCTATTGTTGACTTCAATGTTCACTTTACACGCTTTATCTCTGATATTGAGCACTTTATCGCATAAATATAGCACACCTTAAGAGTTTATTACTTTATATATATATATATATATATATATATATATATATATATATATATATATATATATATATATAATGTTGGGTACTTCAAAATTTTGTCAATTATTACGTAGATCTAGCAATTGGCCAAGAATATATATATATATATATATATATATATATATATATATATATATATATACGAGGATCATTCAATAAATAAGGTGAATTTTTCGGTATAAGGACTTATACAGATAGAAGCTTACTTTTTTTTCAACGTAGTCTCCCAGCACTGTCACACACTTTTCCCATCTGTGCACAAGCTTCCTTATTCCCTCAGCGTAAAAATCTTTGGACTGATGTCTCAGCCAATCGCTCACAATACTTTTGACTTCATCGTCACTTTTAAACTTCGTGCCTCTCGTGAACGCTTTCAAGGGACCAAACAGATGAAAGTCAGAAGGGGCAAGGTCTGGCCTGTAAGGGAGATGAGGGAGCAGTTCCCAGCCCGGGTCGTTGATGGTCTGCACCGTTTGGGCTGCTGTGTGATGCCTTGCGTTGTCATGATGCAAAATGACTCCTTCTGAATGATGACCCCTGCGTTTGTCCCAACAGATAAGCGCAAAGTACTTGCAATGTCATCCACTGTCACCCTTCTGTCAGACTGAATGAGGTCATTGACTGATTCAATCACCTCAGGAGACCTCCCTTCTGTAGGCCTCCCAAGTCTGTCTTCATCCTCAACACTGCTCCGTCCTTCTTTAAACAATTTAGCCCACTTGTAGACATTATTTTGGTTGAAACATGTGGCACCATACACAGTTGACATTCTCCTAATGAATTTCAACTTGTTTGCACCCTTCTGCAACCAAACACTTGATAACTGACCGCTGTTCAATCCTGGAGCATGCTTCTTGGTCGGCCATCTTTGTTAAACGCCAAAACTCTCAAAGTTTTTTTTTAATCTGCAAAAGAAATTAAATCCATGTGAAAAAGAAGTAAAACTAAAAAATAAAATAAAAATGAGTAAGCTCATATCTGTATTAGAAGTCCTTATACCGAAAAATTCATTTATTGAATGACCCTCATATATATATATATATATATATATATATATATATATATATATATATATATATATATATATATGAAAATTTCTCAAATTTAACTTTTAAAGAAGACAATATTTGTAAATAAATGACAATAAGAAAACAGTAATTGCTGACGCGTTTCGTCCAATGTGGACTTTTTCAAAGCAAGTAACGAAATGAATTTAATCAAACAAAGAAAATTAATAAAAACAAAAAACAGAGTGTTCTTAGCAACGGGAATGTAGGAAACGCTATTTTCATATTGTTAACTGAAAATAACGTCAGTTAATGTCACGTGTGGAGAATATTTCATTAATCTGTGTTGATGGATTCAACCATTTTCTTTTGATTTTAATATGTTTTTGTGTACATTTGTTTGTGAGAGCAGTAATTTTTTTTTTATTAATTTTCTTTGTTTGATTAAATTCATTTCGTTACTTGCTTTGAAAAAGTCCGCATTGGACGAAACGTGTCAGCAATTACTGTTTTCTTATTGTCATTTATTTACAAATATATATATATATATATATATATATAAGTAAAGTGGTCTGTTTTTCTTTAATTTTTTTTCTTTAAATTATATATATATATATATATATATATATATGTGTGTGTATGTGTGTGTGTGTTTGTTTGTTTGAGTATGTAGGTGTACATATGGCCATGTGGGTATGTGTTTAATTTTGAGTGCACTTTTTAATGTGTGTGTTTATATCAGTATTAGTTCCTTTTCAATGTCTATGTCGATCTGCGTGCATGTGCAAGCGTGTCTGTGTCTGTGCGTGTCTCCTGACCTCTTTCTGTTAATGATCTTAGAAATTGCAAACTTTGCCGCTTTCTCAATTTAAATGCAAACCTTGTTGCAGGCTAGTCAAGTGTCCGTAAGGGAGTGAGCGTCAATCCATGCATTTGTATCAAGTACACCCTGGAGGCTGATCCGGCGACATGTGCGAAGTCCCCAAGGCGGGCTAACCAACGCTCTTTCATTTTGGCAAAGTGTACAATACAGGAAGCGAAATGATCATTTCAATGCTCTCATAGGCTTTCTACTTCCAAATATGCCATCAACTATAGAAAATGGTTAATCTTCATATGTTTTTTTGCATGTATGCCCAAAAGAAATGATGAACTGCATGTGGCATAATGAATAGCAAAATGAAAGGATATCAGGTGGAGCAAAAGGTTTCTTTTGTAACAATGAAAAACCCGCCCTGTAATAAAATTCATATAATATGGATATGAGTTAGCTGCCTTGAGAAAACAAAGAATACTACAGTCAGTGAAATATCGGGGAATAGCCTTTTTTCTACTGTGGACTCGTCCTATTGATATTTCTGCAGATAAAGATGGTGTCTTAGAGAGAATCATGTCCAATTCGAAAGCTTTTGGAATGGTGAATTTTTCAAAAAATTATTTTAAATCGAACAGCTATAATTTTAGTACATATTCACACCATCAATCTCACCTTTGTTGTTTCGGTCAACAAGTTCCAATCGATGAGCTCTTCGGCTTTCTTCTGTTGCTTAAACAGCTTATATGAAATATTAGTTTAATTCCAATAATACTTCGAACGGATACCATCACTATTATCCGATGTTTATTTATCAAACATCCATCAACTGTCAGATATGCTGTCAGAAAATTATTCATTCTTATTGGAACATTCACCACTTTCCGACGTGGTACCAAATTACGACCGCACATAGGAATGGCAAAAGTTGAATTAACAGTGTGTTGAATACGAAATAATAATAGCTCTCTTTTATCCACAGTTTTCAAATTCGTGGGCCTATGTGAAAAATTATTTTGACCAATTGAAAAGGGGATTCGCTCCGGGCTGAGAAAAGACCAAAACAAATTTTAGCGAGCCTATGTGAAAATTTATTTTGACCAATTGAATAGGGAAATGGCTTCGGGCTAAGAAAAAGCCAAGACAAATTTTAGCGAGCCTATGTGAAAATTTAATATGATCAATTGAAAAGGGGATTCGCTGCATTCTACGAAGCCGCCGGATCGATCATGTGCCCACAACCACTCTGCGTCGTCGCCTAAATCTCCGTCCTTTTCCACCCGTCCTGCTCCAGCGTCGTCTTCGATGGTTCGACAACGCAGCTCGACGCCCGCAGGGAGAGCTCAACCGTGATGTACTTCTCCCTCCTTCTCTTCCTGGCTGGCGAAGACGTGTCGGTGGGCAGTTGACGACGTGGGCTAGCACAATCAAGAATGACCTAGCAGTACTATCGGGTCTGGAAGTAGTTGGTCTTCGACGATAGAATCGCGTATGGCTCGCCATTTCGTGTGACCTGGCTCAGGATCGGCGGGCGTGGACAGCGATGGTCTGAGATGCTGTACTGGCTCGGAAGAAAGTCGGTTCAACCCGACCAGGGTGAAAACCGATACAAGTCAAGTCAAAAGGGGATTGGCCCCGGGTTAAGAAAAGACCAAGGCAAATTTTAGCGAGTCTATGTGAAAATTTATTTTGACAATGGAAAATTTATTTTGACAATGGAAAAGGGAGTGGCTAACAAACTGAGAAAAAATAACGAGCCGATGTGAAATCACTTTGTGATATAAATAGGCCGAGAAATTTGAATCAAAGCAAAGAGAGAGAGAGAGAGAGAGAGAGAGAGAGAGAGAGAGAGAGAGAGAGAGAGAGAGAGAGAGAGAGAGAGAGAGAGAGAGAACGCGGGACTTAGAATGACAGAGTCTGAATAATGTCGGTGTCAAATTACACGCTGATACATTATCAACCTCTGCTGAAAGCATAGCAATTTCAAAGAACTCCATTCAACTTCAAAGCTAAGTATATTAAAATATATCTTTTTATTCATGTTGAATACAACTGTATAAATTTTATGTGAAAATCAAACTTTCTCAGTTTGTTTTAAACATTTCATTTTGGAATATTACTTTCTGTCCGAGGTTTTAATATGAACATTTTTCTCTTCTTGACAATTTATCGAAACCCCGAAGTTTAAATATTTCATTCCTTTTCCTGAAACAAGTTCTGACAACTTCAAATGTGTAAATTTGTAAATAAATTTCTTATTTTGTCTTGTTGGATATAACACGTGTGTTTCCTCGTCATTATACTTTAAGAGAATTAATAAAGAACCGAAAAAATAGACCGATAGGACAACAAGAACGAGGTCGTGTCAAAGACACTGGAAGAAGAAATGCTATATTTTTGTCTAGAACGATATCGATGAGTGAAATACAAATGCAGAAAGATGCAGATTTATTGATCTATTTCGGAAGCCAGCACTTATATTTATTTTTTATTAGGTCGATCTAGCTCGGTTATCCATGAGTCTCTCAAGCCAACCATCAGTGTCCGACATCAAGGTCGAAATGCCATTAGGCTGGCATTGTGTGTCATAACATTTCTAGGTTTTGAATAAGGTCACCGCCAAACCAAAACTTCGATTTTACCATATAGACAATAATCAATCAGAACATTTCAGAAGCTTTATTTTTCAATTTGATGTAATTATATAATCATCTGCCATGCGTGATACATGCTTAAGCGATCATGTATCTTTCGATACATGACTGACAAGGCAGATTATTTTTCCTGTAGTAAGTTGCCAATTCATTCTCCGGTAGACCACTTGCAATCCAAGGTTAGAAACCGGGTCTGTTCTGCTATTTACCTATAGCTGAGGGGGAAAATATAGAGAATTCATGCCTTTCCCAAGTGTATTAACACGTAAGTGAATCTAATGGATTCGTCTGGATTCAAACTCAGCTCTCCGATTCCTCGATCCGAGCCTTTTTTTTTATTACTCCACCGTGCCTCCGGTCTATAGGTACCTCAAAACGTTAATATAGTGTCTCAAAATAATAACACAGGCAAACTGAGTTTTTATTTTATTTTAGTAGCATATCAACTCTTTAAGGGACATGCCGAAATTTACCTTTCTTGTGAGCATCGTAATTTCTTTTACAAAAATCCACTGCTAGCAATTTTTTCCTTCCAAAATGTATTGCTGGCAATTTTTCTTTTGCAAAAATTTATTGCTGGAATTTTTTTTTTTTTTTTTTTTTACTTTTTACACAAATGTATTGCTGGTACAATGAAAATTCATTGGTAGCATATCTACTACAAAAATGTATTTTTTAAATACATTTATAGTATTTTGACCCCAGTTTCAGGGTTAACTATTTGCCCATAGCTGGGACCATAACAGGTCTTACCACTCGAGGTCATGGTGAACCTGGAAACGACATCCATTAAGAGGCAGTTCCACGCGAATCTAAACGTTAGAGGCATTGCTGCCGGATGTAGTTTATCGTCATAACCAGGACGCTGCAAAATGAGAACATGATGAGAAAATGAATGGCCAATCATTCAAGTTTAAACGCTGTAATATCGTTAATAACAATAGTCAGTCTAACAAAATTAAAGAAAATAGAGATGAATGCAGGTTATCGCTTTTATGGTATATTTTACGCATTCAATTGCTATTAATATACTCAAATATTGATACTCAGATTTTGATACTCTATTGTTTTATGACGCCCACCATCTTTTGTATACAGGGGTTGGACAAAATAATTGGAACAGTTGCAAAATCTACTCCTATATTTCAAAGACCTATTATATTAAGAACGTTAACAAAAACTTCGTAATTGCGGGTTATATCTATTGTAAATACGTTTATTTATGTCATTTACTGTCTTTGTCTTATTTATTTTTAGAATGTAGTCAAATTTTAGCTAAATGCGTGACCTCTCCGAGTTCGAAAAAGGGCAAATTGTTGGAGCTCGCATGACAGGAGACTCGATCACTAAGGTTGCTGAACTGATTGGTTTTTCAAGAGCTACCATATCAAGAACTATGATGCAATTGGAGAAACAGGGCAAAACCTCTAGCAACCGTAGCCATTTGGGAAGGACTTGCAAACTTACTAACAGGGACCGACGTGCATTTAAACGCAATGTGGTGAAAACATCATTGGACTACTGCGGCCAAAGTGACTGCTGAGTTGAATAATAATTTGAATAGTCCAGTTTCTACGAATATTGTTCGCCGTGAGCACCATAAGGCTGGATATCATGGAAAAGCCTCCGTAAGGAAACCTCTTCTCTCCACACGCAACATTCAAAAGAGGTTGAAGTGGTGCATAGATCACAATGGCTGGTCTGCAGACCAATGGAAGCAAGTCATATTCTCAAACAGGTCCAGTATTTCTCTTTTCCCAACTTCAGGGCGAGTTTATATGTGGAGAAAGCCCAAAGAAGCTGACAACCGTGACTGCCTTCTTCCAACAGTGAAGCATGAAGATGGGTCAGTGATGGTTTGGGCCACTATATCATAGAAATGTCTCAGTCCAATAGTTGCCCTGCTCGGTAGAATCGACAGCAAAGTTTACCTGAACATTTTGGGAAATCATATTCATCCAATGGCCCCGACTTTATTCCTTAATTGTGACTGTATCTTCCAAGACGATAATGCTCCAATACATATCGCTCGAGTGGTTAAGAATTGGTATGAATAGCATGAAAGTGAGCTAGAACACATGGAGTGGCCTCCCCAATCTCCAGATATCAATATTATTCAACATTTGTGGTGCATTTTGGAGCAACAATTTAGGAGCTGCTATCTCCCACCGTCGTGTCCTAAAGAGCTGGAAAAGATTTTAATGGAATAATGACTGAAAATTCCTCTGGATGAAGTCAAGATGCTGTATGATTCCATTTCTAGATGTATTAAAGCTGTATTTGAGGCTAAAGGAGGACCAACTAAAATTAAATAAATTTTCTTTGAATTTAACAAGTGTTTCAATTATTTTGTCTAACCCCTGTATAAGAGATCATCCACCTATGATTTTTTTGATTTTTTAAACCAAACATGTTCCTTTTCGGAATGAGAAGCGTTAGTAAGTAGTTTTCTACCACTAGTAACCATACCCAGCTGCTCGATCAGAAAAAGCGTTCAATTAGAATGGAGCAAAAACAGAATCATGTTTACATGTAACAGAATCTATCTTCTTCAAATACTTTAAAGTACTTTCATAAAAAAAAAACATTTTGAATTACTGCAGTTACTGATATAAGAGAAGTAGTCTGTATTTATTCAATCGAAGTTAGCCGAGGACAGGAAGGGGTAAAACAGGCAACATGGAGACCCACTTCAGACCTCAATTATTTTGGAGGTTTTAAATTCAATTTGTCAGTGTGCTACAAGGAATGTAAAAAAGGTTACTTATCATTGTTGACTTATTAATTTTAAACTTTATGGCATATATATATATATATATATATATATATATATATATATATATATATATATATATATATAGATTATGAAATGGACAAGGTCCGACATTTAGTTTTAAAACATTTTTATGTTTATACATTCTTTTTTATTGATACAAATATTTAAGTAAATGCTAAGTTTATAATAAACAGTATTGACAACATTTACTGGACTGTATAAACATGAAAATGTCTTAAAATAATTGTCGGACTTTGTCCATTTCATAATGTGTGACGTCATTTGATTACGTTTGGATACGCATCGAGCAGATATGAATGTACGTGAGAAAATTATGGAAAATTGTATTTTTAAAACAGTAAAGACAACCTTGCTAACCGAAGGCTCCTCTGTGCTTCAATTGGTAAAAGCACGTCAGGCTATATGACAGTTCTGTATAGGATACAGTTTCGATTCCTGTCGGAGGACGCATATTTTCTATGACAATTTCTCGGATATTCAGGCTGGTAAATGTTGTTAATACTGTTTATTATAAACAGAGCATTTACTTCAATATTTGTATCTATAAAAAAGAATGTATAAACATAAAAATGTCTTAATATATATATATATATATATATATATATATATATATATATATATATGTATATATATATAGAGAG
>OZ038518.1:62802079-62869579 GCA_964036315.1 Acanthosepion esculentum | reverse complement strand
TATATTTATTTATTATTATTTTTATTTTGATCGGTGTTTTTATTAACGTAGTAAAAATTTGTTTATGTAGCCTATTTAATAGTTTTATTTTTGTTTGGGAAGTTAATTAAAGCTATTTGTTCAATTTTGGGGTTGATTGTTGTAGTTTGTTCTAACTATTATTTTGGCGGGAACAGTTTTTATTTTGTTTATTACTTCATGTATTTATTTGGATTGATTATCTTTATTTGTTTTTTCTAACGGCTAGTTTACCGGTACCGGTTGTTAGTTTATTTGTATATTTGGATGTATTTAGATCAATTTATTTTACTTGTTGCTATTTATTTGTTACACTGTATATTTTCTCTTTTTGGTTTTGCGATTTTTAAGTAACGCAATATATTTTTTTTCATTTTTTATACATTTTTTTTTATCGTTATATAACAGTTATATATTATATATTACATTTTTTACAGATTTACATACATACTGGGAGTAACTCTCAATCCCGCATAATGTTTAATATCTAAAAAGAAAAAATTAAACTGATTGATTTATACCAGGTTTTCAGATGGGACGTTTTGCCATCTTGACAACATTTGTCGTAAGAATCACTGAAAATCCTTTGAGTTATTCATCTAGAAATAGAACAGGTTAAAATATTTTTGTGTCAGCCCCACAATGCCTTCATATCTGAGAAATTGGGGGAGGAAAGATATCCTTCAGGCCTTCAATAATGATATCAATTCATACTCTGGCTTCCATCTTCCAAGTCCATCAAGGGATCGGAAAATAAGATTAAAAAAGAGAGAACATTAGAGAAGAAAACTGGATCAAGAGGTCACAACAGGAAGAGCGATCACCATTTCAACTTAGAGCTGAATAAATTTTTATTGTTCGAAGTATTTTATCGTTGGTTGTTATTACTGATATTGTTATATACTTGTGTTTATGTGTGGGTTCGTGATTTGAAAATTATTTATTATTTACTTAGGTTATTTACTTACTTATTGGTTTGGATTAATTAATTTTATTTTTTATTTACTTTCGTTTATTCTTTATCGGTTGTAGTTTTCGATTTTTACGTAACGTAGTAAAAATTCGTTTTCCTGCCTGCAAATAGAGACGTATTCTGATCGTTTATTTAGTAGTTTGTATTCGTCTGGGAAGATAATTCTTACTATTTTCTTCTGTAGATTGAGTTTATAGTTTTTGGATTTATTCCTGATGACAGATGCTGGTGTCCTTATTTTCCATGATATTTTTGGTGTGATTTATTTTTTTTTTGTTTTTAATCTCCGAAATATATTTTAGATAGCATTGGGCTGTTCGCGTATTTACATTCCCTGATATTGAGCAGTTTAGAACTATATATATATATATATAATATATATATATATATATATATATATATATATATAATTATTTATTCGAAAATTATAACATAAATGTTATGGTGTTGAATTTAGAATAAACACTTTATTCTACATTCAACACAATCACTTGATAAGACACCAGAAGTGTCGAAACAAAATGGCTATTTTTGTAGTGATTTTATAACATATTTATGTTATAATTTTTGAATAAATAATTATATTTGCTCTACACTGTATTGAGGACTCTTTTAAGAATAGTATTTGTTGGTTATTGGAATTTATTGCGTATACACTAACCCTATACTTGGATATATATATATATATATATATATATATATATATATATTTTTTTTTTTTTCATATAGACAAAAACAATTTACTCACTACAAAGATGCAACCTTGTTTCGGTACATTAAGTTGCACTTCGACTGGTGAGAATCGAAATGGCTATGAACAATTCTGTTTGTATTTTGTAAATTAATAATTTAAGAGGTGGAGATTTTTTTCTTGGTATGTTGACTACATACGTTATCTGGGTTCACTGATTGCAATACGAGTAGCAATAACTCCAGGCTAACTATGCATAATTCAGCTCTGGCTTTGTTTTAAAGTTACCAAAAGCGTTTCAACTTACGACTACAGTGATCGTCTAAAGTTATACCTCCTACCTCCTTCATTGTCTTACTCTCTCCTATCCCCACCCCTCCTCATCCACCCCTCACTCTTTGAAGGCTTGGAAGTGCTGTGCCTAGACACTTGGCCGTTGCTGTCGATTTAAATTTTAAATTTAGATTTTTCGGGTCGAGCCATCACCTTGACACCTCAACAACCCTTCCTCAAACTGCTATCAACAAGCACTGTTGTCATATCCTCTCACTCTTTTGCTTTTCCTATATTTTCTGTACCCTTATACTTCACTTCTTATAATATTTTTTCTTCAAACAAATAGAAAAAAATGAAGGGTTTTTCCTGCTTACAAATAGAACTGTTCTTTTATTATTATTATAATTATTATTATATTATTATATATTTATATTATTATTATATTATTACTATATTATTATTTATTATAATTTTTTCATATAGACAAAAACAATTTACTCACTACAAAGATGCAACTTCGTTTCGATGCATTTAGTTGTAAAGTGTTTTTGTCTATATGAAAAACATAAATAATTATTGGTCTACTCTCGGCATTGAGGTCTCTTTTGAATTAATGCTGTGAACGTTAGAATTTATATATTATATATCCTTCTCATTACGTTCGTATATATATATATATATATATATATATATATATATATATATATATATATATATATATATATATATATACTTAGCTCTCGTGAAGTCAAGCCATCACGTATTTAGCGTTCGTCACTTCACAAGTAAAAAAATAAATAAATTTCAGGGGAACACAACAATTTCGTCTTTTAAAATGATGGACACTACAATATTTGTCTTGAAATGAACAAAACCCTGATGATGATATTGTGCCAATGCCGAAAGTACTCAGAATAAAATAATATGTATGAACACAGCGATTTTCTCTCTTCCTTTAATAATGACACAAAAACTTGTACGTGAATATGAAAGGATCAAATTGAAAATAAGTAGACAAAACTTGTATAAATTATTAGATAAAACATATATATATCGTATAGTCATATTCCGTTCTATTAAGTTATTGACCAGACTTATAGACTCCATTTATATGATTGTGTTGAAGTGTTGTTTTCTGTATCGACATACATAGTTCGATGAAATTGTTGACGACTGGTGATACCTTGTATATATTTAAAGACTGTCAAATTCAGGAATGGGGTACGCTATAGAATGCCTTATTGTAATTTATCCAGACATTACTGAAATTTTGTATTGAATCAGTTTTCCATGATCATCCCATTAATAACAATTCGTATTTGTATCCTTACGAACCACTTTTGCATCTTTTTGTTCAAGAGGTAGTATGCTATTTTTTTCCAGAAGGATTATATCTGTTTTGTCAGGATAGATATAAACAATTTGTATGTAGTGAAAAGAGATGTAATTGGTCTGTAGTAGTTTGGAACATTTGTATTCCCCATTCTTCGGTAGAAGGAAGGTATTTTCTTTGGTTAACCATGCCGAAATGTTAGAAGGATCATAGACAATTTCTTGAAGGTCTTTGGCTAGTTTTTGTGTGCTGTATTTAGATAATAGAGTCAATGGAATTGTATCTATTCCTGGAGATTTCTAATTCTGTGCGTTTTTCAGTGCATACTTAACATCATCTTCTGCGATTTCCTCGCAGGCTTGTTCTGGTTTATTTATCATCTCTTCTACTACCTCTTGCGTAATCCAATCTGCTTCTTTGTTATATTCTTTAGAGCAAGCCCATGTTTTTCCCAGAACTGTATAACCTCTTCCATTGTTATGGTGCCTCTTCAATTTTTTGTTTGCCTATTTCTTTGTAAAATTTCCTTGCTTAGGTTTGAAAGATTTTCTTGTTTGTAGAATCTTGATCTTTTTTGATAACATCTGATTCTTTGAACTTTCAGTTGTATTTTTTGCTTTATTTTTTTCATTAGCTCATAGGACTTCATTTTCATTCATAATTTTGTATTTTCTTTTCCTTTTCTGCTTTTTCTAGTCATTACGTTTGTTCCTCTTGCCAGTTCATCGAGTACTGATAATTCACTTCTAAATTCTTCAATTTCTTTCTCTATTTTTCTTTTCCAAAATAGATCTTTATGTCTGTGAGTCTGCCTTTTTTTACTTCGATGTTTCATTTTTAAGTTTCTGCTATTGTTGATGCATATATTGCTTCATTGAATCTTATATGCTGGTCTACTTCATCCAGAATTAATTTGATTACTGCATTGTTGAATTTAATAGTTTTGAGGTTAAGCTTTGTTGGTTGTAATTTGGGGAGTTCTACTCGTTCCTCCATTTCAATATTTTATGTTTGAGTTACATTTTCCATGATTTCTTCTTTGGTTTCTTGTATACTATTCTTGTTTTGCTGTTAAATAATTCGGTTCAATGTTTTGGGCTCGTTTTATTACAAGTTTTTTATGAGCGAGTAAGATCAAGGCTTTCCAACTCTTCTAAACTCAAGAACACATGGAACAGTGGATAAAGGCGTTGGTTAGATCCAGTGACAAGACCCAAAGAGTGTGAGTTCAATACCCGGTTAAGGCAGTGGAGAACTTGGAGAATTAACAGGAGATAACTGATAACTGACATCCATTAAATATGACTCTGGAACTAGAACAGTCTATCCCAGTGAGCGAAATAAAAAGGTCCAGTTAGACATTCCAACTACCTGAAGAAGGCCAGAACGTACAACGGCCAAAACGTAATAATAAATATGGCGACAAAGATGAGGACAATAGTCCGAATAAAGGAAATAGTGTCAGCCTTATCTTCACAGTGATTTGTATGTATCTTAGTTTTTTCATTATGATCTGTGGTTTGTGTGATGTTAGTACTTTGTATGTCCATTTCTGGTTCTCTTTCATGTTCTGTTGATTCACCAATACCGGTTGCAGTTCTTGTCATATCTTTAATTTCACCATCTGTCAATCGGTTATTTCTTATGATGTACCTTCTTTGGCTAGTTTATTTTCGTTAATGTACTTGCTAATAACTTGTCCAAGCTTTTCTCTCCAAATACCATACGTTTGGCGTGTGATGTCTTTCTGAGGTTTGTGAAACTCTTCATAGAATACAGTCATAAAGAGTTTGTACTTCTCACGAGATCATGTTACCTTTTCTTTTTTTTAAATGAATGGTTGTGGATCTAGTTGGAGAATTTGCAGGGCAGTCATTGGGAGTATCCCAGTTGTGGGGACCTGAAAATTCATTATTTGTGTGGGTGTTCCTATGGCAGGTTTTTCGACCTCAGATACGTTCCCTCTTTAGGGTTGGCCTCTCTGTTTATCCCCTTCAAGAGCCATATTAAACTTTTTGGTCTGACTTTTACTTCTCATATAGTTTCCACGAAGGACGCATGGGTCCAAAAGTCCATCCAAAGTCGAACGGTACATTTGGTGACGGTCATTTACAGGCAGGGTCCCGAAGCCTGCAAGGGATCGTTCGCGACCTCATAAAACAGCAGCCATTTACTCTTCGGCATGATTAACACATTGAGTAACAGGTTGTTGTTAGGAGTTTTATTATTGTTATTTTTATTTCCTTTGATTTCTGGCGTTTACACATTTCTTTCCGTGTCCTGCCCAGTGGAAATTGAATCATGACAATTTCCACCTACAAAAAAAAAAATTCACATAGATAAAGCCCTTCGTAAAGTGTGGGCTGTACTTGTGAGAACAATTTTTTGTATCACTTTGAGGCATGAACTCCAAGGAATCCCTTCAGTTAGTCTACTAGAATCTTTTCCAACCAATCCTTGGGCTCCAACTACAACTGGAATTGTTGATGTCGTCATGTGTCACATTTTTGAGATTTCTATTTCAAGGTCTTTCGATTTTGATAGCTTTTTAAAGACTGCAGGGACTGCCATTTCAATAAGGAGACACATTTTTGCTTTGCGGTCTCAAATACGATGTCAGGGCAATTATCATTTATTATTATTATTATTATTATTATTATTATTATATTTCCTTTGGTTTCTGGTGTAAACTCATTTCTTTCCGGGTCCCGACCAGAGACTTAAGGTCAGAAATGGAATCATGTCATTTTCCACTGAGCAGTTTAGAAAAAAATCGCACATATTTTTGTGCGCCCTACTTGTGAGTACAATTTTTTTGTATTTCTTTAAGGCATGATCTAAAATTGATTCCTTCAATGAGTCTATTGGAACTGCATGGACTGTCATCTCATTAAGCAGGAACATTTTGTCTTTGCGGTCTCTAATCCCGATGCCAAAGCGATTATCTTTTATTATTATTATTAGTTTTATTTTTATTTCCTTTGATATCTGGCGTTTACACATTTCTTCTCCGGGTCCCGCCCAGGGACCTAAGGTTAGAAATGGCATCATGACACTTTCCACTGCAAAAATAAATAAATAAATAATTACATAGATAAAGCCCTTCGTAAAGTGTGGGCTGTACTTGTCAGAACATATTTTGTATCTCTTTGAGGCATGGACTTCCAGGGATCCCTTCAATCAGTCTACTGGAATCTTTTCCAACTAGTCCAAGGGCTCCAACTACAACAGGGATTGTTGATGTTCCCATGTGCCACTTTTTTTAGATTACTATTTCAAGGTCCTTGTATTTTGACAGTTTTTCGAATATCTTCAAAGATATTATTATTATTATTGGCGATATGTGGCCGAATGTTTACAACTTTCACATTCTGACCATGAGAACCGGGTTCGAATCTCACTATGGTTGATATTTCAGGAAGGAGACTTCCTAATGTTATAGGAGTGGTCGATTCCAGCGTGCGGAACATTTGGGGCCGTCGATAGCTGTGCTAGCACGAAGTCACAAGTCATCGTGGCCGAGGGCTTGAGCGTTGCGGCTTTGTAACTCAGCATAGTCGCATTATAGACCACTGGTGGGTTCTGTGGGTGTTGAATAAACACAAAATGCACCTGAGCCATAGGGATTAGCTAGCCGCCCTAGTAGACGGGTATCCTCGAATACGAGTGGCCAGCTATACCTATTATTATTATTATTATTATTATTATTATTATTATTATTATTATTATTATTATCATAACTGTTATTAACATTATTATTATTATTATTATTGTTATTATGAATTTGAATGTTCAAATTATGTTTTTTAATCATGTTATCACAAGCGAGGCAATAAAGCCACAAAAACGGAAGAGATTAATATGTGTAAAATATAAGAGAAAAAGAAAAACGTTATTAAGTGTTGTGGTAGGATCCACCTAATTTGCATAGCGGAGTACCGACGATATAAATATGGTTGGTACCGGAAGACAGGGAGGCAAATCAAGAGATCCAACTAGAGACTCTGCCCGACTGCGACTTAGTCAACACATTCTCCAGGAACGGTCTTCCCAGGAATATACAAAAGACTATATGTAAATATTGTGTACACTTACTTGTTTCAACACATTTTATTCTAACTACAATTTGTGTTTGCATTATTATTCCATGCATTAGTCAAGTTTCAACATTAAGGAAAGGTAGCGATAAAAGATATCGATTGATATTACATTTATTTTTTTGAAGATCAATTTGGGCTGGAATTAAAAAAAGAACAGAAGAGAGTTCCACAGGTGAGAAGTGCGAGAAAAGAAACCTACTACTAGATTGGCGGCTGGGTTTCGTCCTTTTACATCTGGAATGGCGACAAGTAAAGTTCTATGCCAACCGGAATGCTCACCAGACCAATTATCATGACAATATTTATAGAAAAGGCACAGGGAAGATACGTTAAGGCGGTGGGAAAGTAAGTGAAGCCGAGATACCAGATCGGGACCGATAATATTGCAGACACTTCTTTTCTCAAATTTAATGAGAATGTTGAAACCGTTAGTGCAATGAGATTTCCAAACACACAATTTAAAATAATATACTTGTTTATTTAGTTATTAAATTTGTTGTGAATTCCGGGATGAAATCCGGTATTAAATAATAACAAACGCCAAGAATGAATATAGGATATAAATGTATTAACGTAATAATACAAACTAGTAATACAGGTTAGTAGTTTCAGAAATGTGGGGTTAGTAGACAAATATATATATAGATAGTCTTTGGTATCGACGTATTGCTATATGACTTCTTACTGAATCTACGTTATTGTTACTGTGACTCTTGCCGCTACGTTATTCTACCGACCGACTCAACGTTTCACTACTACTCCTGATTGACTTGACTACTACCATCCGGGTATTCACTGGTAGTAGTAGATGTATACCTTGGGTGAGTCCATGTGTGTAAAAAGAGAAGACCCCTCAATGAAACTATTTATTTCACACAGTTCTTTCTAGTTTTTATTGAATAATGCTTTATATTAAAACCTCAGATTAAAAAGCCACTATTAAAATGACCTTTTAAATTTTAAAAATTAAAATATGCAAAACAGTTTCATTTTTATTTTCAGTGTAATCTTTTTAAACAATTTATGTTCAACATGTTTCCTCTTCGACAGTTTTTTATTTATTTTCATAGTCCAGCCAGGAAAAGGAATTTTACAGTGTTCTTTGTAACTATTTAGTATCAATAGTTCAACATCATTTAGATCTAAAATGATAAAGTTAATTTTTTAAATGTTACAACTGTATTGTGACTGAATCTCAGTTTGTTTTTCATAATTGATGGCTTTTGCAACCATTGTAATTCGTTGGATATTTTCACAGCATTGGCACCATCATATTTGAAAAGAAGTATTAGCCGATGCCAACAGACATAGCTTTATCACCACTCTTTACGTCCTGGGTATGACGATAAATTAGATCCGCGTCCTGGGTAAGACGCTAAACTACGTCCAACAGCAAGGCCTCTGATCAGGAGGTTTTGAGGAGCGTTGAACCACCTCTGAATTGCTGGTTTTCCCAAGTCCACCCCGACACGGGGTGGTAGCACCTGTTAGGGTCCCAGATATGGGCAAATAGTTAACCCCGAAACTGTGGTAAAAAGAATATGAAAGTGTAAAAATAAGTTTTAATAACAGAAAACTTTGTAAAAAATTATTACCAGCAATATGTTTTTGAAGAAAAAATATTAACCAAAAATATATTTTTGACAAAACAAAATATTACAAGAAAAAAAACTGTCGGCATTAATTAACCTATAGATGTTGATACGCCGTAAAACAAAGCAAACCAAACCAATCTCCACACTTTACACCCACCCCCCAGAAAACCTCACTTACAGATATTAATATTCACATAAGTATAAAGTTTATATCTTCAAAGATACAAAATAGCTGTTTATATATATATATATATATATATATATATATATATATATATATATATATATATATATATATATATATATGAAGAAATATATGGGTCATGCTAGATGCAATCATTGGGCCCGATGATTGCATCTAGCATGAAACAGACTGTGTCGCCTCTAAGTGTTGACTTCTATGTTCACTTTTATATATATATATATATATTTATATATATATATATATATATATATATATATATATATATATATATATAGGTAACTATACTCGTGTCGAAAAACCTTCGAATTCTTGATTTGCCAATAATCAAATTAATCTCGAAGGAAAAAAAGGTTTAAAAAAAAAGAAAGAGCCAGGAACATCAACGTCTGTCGAAAATAATCGCACAGATACAGGTTCAAGGCCCAAAGAAAAAACCCCGATACGAGTAAACAACTAACTAAAGAGCTCGATACAAACGTAGAGCAGACCTAGTCAAACCTAATGAGCCAGACAAACCTACCAAGGTTTCACTTAAGCAGATTGTCAGGGTCGGCTAACCCTGATGATCTGCATAAGTGAAACCTTGGTAGGTTCGTCTGGCTCATTAGGTTTTACTATATATATATATATATATATATATATATATATATATATATATATATATAGGTATCACCAAAGCTTATATCTTGAAGCTTATATTTTAGTTTTAATTTGAAGCTAATAGATTAAATTTAATATTTTCAATACGCAAAATACTTTGCTGTATTTTAAAATTAATTCAAATTGACTGGAAGCAGGTTTGTTTTCTGAAATCATGAACCATTTCTGATTTTAGCACCATTTATATTATTATTTTATTATTTATTTTCAAAAATTAAAATATCCTTTATAAAATTTTATTTTAGGAATATTATTTGATTTCAAGCGTAATTAATCTGATTTGATATAAGTATAAAAATGAATATCTTCACAGGTAGCAGATAGCTTTTATAAATATATATATAAACATATATATATATATATACATATATATATATATATATATATATATATATATATATATATATATATATATATATATATATATATATATATAAGGGAACATTGAAGTTAATACTCAGAGGCGACAGACTGTTTCATGTTAGGCACAATCGTCAGGCCGCGAATGTTGGATTTTTTCTCGACTATTTATATATATGGGTCAGTGGTGCATTGTGGGTAATATATTCTGGCGGTTATTTTTGCGGGAGTCGCTTGTTTGTTTATTTATTTATTTGTTTGGGTTAATTTATTTGTTTTTCATTTTCATTTTGTATTATTTATTCTTTTCGGTTTATATTATATAGGATTGCTATATATATATATATATATTAATATATATATATATATATATATATATATGTATATATATATATAGGTATCACCAAAGAAACGTGACACTTAAGTTTAAAAAAAAATAAAAATAGCTTTTCTTTTAGTTTATTATTGCAAGCTAATAGATTACATTTAATATTCCAACAGCAAAATAGTTTAAATTGTCTGGAAAGAGGTTCCATATTGAAATTGCTAAAATTGCTGATTTTTATCCATCTTTCGTTGTAATGTAATTCTCTTTATAATAAATATTTCAAAATTAAGTGTACTTTTCTGAAACATTATTTAAAGAATATTACTTTATTTAAAGTTTAATTAATACGATTTTAGACATTTATTACTTACTTTTAGTTTCAAATATCGCATATATATATATATATATATATATATATATATATATATATATATATATATATATATATATATGCATTTTTCACAAAGATGTAGGTGTTTTGATTAAGTGTTGACGGATTGAAAACAGGAAGATTATCTAATTTTTTTACGTAAATATTACCTGAAGAGTATAACGTGAGTGCGTTTTTTATATAAATTTAAACAACTCAGTAATGGCAAAAATTTAATAATATATTCTCGGTAATCTAATGTTCTATTGAATTTTATCTATTTTAGCATTAAATTTACGGTAGTTATTGCTTTTGATAATGTCGTGTGTGAACATCCATATTTCCAAAATTGGCTGGTTTATACATACAGACACATATAAAAAATATTTTTAAAATACGGTTGGTCCCTAAATTGTAGTCAACATCCATATTTCCAAAATTGGCTGGTTTATACATACAGACACATATAAAAAATATTTTTAAAATACGGTTGGTCACTAAATTGTAGTCAACTTTTTCATTTATGATGAGTTAATATATATATTTTTTTATTAAATAACGATATCACCGAACCAGTACAGGATTTAAAACATTTATAAATTATTCTAATTAAATTTTTTAAATTCTATATCCATCGAATTTTTTTTCTCATTTTCCATAATATATCGTATTCATTAAAATAATTATAAGATTTTGTAATTAAATAATGCATTAGTTTTATTGCGTTATTTTTTTTTTTTTTTGGCGATTCAGTGCAGATTTACGGTAACTGTTTTACAAACAAAAATTGATGATTTACATTCTCCAAGGAATTCTGCGTATATAACAATTTATTACTGTGAATTAAATCGGGAGCGGCCGGTAACAAATGTATAAAATATGTTTTTACCAAGATTTTCTATAAAAGAAATATTTATATAAATAATTTAACTCATCTCTGTATAAATCCAGAATGTTTCATTAAAATTCAACAAATCTCTCATTTTTACAAGAATTTTCAAATCATTGTGAATTCACCGCAACCACCCCCTAAAAAAAACAAAAAAATAACGCTAAAATTTTCCATTCTAATTTATTGTTCCTTTGCGGCAAGAAAGAAATGATCAGAAATCAAAGGAAATAAAATAATAATACTAATAAGTCAATCGGAATATTTTCCAATCAATCCAACTTTTCCAATAGGACTCTCGGTTTGGGAAAAAGTTCTGATCGACTCTTTGAATAGATTCCTTGTAGTCCTTGCCTTAAAGAGTCGCAAACAATGGTACTCACAAATATACAGCATACACAGTACGAAGAGCCTTATCTACGTAAAATTTGTGTGCCCTTTGGTTTTTGTTTTGTTCTTCTTCTTTTGTCCAAAAATGATCAGTCGAAAATGTCACGAAGCCATTTCTGATCAAAGGTCACTTGTTGGGACCCGGAAGAAAATGTGTATACAACAAAAATCGAAGGAAATAATAATAATAATAATAATAATAATAATTGTTATTAAAGACCACAAACAAAATAAGTGCCTCCTTATTGATATGGCAGTCCCTGCAGACTGCAATGTATCTTTGAAGATATTCGAAAAACTGTCAAAATACAAGGACCTTGAAATAGAAATCTCAAAAATGTGGCACATGGGAACATCAACAATTCCTGTTGTAGTTAGAGCCCTTGGACTGGTTGGAAAAGATTCCAGTAGGCTGATTGAAGGGATCCTTGGAAGTCCATGCCTCAAAGAGATACAAAAAATTGTTCTGACAAGTACAGCCGACACTTTACGAAGGGCTTTATCTATGTAATTATTTATTTATTTATTTTTGCAGTGTAAAGTGTCATGATGCCATTTCTAACCTTAGGTACCTGGGCGGGACCCGGAAAGAAATGTGTAAACGCCAGATATCAAAGAAAATTAAAATAATAAGAATAATAATCAAAGATTAGAAAAACCGAATATACTTTCTTATTGATATGTCATTTCAGGCAGACTGCAATATATATTTGATGATCTTCAAAAAACTGTCAAACTACAAGGATTTTGAAATGGAAATCTAAAAGATGTGTCACCTAAAGCATTAATAATTTTAGTTTTTTCGTATCTTTAAATTTAAGTTTCTGATGATCAGCTACTAGCAGTCATAGCCGATCAGAGGTCGATCAGAAAAAGCGTTCTATTCTCAAATACAATGGAGCAACAAGTGAGGAGCCGCTATCCTCCACCGTCGTGTGGTAAAGAGCTGGAGCAGGTATTAATGGAAGAATGGCTGAAAATTCCTCTGGATGAAGTCAGGAAGCTGAATGATTCCATTCCTAGACGTATTAAAGATGTGTGTGAGGCTAAAGGAGGACCAACTCCATATTGAATAAATTTTCTTTGAATTTAACAAGTTTTACAACTATTTTGTCTAACCCCTGTATAAGAGATCATCCAGCAATGATTTCTTTTAGTTTTTAATCCGAACATGTTCCTTTTTGGAACGAGACGCGTTAGTAAGTAGTTTACTTTAATGTCATTAAATTAGCTATCACTAGCACCGACACCCAGCTGGTCGTTCAAATAAAATGGAGCAAAAACAGCATCATGTTTAAATGTAACAGTGTCTATATTCTTCAATTACTTTAAAGTACTTTCATTAAAAAAAACATTTTAAATTAATGCATTTACTGTTATAACAGAAGTAGTCTGTATTTATTCAATCGAAGTTAGCCGAGGTCAGGAAGGGGTAAAACAGGCAACATGGAGACCCACTTCAGACCACAATTATTTTGGAGTTTTTAAAAGTATACATTCAAAAAAGCAAATGTTAAGTTTCATGAAAATTCGTTGAAGACCAACGAAAATATAAGAAAACAGTCAGTACAAATCGCCATTTTACCCTATTTACGCGATTTTCACGATATGGGTGGATTCAATTATCAAATTAAATGTTAAACAATCAACTTATTGTTGACAACAACTGAGTGAAGTTTGTATTAAACTGATTGAAAATTGAGGGAGTTTTTTGTTTAAAATTTGTATTGAAATCGCTTTATATTGACATCGATTTTTCTTTTTTCACGTTTTTTTAGCTAAACGCAGTTGTATAGAAAAAGATGAGATATGATGTAAGTAACGTACATACCGAGTTTGAACGAAATCATAGGAAAAATCGATTTATCGACTTTTGATCGGCTTTATCGATTATTGATTTTTTTACGCTATGAACCTATCTCTTACATGGTACTATGCATTGTCAAGTTTAGTCAAAATCGGTTTGATGGATCTCGAGTGAAAAGGTATCACGTAGACAGACAAACAGACAGGCATATATACATCTATCGATTTTTTAAGTTAAGAACCTATCTCTTACATTGTACAATGTATGTGTCAAGTTTAGTCAAAACCGGTTGGATGGATCTCGAGGGAAAAGGTATCAGACAGACAAACCGACAGGCACGCATACATTCTCTATTTTATATATATATATATATATATATATATATATGAAACTTTTTGGTTTTGATCGAAGATTGAATAGTGAATTTCCTGTCACAATTAACTCAAGTAAATCAAGATTAGAAGTTACTTTGAATTAAAAGGAATAATAGAAAATCTGTCCCTCATTTTAAGTTTAATGTTATATTTATTCTATTTTCTAATCATATATATATACATTATGAAATAGACAAAGTCCGACAATTATTTTAAGACATTTTTATGTTTATACATTCTTTTTATAGATACAAATATTTAAGTAAATGCTTTGTTTTATAATAAACATTATTAAACAACATTTACCGGCCTGAATGTCGAACAAATTTTCATAGAAAATATTCGTCCTCCGACAGGATTCGAACCTGTATCCTATACGGAACCGTCATATAGCCTGACGTGCCTTTTAACCGATTCGGCCATAGAGGATCCATCGGAGGACGAATATTTTCTATGAAAATTTCTCGAACATTCAGGCCGGTAAATGTTATTTAATACTGTTTATTATAAAACAGAGCATTTGCTTAAATACTTGCATCTATAAAAAGAACGTTAAACATAATATAAATGTCTTTAAATAAATTGTCGGACAACGTCCAATTCTAAAATATATATATATATATATATATATGACTCCACAAATTATTTGGTTTTGTTTAACATAGATATTCATTCAGAATGCGATTTAGCCAATAATGAAACATTTACATGTACTTAAGGGAGGATTCTTTTTTTGTGTGACATGCCCTTATAGGGCATCGGCGATCGTGGCTTTCCATAACTTCCAGTCCTGCGCTGTTTCTTCTATCTCTTTGACTTCCTGTATGTCTTGTGAGTTTCAAATTATCCAAGTCGTCTTTCTTCATTATGCGTCCTAGAAATGCGAATGTCAAAATTTCGTTGTAGATTAAACCTTTGAGCCCTGAATACTGCTTTACCGGAGGTTTGGTTTGGTTTGGTCTGGTTTGGTTTGGTTTGGTTTGGTTTGGTCTGGTTTAGTTTACGGTACATCAACCGCAATGGGTTATTTAATGCCCACAACTTTTTTTTTTTTTGGTAATATTTTTGTTTTGTCAAAAATCAATTTCTGTTAATATTTTTTTCTAAAAAAATGTCAAGCTGGTAATATTATTTTTCAAAAACGTACTGCTGGCAACATTATTTTTTCAAAAACGTATTATCAGGGGCCTTGCTGTTAGACGAGCTTTACCGGAGGTAGAGAAAAATAACCGATTGAACGGTGGGTAAACACTTGTAAGTGTTTTTATATCTACCGTGTAACATTACCTAGCAACGATTTGCGAATTTTGACTCAGGAGCTCAGACAGAAAGGTTAAAATTGTTCAGGAACGCAAGACTCAAAGGGTTAAGTGATTAATTATTATTCTTATTGCTTATTTTATATTGCATTGTTTGATCCTCACTGGGTGCCATAGATTTGTTGTTTCGGTTTTGACTTAGCAAATACACTTAAGAAAAACGGCTTATTAGATTAAAATTCTTTGCTCGAAAAGATATTTGTGAAGGCTCAAAAAATGTTTTGATTTACCCCTAAAAAAATCATGATTGACGGCTCCAAGCTGTGAAATCGTGCCAATATCTACAAGTTTGGGCTTCGTTCCACTAAAATAATGTAAATAAACGAAAGAAAACTGTATCAAAAACTGGTGATAACGAGTAATAGAATATTTTAGAATAAGTGGTAATTATTTTAAAAAAAAAGATTTTAATACTTTTTTTTCTTTAATTTGAAAACGCTAAATGTTTTATTTCTTTCCATCGGTTTAAATCTCAAGGTACTGAGCAATAAATGTATGAATAAATAAATAAGTAAGAATTAATTAGCTTCGTTTTTCTCTCTGTGTGTGTGTGTGTGTGTGTGTGTGTGTGTGTGTGTGTGTGTGTGTGTGTTTCGAAAAATCGCAAATATATGCGCATATAATTAAAGCTACTTGCAAGTGTGCGTTCGTTTGCTTGGGTGTGGATATTAATTTCATGATGGAGCGTTATCGTAACGCTCTACCAACAAAGCGGGAAAATACATTTTTGTCATGCGCCATCTTGGTGATGTAGTAACCATGACGCCGTCACATCAGATCAGTATCCCGTGTACTTTATATATATATATATATATATATATATATATATATATATATATATATATATATATGTAAGTATGTATGTATGTATTTCAGGAAGAAAACTTATGGAATTAGAAAACAGGCCGCTTGTAGTTATTTTTCGAAAAATACTAATTTTAACTTTATATATGTGTGTGTATAGCGAAATATGTAGAAATATATGTATACTAGTTCATATAAATATATAAACAAATACGCACACATATATAGATAGATAGATAGCTAGAGAGAGAGATTATAAAAGACAAAACTTTGTATATAAGAATAATGAACATATATTCGTATATTTGAATATATACAAATATATATATATATATATATATATATATATATATATATATATATATATATATATATATACGTTATTTACCTACATAAATACATAAGCACGCATATATATCGTCGTACATAAAAGCCATATAAAAATGTCCCCCTGCATAAAAATATATTTTGATATATAGGACTGTCTCGATATTTCTATATATTAACGCAGACCGCATCTAGCTTATTTAATATTAACAGTCGTCTAGTTAAATCCACTCGACATTGTTTGGCAGAAGGCCTCCTAAAACGGCTAATCAGCGGCCAGAATCCATGGACAGACGTCCGTCAACAAGAATAGTCTTCAAGATGTAGGACATTGTCTGTGATTTTACCACGAAAATAATCGTGTCTGTCCGGTCCACTTGTCCAAGACACGCTAGACATAAAGATATGTGGAAGGAATTGGTGAAGTACTGAAGTGCACAGCAGCCATACGACCACACCCATTAATGGGACGGTGAATGGATTGTCCTCTCCTGAACAACAGATGGCTATATTCTGAGCATAAACCTGCATCATAGCTTCATGTCCAGTACTGGTGTTACTTTTTAGATTGCAATATATTTAAATTCTGAGTTTTTATTTTGCTAGACTTGTTGTCAACTAAGGCTATAACGCTCAGCATGTTCTGATATTTATCCAAAGTTTCGCGGTGAACAGGTGGATTCGTACCATTTCCAAGAATATTTGCGGGTATCTGAATGTAACCAACTCGAATGGAATACAAAATGCAATTTTTTCTATTTCAAAGCCATTATATCAAACTGTTAGGAATGACTGCAAAATAATTGCCCCTCCACTTTTATAGACAGAACTACACAAATGTATACTGGGATGTTTCCATAGCAATTAAAACAGGCCGGTTCTCGCTTTCACCTGACTCAGTCCCGATGTGTCTTGTCTTGAAATCAGACGACAACGTTCGCTTGTCCGAAATGGCTTTGGTGTGTTGAAACGAATTCATAGTTTGTGAACGTTTTGGCATATTACTGTTAATTGCCTTATTATTATTATTACTTTGCCTTATAATTGGTAATTTGCCTTATTATTGTTGCTTTACGTCATTATTGTTGCATTGCCTTCTTATTGTTGCTTTGCCTTATTATTATTACTTTGCTTTATTATTGTTGCTTTGACTTATTACTGCTAATTTGACTTATAACTGTTAATTTGCCTTATTATTGTTACTTTACCATATTACTGTTAATGTTCCTTGCCTATATTGTTCGTTTTATTACTTTTACCTGTTCTTTTTCTTCTCATTGCTTATTGCAAACTTTGTCAATTCTGTTTGTTAAACAGTTCTGTTACTTATTTTGCATTTGACCATGGCTACCCACTCCACATCGTTTACGTCCCCATTCTAGCTTTCCAAGGAGTAAACAATCTAGGAATTGTCCAGGTTCATCATCGTTGTATAAGTTTTCATTCGAGATCTGATGTTTCAACATGATATGGCCGTAAAAGTTCATATATATATATATATATATATATATATATATATATATATATATATATATATATATATATATATTATTTACATTATTCAGACTATTGTCCTCATCTTTGACGACATATTTATTACAACGTTTGGGCCGTTGTACGCTCCGGCCTTCTTAAGTGGTTGTTGGAATGTCGAACTGAACTCTTTATTTCGATCACTGGTGTAGACTGTACTAGTTCCACGTGCCATGTCTAATGGATGTCAGTTATCAGTTATCTGCTGTTAATTACCCTCTCCAAGTTCTCCACTGCCTTAACCGGGTATTGAACTCACACTCTTTGGGTCGTGTTACTGGATCTAACCAATGCCTTTATCCATTGCGCAATGTGTCCTTGAGGACATCTGTGTATATCGTTGGTTAGAACCATTGAGCGAAATAAAGCGTTCAGTTCGACATACCAACCGCCTGAAGAAGCCCGGAGCGTACAACGGCCGAAACGTTGTAATAAATATGGCGACAAAGATGAGGACAACAGTCCGAATAATGTAAATTGTTTACATAATACCTAATCTCAGAAATATAGACATATATATATATATATATATATATATATATATATATATATATATATATATATATATATACACGATGCAATGAGAACGAAAATAATATATAAAGTAATATATAAATTCTAACGTTCACAGCATTAATCCAAAAGAGGTCTCTATACTGATGGTAGAGAATTAATTATTTATTATAATTTTATCATATAGAGAAAAACATTTTACTCACTACAAAGACGCAACTTTGTTTCGGTGCATTTCAATTGCACCTCGACTAGTGAGAACCAAAAATGGTTATGAACAATTCTGCTTGTAAGCAAGCTGTATGTGAAACGTCAATTCATTTTTTTTCATTTGTATGACAAAAAATACAAAAAGGTGACGGAGTGGAACAATAGTGGTTGTTGATAGCAGTTTGGCGACGGATGGGTGAGATACAATTTTGGTACTCACCAGTCGAGATGCAATTGAAATGCACCGAAACGAACTTGTATCTTTGTAGTGAGTAAACTGTTTTTGTCCATATGAAAAAAATTATATATATATATATATATATATATATATATATATATATATATATATATATATATCTCAGAAATAAAATTGTGAAGCTTAAAATTACTAGACAAAATCGAAGCAACCGGTTTCACTCCCGCTCTTCAGGCTTCAACGGGAGATTCAACTTAAATTAAAATACTATGAGCAATAGGAGCTACAGTTAAATAACAGCGAGCCCCAACAAGCATTCACGCTGTTTACACAGGGAAGGCTTGCGGGATCCGATATATATATATATATATATATATATATATATATATATATATATATATATATATATATATATATATATATATTTCTGCAGCAATTTAATTACTCCACATTTAACTGATAACTCTAACATTTTTAGACATTTAAAACAACATGCCTGCCCGCGTACTCAATTCCGGAAAATCCTTGTTGACAACACAATTATACTTAAAAATGAAAATAATAAACAAAAATTAAAAATCCTTGAAGCTATATACATAAAACAGTTGAAACCTAACCTGAACAAAATAAACTATGAAATCTCCGCAAACATTCTTAAATGCCTATAATCTATAGCAGAAGCCATTGGTTTATACCAATAGCTTCCCATACTTAATACTGCTCGTTTTCACTCTCAAGTGGTCATGTTTGACGTCACGAGCTACGACGCGTTTTTCGCTTCCTTGGCTCGTAAATAAGAGTTTGTCGTTACTTTGAGCTCATTCAAACAGCAAAGGCGGGCCATTATTGTGGTTTTGTATATGTGTTGTTTGATTTATTAAAATTGTCATCTTTGATAATGGCTTATTGTATTCAAACATGTGTCATTATGGTGTTTTCCTTTCGTCTTTAAACGATAATGTGATTAAGCTTATCAGACAATACGAAAGGAACTTACTTAAAATAAATAGACAAAACTTGTCTATATTATTTAATGATACATGCATTAATATATATATATATATATATATATATATATATATATATATATATATGAAGACCCAAATATATTTGACCCAAATAAATAAACAAATAATCACCCAAATAAATAACAAATAAACGACTTCCGGTAAAATAGCCGCCATTATAGACTACCCACAATAAGCTATATAAACAAATTTTTACTACACCGATCAAAATAAAATAAAAATAAAATAAATTTAATGGATAAAAAACAAATATAAATTAAATAAAAACAAGCAAAATAATTTGACACAAATAAACAAATAAACGACTTCCGGTAAAATATCTACATAAATAGACTACCCACAATGCACCACTGACCCGTATAAAAAATAACAGCACTCGTGTCCCGACGATTGCATCTAGCATGAAACAGACTGTCGCCTCTAAGTGTTGACTTCTATGTCCACACACACACACACACACACACACACACACACACACATATATATATATATATATATATATATATATATATATATATATATATAGTGTCTGTGTTTTTGTGTGTGTGGACATAAAGTCAACCTTTCATGGGTTGTGTCAATTTCTCGCCTGAAATGTTTTTAACAACACATGTGAAGTTAGAACATGGCCTGAAAAGAGGTTGAAGCTGAAACTGACACACACCAGGCATTTTTTTCTCTCGCACTTATTCTCTGTGGAACTCTCGTCCGGCTTCTTGCTCGTCGGGCGAATTTGTTCTTTAAAAGTTTAAATGCAACGTAAATTGTTATCATTTTTCTTCTCAATTTCCGCGGTTTTTTTTTGTTTTCTTTATGTAATAATATATTTTGTTCTATTTCTTGTATTTTTTCTTTCGGCAAAGTGGTGTTATTGCCTTGCTTGGTTGAAATAAAACTTTCAAAAGTTTCTTTACGATTACAAGCGAGTAGAAATCCGATTTTTCTAAATCAGTACTGTAATGTAGATGACCAATGAAGCATTGCCGTATAAGAAAATGTTTCTTGAAGCTATTCAAGTCATTAATCACGTGTTTTACGCCGTGACGTTACCGCACATATTTAATGGACCATTTCCTTTTTGATTGAGATGGAAAAAACAGAAATAATCAGAGACCTTGATAGGTTTTAGTTGGAAAAAGGGCAGGCATAATAATAAAAGGAAAAAGAAAGAAAGAAAAAGAAAGGAAAGGAAGGAAAAAAAGAAAGAAAGGTTTGAAAAAGAAAGAAAAGGAAGAAAAATGAAAGAAAGGTTAGAAAAAGAAAGAAAAAGAGAGAAAAGCAAGAAAAAAGAAAGAAAGGTTATAAAAAGAAAGAAAAAAAAGAAAGGTAAGAAAAAAGAAAGAAAGGTTAGAAAAAGAAAGAAAAAGAAATGAAGGGAAGAAAAAAGAAAGAAAGGTTAGAAAAAGAAAGAAAAAGAAAGAAGGCGAAGAAAAAAGAAAGAAATGTTAGAAAAAGAAAGAAAAAGAAAGAAAAAGAAATGTTAGAAAAAGAAAGAAAAAGAAAGAAAAGGAAGAAAAAAGAAAGAAATGTTAGAAAAAATAAAGAAGGCGAAGAAAAAAGAAAGAAAGGTTAGAAAAAGAAAGAAAAAGAAAGTAAGGGAAGAAAAAAGAAAGAAAGGTTAGAAAAAGAAAGAAAAGGAAGAAAAAAGAAAGAAAGGTTAAAAAAGAAAGAAAAATAAAGAAGGCGAAGAAAAAGAAAGAAAGGTTAGAAAAAGAAAGAAAAAGAAAGAAAAGGAAGAAAAAAGAAAGAAATGTTAGAAAAAGAAAGAAAAGGAAGAAAAAAGAAGGAAAGGTTAGAAAAGAAAGAAAAATAAAGAAGGCGAAGAAAAAGAAAGAAAGGTTAGAAAAAGAAAGAAAAAGAAAGAAAAGGAAGAAAAAAGAAGGAAATGTTAGAAAAAGAAAGAAAAGGAAGAAAAAAGAAAGAAAGGTTAAAAAAGAAAGAAAAGTAAAGAAGGTGAAGAAAAAAGAAAGAAAGGTTAGAAAAAGAAAGAAAAGGAAAGAAAAGGAAGAAAAAAGAAAGAAAGGTTAGAAAAAGAAAGAAAAGGAAGAAAAAAGAAAGAAAGGTTAAAAAAGAAAGAAAAGTAAAGAAGGCGAAGAAAAAAGAAAGAAAGGTTAGAAAAAGAAAGAAAAAGAAAGAAAAGGAAGAAAAAAGAAAGAAATGTTAGAAAAAGAAAGAAAAAGAAAGAAAAGGAAGAAAAAAGAAAGAAAGGTTAGAAAAAGAAAGAAAAGGAAGTAAAAAAAGAAAGGTTAAAAAAGAAAGAAAAGTAAAGAAGGCGAAGAAAAAAGAAAGAAAGGTTAGAAAAAGAAAGAAAAGGAAAGAAAAGGAAGAAAAAAGAAAGAAAGGTTAGAAAAAGAAAGAAAAAGAAAGAAAAGGAAGAAAAAAGAAAGAAAGGTTAGAAATAGAAAGAAAAGGAAGAAAAAAGAAGGAAAGGTTAGAAAAGAAAGAAAAGTAAAGAAGGCGAAGAAAAAAGAAAGAAAGGTTAGAAAAAGAAAGAAAAGGAAAGAAAAGGAAGAAAAAAGAAAGAAAGGTTAGAAAAAGAAAGAAAAAGAAAGAAAAGGAAGAAAAAAGAAAGAAAGGTTAGAAAAAGAAAGAAAAGGAAGAAAAAAGAAGGAAAGGTTAGAAAAGAAAGAAAAATAAAGAAGGCGAAGAAAAAAGAAAGAAAGGTTAGAAAAAGAAAGAAAAAGAAAGAAAAGGAAGAAAAAAGAAGGAAATGTTAGAAAAAGAAAGAAAAGGAAGAAAAAAGAAAGAAAGGTTAAAAAAGAAAGAAAAGTAAAGAAGGTGAAGAAAAAAGAAAGAAAGGTTAGAAAAAGAAAGAAAAGGAAAGAAAAGGAAGAAAAAAGAAAGAAAGGTTAGAAAAAGAAAGAAAAGGAAGAAAAAAGAAAGAAAGGTTAAAAAAGAAAGAAAAGTAAAGAAGGCGAAGAAAAAAGAAAGAAAGGTTTGAAAAAGAAAGAAAAAGAAAGAAAAGGAAGAAAAAAGAAAGAAATGTTAGAAAAAGAAAGAAAAGGAAAGAAAAGGAAGAAAAAAGAAAGAAAAGTTAGAAAAAGAAAGAAAACGAAGAAAAAGTTGATAACGTTTTCATGTGTTTTAACATCTGCTTCAGTGAAACGGAAAAAACCTTGGAAACTTTTGTATCTTTTTATTTGTACCCACTTACATTTTTATATAGTGACTTACTTTCATACTTATGACTGTTATTGTAAAATATTGTTATGACTATTAAAACTAAATGTTGGCCGATGCAATGTGAGTAACTTCCACGGGTAATTTTTGTAGATATGTGACGAACAATCATTAATATCTGTCTATATTTCTGAGATGGTGTATTGTAACTAACGTACATGTCGGTGTAAAAGGTTCCTATTTTGGGGCGTATTTTTTGAGGTCGAACAAAGCGACCTTTTAACCTTAAAAAATCCGCCCCAATATTGGGATCTTGTTTTATACTCCATGTATAAAATACGAACCTTAAATCATGTGGTAGGTAATTGACAATATCTCACCTTTTGTCGATGAAGTTAAACTAATACAACTTGATGTGTGTCTCAACAAGCTGTTTAAAGATCCCATTCGAGAACGAGTGGATAGTTAGCGGGGAAATGTCATTCAGACTGCGGTAATAGCCAACTGAAAACACAGCACCCGCTTATGAGTTAATATAGAGGAGGGTAGTTAACTGACAATATTTCCCTATCATTTTTTTTTTCATTAGAATTTGAGTGAAAATTAAGTATCTCCTTACTGAATTAATTTAATAGATTCAGTACATTTAAAAAAAAAAAGGTTTGGCAGTTGTCTCATACGGTGAATATAGTCCGAAACCTACATTTTAATTTGAAAATTTGCGGGTCGTCTTATATGGCCATTCGTGTTGTACGCCGGTATATACGGTATTTACACTATTTACAGCTTTCGGACTGTTGTTCTCATCTTTATTAGTATATTCGCGACATTTCAGGTGATATACGCTTGAATTTCGAACCGAACCCTTTCTTTAGTCTATGGTGATAGATTGCACGTGTAATTAGAACGATCTACCCCCGCTGACTAAATAAAGGGTTCGACTTGAAACACCAACGCATATCGACTGAAGTAGGTCCGAGTGTACAACGGTCGAAAAGTCCTGAATATGGCAATAACGATGAGGACAACAGTCCGAACGATATAAATCGAAACTATCGTTGATTTAAGAATTATGATTCCCCAGAAAATTCAGAAACCCGCGAAATTTTCACTCTAATTCTTGCTTCGAATAATTGTCCGTTACAAGATATTCCACTTACGGTAATTGCTCGCTGGTCCCTAGGCCTCATGAATTTAAACGTCCTACGAGGCTGGCATCCCGTTCTCACCCCTTCACCGTTGAAACTGTTAGATGTAGACGTATCTTCTACTCCAATAGCTTCATGTCTCGCACATCTCGCCTGTGGAACTCCCTTCCTTATTCCTGTTTCCCTGACAAATACAATCTCCAACTATTTAAGTGTAACGTCAATCGACATCCCCAGTTGCCTTGATCTATCCACTTCCCTTCTCCACATCCTTTCACCTTTCATTCCTATCTGCTCTCGCTCCAAATCTTCTGTAACCCCCTTGCTTTGATCGATCCACTATCTTTCTCCACATCCTCTCCTTTACCACTCCTATCTGCTCTTCCTCCAAACCTTCTGTACCCCCTTGCGTGCTAGTGGCCTCCAGCCTTGCTTGGGGTGATAAGCTTTAAAAAAATAAAAAATAAAAAATAAATCAATGTAAGTCACTGGATGATGAAGACAATTGACGTCACGAAACAAATAACAGCATTCAATAAAATTATTTTATTGGCTTTTGTAATATAGGAATAATGTGTCGCTGCCTATACTTGAGTTTGAACACTGATCGCCAGTGAGCAAACACAGGCGATGCCATTATTGAATTCAGTCGACAACGTGAAGTAGCTGACGACTAACGAAAGCTATTCCTATCACTATACGGGCGAGTATTATCGAGTAAGTTCTATTAGTGTGAGTGCTATTCGAAGGCGTCTGACATCAGTATTGTTCAACGGCGTTACTATAGTTGTATCTGCGAGTACAAAGTCTCTACTCCAACGAGCATTACGAAAATGACAACGAGTCTTCGTTGACATCACAAAAGTGGCAAGGCGTGTTCGGTGAGTCACAAATGATTTTGAACATTACTTAAGATTAAACATTAATTAATTATATTTAATTATTTAATTAATGTTTAATTGGGCATTACTAAAAATTCATTAGAAAATATAAAATATTATGCATGGCTATCAAATATAGGTCTTATGGGAAGATCCGATAACATATTGAATCCTAATACGTGGGAATAGATACTGTAGTTCGCCTGGTATAATACGCCTTCATCTCTATGTATAAAAGGCATGATGTGTATGTGTGTGTAACGAATGCACGGCCGCAGTTTTAGACGGATTTGCACCAAAATTTACATGCACATGCTCCAAGTTACTAAGAAGGCCAAGACCGACGTTGCATTTCTCAACTCCCATCGATAGTGGAAATAATCGATTTTTTCATGCTTCTACAGCAGTTTTCATGTAGTTTGCAGCCATTTTCTACTGGCCAGAGTGAGAGCCTATAGCTGGCTGCTCCGAATAGGCAGGAAGATTCTATTGGCCAGCGTGAGAGCCAACAGCTGACTGAATGTTAAATAGCATGCTAGCATGCAAAAAAAAAATCGATAGCTGCATTCGTCACAAGTGGGAAAAATTTAAATCTGCATGACACTTTACTCCAATTGGCTCATTGGCTTGCTTAAAGTCAACGCTGATTCTGATTCCACAGAACTGGGTTGGGTGTGAAAATGTATTTGTTGTTAACATTCTTTTTTCATTCGGTTTTTCCAGTTACGAGTCCTTTTTTGAAGCTGATCGTTTTGTGTTCATTTTGTTTAGTTCTTTACGTAACAGATTTAATGTTTACTATAGAGCTTAGATAAAATTCGCAGTGTGAGATAGGCAAGAAGTAAGGCATGTAGCAACATCAGCACGGCAAAGGGCACTCCTTTAAAGGCAAGGAAGGGCAAAAATATTTTAAGTCAAGCGATAGCGATTGCTGTATGAGTCGTACGATTTTTGAATCAAGCACGGGCAACGCCGGGCCATGCTGCTAGTACATAATACGCACCTCTAAAATTGTGCTGAAAGTATGGGAAAATGCTTCTAATCACGCATAATACGCACCCCTTGTTTGGTAATCAAACCTAAAAAGTGTACCTCTCAATTTCATTACGGCCAGCATTTCATACTCTTATTTAAAAAATAATAATAATTTAATTTAGTTTTATGATAATTCTTATTTTATTTTACGGCAATTTTTCATGATTTTTTGTAGCGTGCATAATAAACACCCCTGATTTTGCTTATTATTTTTTTAGAAAAAAATGCGTATTATACATGGGAAATTACGGTATTAACTTTTTCTGGCTACTTACTTAGCACTATTTGGCTGGGAATAAACGAAAGTATATTTAATATATACAGGGTGCGGTAGAAATATCTCTCAGTTATACCTTCCAGAAATACCTCGCAATCATCATTGGCACTGATGCTAATTTTTAAGATAATGTCTTACCATTATGTATTGGGTATTTCTGGGAGATATTTCTGCCGATCTATCTATCTATCTATCTATCTATCTATCTACCGAGTGTACCAGGAAAATTGTCCAAATCCTGTAACAGTAAACTTGTCTAATTGTTAGATTAAGTTTTGAACCTTAGTAGTTTATAGATGATTAAAGATATCTTACTGGAATTCTCTGAAGTTTTTATAACACTATTAGTTTCTACTTTGAACAATAAGAATATATTTAGCTCTAAGTTGAAATGATGATCCATCTTGGTATTGTGACATTCTGATACAGTTTTCCTCTATGCTGTTCCCTCTTTTTAAAACGTCTTCACCGTTCTCTTGATGGTTCTTGAATGGACTTTGAAGATGGAAGCCAGAGTATGAATGTTGGTACCATTACTGAAGGCTTGAATGTTTTTTTCCTCTTACACGAAACGATTTTAACCTGTTCTTTTTATAGATAAATAACTGAAAGTGTTTTCAGTGATTCTTACGAAAAATGGCGTCAAGTTAGCTGACCATTCCAATCTGCAAACCTAGTAAACAGGAACTCAGTTCAGTAGTTTTTAGACATAAAACGCTTTGTGGGACGGATAACTATTCCATGCACTCACACGATTTGGACAATTTTGCTGTTACATCCGATAAATATATATATATATATATATATATATATATATATTATAAATTAATTGATCTAAATATGGGTTTTTCGCTACACAGTGTAGCGAAAAACCCATATTTTAAATCAATTTATAATATTAATGCTCTGTAAATTTACATTGAGCATTATTGTGTAAAAATATCTATAAGAACACCGGATTTCATATCTTACTGTTCTTTCTTTTCATATATATATATATATATATATATATATATATATATATATATATATATATATATAATAAATTAATAGATTTAAAATATGGTTTTACCGCTACACAGTGATAACCATGTTTCAGAAATGGAAGCTAAAGCCCCTGAATTTAATTTTGTTATTAAACCAAAGACATTAGTTCCTTTTCCTCATCAAGCGTATTTTGGAGTAACTTACTTCTTAAAATTTCGTTGTATCAGTAACTGATACAACGAAAATTAAAAATTGAACCCTCTACCACCCCTTGTCTAGATGAATGGATTTATCGGTAACCTTGGAAACCCTCAAACTATGAATCTTTCCTGTGCCGTTAACAACCGTAAATTTTAAAAAGTAAGTTACTCCAAAATTCGCTTGATGAGGAAATGGAACTAATGTCTTTGGTTTAATAACAAAATTAAATTCAGGGGCTTTAGCTTCCATTTCTGAAACATGGTTATCACTGTGTAGCGGTAAAACCATATTTTAAATCTATTAATTTATAATATTAATGCTCTGTAAATTTAATTTACATAGAGCACTATTGTGTAAAAATAAAAATATCTATAAGAACACCGGATTTTATATCTTACTGTTCTTTCCTTTATATATATATATATATATATATATATATATATATATATATATATATATATATATATATATATATATATATATATATATATACACTCTGTCTGGCCAAAGTAATATACAACAGATTATGTATATTATTAACCACATGATACTTTTACATTATTAGGCACGGTGGAGTAGTGGGTAGCGTCTCGGATTGAGGAATCGGAGAGCCGAATTCGAATTCCGGTCGTGCTAATACCCATATTAATCCTCTTCTTCTCCCTCCAGCTATGGGTATGTAGCAGATCAAACTGGGTTCTATAGCCTTCGGTGACAACTGGTCTAGGAGATCGACAACTCCGTATTCAAAACTTGTGGAGGGTCGTTTGGGAACCTTGTCGCACTACGTGCGACAGGTCTCTGTATTCGGCCCTTCAAAAAGTGTGGTTGGTTCTGCACAAAGCCTTCATCGCTATAATTAAATCATATGTGTTTGTGTCTGGCTGTCGATTCCTAGGAACTGAACTACTTGACCCTCATACGTCGAATACGACGGGAGAGTCCACCATTAAGCACAATTTCTCCTTCACTAGTGCCCGTGTCAAAGATGGACGTCTTGGCAGTCCTACTCTTTTCTCAGCAATAGAGCCACTCAATTTTTAGGGTCACTGAATACGGTTCTTGAAGTGCGAAGGAGGAAGAGATAAGAGGTGAATATTACAACGATATGTTGGATAGATAAATTAGAGTTGAAGTTTCGATTTGAAGTGGCTACGACCGGACTTTTTAGAGTCTGTTCGACAACATTTCTGGTTTGGGGAAGAAATTGTCTGAGTGAAACTTCCTCTCTATTATTTGTATACGAAGAGGAATGACATGAAGACTGTCAGCTGTTAAGTTCGAGCCTGGTGCGTTTCAGAAATGTAGCTTTTGTCTTGCTCATCTGCCGTGAAATCTGTGCGATAGAATAGTGAGAGACTGGCAACGTTTCATCTGCGCGAAAGGCGTTGTAGAATAGAGAATAGTTCAACGCCCACAGGGCCGTTTAAATGCTTTAGAATTCTGCCAAGACCTGAAAATGGGGATTCAACGGCTTCATTCAACATATGTCAGAAGTAATTCCTTTTCAGTCCGATCTCCTCCTTCTTTTCTTCTTCTTCTTCTTCTTCTTCTTCTTCTTCTTCTTCTTCTTCTTCTTCTTCTTCTTATTATTATTATTATTATTATTATTATTGTTATTATTATTATTAACATCATTATTATTATTATTATTATTATTATTGTTGTTGTTATTGTTGTTACTGCATTTTGTTTCCTTCTTTGTTTTTTTGTTTTTATCTCTCCTGTTGTTTCTGTTGTTGTTCTCTTCTTCTTCTTCTTCTTCTTCTTCTTCTTCTTCTTCTTCTTCTTCTTCTTCTTCTTCTTCTTCTTCTTCTTCTTTCGCATTTAACCCCGGAAGGAATCGTTGCAGCGCCGCCATGTTGAGCTGTCCATCATGGTCGTGTAGCAGAGCCTGGCTCAACTTGAATATTTTTTTTGATGTGCTTAACATGTGGCGTACATTGGCCATTTTAACCTGGTGGAGCCCATCCCTCTCCAGGTCTCCAGCATGGTACGAGGAGTCAATTACTTTCTGGACTGTCCATAAAAGAAAAAAATCATCCTCTTTTAGAAAATTTCTAGGTCCCTTTGCATAAAAGCAGGTGTTCCCCAGTTCTGTATCCTTGGACCTACGCCTTTTCTAATTTTCATAAATGACGTAAGTTTATTTTCTTGACATATTTATTGTATTTTTGTGTGAATATGTCCGTAAAAATTCTCTAATATTGTACAATTTTTTCCTTACAAAAGTTTTGTGATGTCAACAAACACCCGTTGCCATTTTTGTGATGTCAACGAATACACGTTGTCACTTTTGTAATGCTCGTTGTAGTAGAGACTTTGTAATCGCAGATACAACTATAGTAACGCCGTTGAACAATACTGGTGTCAGACGCCTTCGAATAACAGTCGCACTAACAGTACTTGCTCGATAATACTCGCTCGGAATGTAACCACCGAATAGTGATCCGAATAGTAATCCGTATAGAGAAATAGTATAGTGAAGAGAATAGTGATCCGTATAGTAATAGAGGATAGAGGAGAAATGGTGATCAATCTAGACGTCACGTGACTTCCTACTTATGCGTTTCTCCGATGGTCACGTGGTCTACTTAATTCAATAATGGGATCGGCTGTGTTTGCTCACTGGCGATCGGCAGCGTCACTTTATTCCTATGTAACAAAAACAATAAAAACTAATTAATTGATCAGATTTTAATCACTACAAACCAGTTAAAATTTGAAAAAAACAAAACAAAAAACACTTAGGTTAAATTTATTTGATACAAATTCTAAAAAGTAATTGCGACAGGAGTTGTTTTTACCTGAATTTCGGATCCCTCAGAATTATTTTTACTGAAGTCCACTCAATTCAAGGCTAAAGAGCTACTCAATGTAGAGGCTTAGTGAACGATGTGTGTGATATGAATATAAAAGAAGATAGTAGAAAATGTAGAATGTGAGTATATGGAAGCTAGATAAAGATGTTCTTCTATTAATTGTCACCCCAAGGAAGGCAACATAGTCTTACGAATTTCATTAAAAAGTCAGTAATTCCACACACACCCGTATTTCAGCCCCGAACAAGAGTTCATTCTTGTCTGATATATATATATATATATATATATATATATATATATATATATATATATATCCTAGACTAGCATTGATAGATAGATAGATAGATATAAACAGACTAGGATTGATATATATATATATATTTATATATATATATATATATATATATATATATATATATATACATTATATCGAACCTAAAATTTAGGGAAATTTCACCTGCTTTTAATTTTAAATTTATTTTTTTTTACCCCAAAATAAAAAGTACTCTCGAAATTATGATAAGTTTCTGGGCAAAAATGATCAGACGACATATGAAGAAATATATTTTCATTAAAATAAAATAAATAAATCTCTGATTTCACGTTTGCCTAACCAGCGCCACATATCTTGTTTAGGTTGTAAATAATCTATTTACTGCCGCTACTGACAGACAAAATGCGTTTGATTATTTTTTTTTTATTATTTATACAGAACGGCCGGTGGCCCTCGGATTCAGACATTTAAATTCTCGCAACACTCCCTCGACGAAGAAAACGACCCCCCCCCCACAAAAAACTCCTCAAAACAGAAATTATTCTATTTTGTAAAAATTAACATATGTTTTTAATGCATTTCTAAAAAAAAAAACGAAAAACAAACAAAAAATACGTCGCCTGATTCCGTATTTAAACATTTTTCATCTGATCCTGTCGAAAATGCAAAACTAACTAATAAAACGATTCATATATTTTTTGGCTAGTTACATATTTTTCTTGATAGATGAATGAAAATATATTGTATTACTTGAAATTAAAACTGAACATTAAATATATATATAAAAAAAATATCCACGTCAAGATATTTTGTAAATTAGCTGAGCGACGTTTGGAGTGAGCATTTGGTTGAATTATACCATATTGAAATTCCATGATTTCCTAAAGAATTTGCCATGATAACTTAAAAACGCAAGCTCAACTGGCCTTGTACTTATTATTATTATTATTATTATTATTATTATTATTATTATTATTATTATTATTCTAATCATTATTATTATTATTATTATTATTATTATTATTATTATTGCCTTTGATTTCTGTCGTGTACACATTTCTCTCTGGGTCCCGCCCAGGGACCTAAGGTTAGAAATGGCATCATGACACTTTCCACTGCAAAAAAAAAAAAAAAATTACATAGATGAAGCCCTTCGTGAAGTGGGGGCTGTACTTGTGAGAACAATTTTTGAATCTCTTTGAGGCATGGACTTCCAGGGATCCCTTCAATTAGTCTACTGGAATCTTTTCCAACCAGTCCAAGGGCTCCAACTACAACAGGGATTGTTGATGTTCCCATGTGCCACATTTTTGAGATTTCTATTTCAAGGTCCTTGTATTTTAACAGCTTTTTGAATATCTTCAAAGATACACTGCAGTCTGCAGGGACTGCCATATCAATAAGGTGACACTTATTTTGTTTATGGTCTTTAATAACAATGTCTGGGCGGTTGGCTTTGATTGTTCTGTCAGTGTGTATTGTGTAGTCCCATAGAATTGTAACAGGTCCTATCTCCGTAACCGGGTCTGGGTGGTGTTCATACCAGTTTCTTTCAGTTTCCTTCCCGTAGGAGTTGCATATTTTCCAGTACAGATATTGGCCCACTCTGTCATGCCGGTTTTTATATTCAGTGGGTGCCAATACCGTGCAACCTGATCCAAGGTGATCAATTCTTTCTGGATATTTATTTTGGGCAAACACAATATTTTAGTATGTGTGCTTGATAATTTCTAGTTAACAAGCATTGGCCCTGTGCAGCAAGCATAAAACCTTCAGTTTCAGCTTTCAATCCTGCACTACGTAGCCATTGATAGGTGCGGTTTTTGTCTACGTCAGCTTGTTTGGTACGGGCAGTGTATTGGCCTTGGAGCGGTTTATCTTGCCATTGTTTCTTTATCTGGTCGGTCGCATTTTTCTTTGCATTCTTTTTAAAGTATTTTGCAGCTTCAGCCGGTGTACAGTGATGCATTTGCATTTCTGCGCCCATTTGAAACTCCATTTTGAATTTGTCGGCTTCCTTTACTACACTATGTTGTTGTTGTTGTTGTTGTTGTTGTTCTTCTTCTTCTTCTTCTTCTTCTTCTTCTTCTTCTTCTTCTTCTTCTTCTTATTATTATTATTATTATTATTATTATTATTATTATTATTATTATTTCCTTTGATTTCTGGTGTGTACTCATTTCTTTCCGGGTCCCAGATCAGAACTGGCATCAGAACAAAAAAAAATCTAACATCACATATATTTTAAATAGATAAAAGCATTCGTAAGGTGTGAGCTGCACTTGTGAGTACAATTTTTTTTTGCATATCTTTAAAGCTTGGGCGACTAGAAATCCAATTATTATTATTACTAGTAGTAGTAGTAATAGTAGTAGTTTTTCTACTACAACTACTAACGCCGTAATTCCCCATGTATAAGACGCCTTCATCTATAATACGCACCTCTAAAAAATTGTGTTGAAAGTCTGGGAAAATGCTTCTACTCACTCATAATACGCACCCTTGTTTGGTAATCAATTTCATTACAGCCAACTTTTCCTGCACTAATTAAAAATTGTTTAAAGATAGAATAATATTTTTATACATTTTTTGAATTGGACATAGTCCGACAATTTATTAAAGACATTTTTGATATGTTTAACGTTCTTTTTATAGATACAAGTATTTAAGCAAATGCTCTGTTTTATAATAAACAGTATTAAATAACATTTACCGGCCTGAACATTTCTCGGACATTCAGGCCGGTAAATGTTATTTAATACTGTTTATTATAAACAGAGCATTTACTTAAAATACTTGTATCTATAAAAAGAACGTTAAACATGTCAAAAATGTCTTTAATAATATTATTCTAATTTAATTTTATGATAATTCTTATTTTATTTTACATTTGTAAGTATTGTGAGGTACATATGATTTTATTTGACATCCTTATGGGGTCGCAATCCCCGAATGTTAATATCAAATTGTCGTATGTTTGTGGTGAGTAGTCATTTCGCAACTGAAATCGACCTATGGAACGGCAATTTTTTGTAGTTTATTATTTTTTTTAGAAAACAATGCGTATTCTATTTACATTATTCGGACTATTGTCCTCATCTTTGTCGCCATATTTATTACAACGTTTCGGCTGTTGTACGCTCAAGCCTTCTTCAGGTGGTTGGAATGTCGAACTGAACCCTTTATTGCGCTCACTGGGGTCGACTGTTCTAGTTCCACGTTCTATGTTTAATGGATTTCAGTTGTCAGTTATCTCTTGTTAATTCCCCTCTCCAAGTTCACCACTGCCTTAACCGGGTATTTAATTCACACTCTCTGGGTCCTCTAACAGGCACAGTTCGACATTCCAACAACCTGAAGAAGGCAGTATCTTACAACGACCGAAACGTAGTAATAAATATGGCGACAGAGATGAGGACAATAGTCCTAATAATGTAAATAGTGTACACAATACCTCATCGCAGAAATATAGACATATACTGAAGGGCGGAAACGTTTTAATAAATATGGCAAGAAAAATGAGGACAATAGCCCGAATAATGTAAATAGGTTACGTAATACCTTATCTCAGAAATATAGACAGATATTGAAAGGCCGAAACGTTGTAATAAATATGGCAACAAAGATGAGGACAATAGTCCGAATAATGTAAATAATGTACATAATACCTCATCTCTGAAATAGAGACAGATACTGAAAGGCCGAAACGTTGTGATAAATATGGCAACAAAGATGAGGACAATAGTCCGAATAATGTAAATAATGTACATAATACCTCATCTCAGAAATATAGACAGATACTGAAAGACTGAAACGTTGTAATAAATATGGCAACAAAGATGAGGACAATAGCCCGAATAATGTAAATAGTGTACATAATACCTCATCTCAGAAATATAGACAGATACTGAAGGGCCGAAACGTTGTAATAAATATGGCACCAAAGAAGAGGACAATAGTTCGAATAATGTAAATAGTGTACATAATACCTCATCTCAGAAATATAGACAGATAGTGAAGGGCCGAAACGTTGTAATAAATATGGCGACAAAGATGAGGACAATAGTCCGAATAATGTAAATAGTGTACATAATACTTCATCTCAGAAATATAGACAGATACTGAAGGGCCGAAACGTTGTGATAAATATGGCACCAAAGAAGAGGACAATAGTCCGAATAATGTAAATAGTGTACATAATACCTCATCTCAGAAATATAGACAGATAGTGAAGGGCCGAAACGTTGTAATAAATATGGCAACAAAGATGAGGATAATAGTCCGAATAATGTAAATAATGTACATAATACCTCACCTCATAAATATAGACAGATAACAAAATGCGGATTGTACATGGGGAATTGTGGTACTACTAATATTACTACTACTACAACTACTAGTAGTAGCAGAAGTACTAATAGTAGTGTATTAGTAGCAGAAGTAGTGTATCAATAATTGCATCATTGTTGTAGGAACAGTTAAGTGCTTACGGCCGTACTACGTTGAAACATCGGTTCTCGTAAGATTACCAAAGTTATGAAACATGGAGCTGGTTACCAGTTATGTAGGGAAACTTGTCACTTCATATTTGGTTGGCCAGTGGAGAGGGACGAATCGTATTCAAGCGGTTACACATGCGATTATAAACTCCACACTTGCTACGAAACCTCAGCAAAATCATATTGAGTGTGTTAAATTATTTTGTGTATTTATGTACTAGTGAGCAAACCCAAATGACTGGACTCACTTTATTGTTCCTGAAAGGAAGATTAACCAATCAGGAGGCGTAAAATATTCAATCCGTCTTGTACAAAGGCGGCCATTTTGGTTACTCCTTCCGAATGACCAATGCCAACCTGTCAGAACCAAAGATGGCCATAACAGAAGAAAGAACTACGCTCTGCTACTTTATCGAGCTATCCACTGCTAACCTGAACTACGCTTCCCTTCTGTCTTCGAAATATTCACTGCCAACCTTTGGATTATATACTCAAAGATTACCGTCATCATGAACAAGAGAGTGTGTGGTCAAATATACCACATTTGCAGAGAGTAAGCGACTTTATAGATGTATATTAATTAACAATCAAATGTACATCAAATATAGATCGGAATCTAACATGATGATGATATAAAGAACAAAGAGAAATCATATATAAAGCTGACATGTTTCTCTTTTATTAAAACTTCGTCAGAGATTGAGAGAAAAGAGCACTTTTCTGTCAATCGCCTCTTAGATTGATATGTTTCCGATTTGTTTTTTTATCTTATTCACTATATACAGTGTAACCCGGATATAAGAGACCCCGATATAAGAGACCCTGATATAAGAGAAACCCGGATATAAGATAGATTTCCTCTGGTCCAAAATTAGAGCCATATTACCTAAACAAAATAGACCAAACCCGGATATAAAGAAACTCGGATATAAGAGATTTCTCCGGTCCCGACAACTCTCTTATATCCGGATTACACTGTATATATATATATATATATATATATATATATATATATATATATATATATATAGATATATATATATATATATATATATGTATATATATATATATTTGTGTGTGTGTGAGTGTGTGGGTGCGTGTGTGTGTGCGTGAAGAAATATAGTTTTTAGGTGTGCTATATTTATGGGATAAAGTATTCAATATAGAGCCTATGTAAATATAAAGATGTGGCCAGACGTTTGCGTTTAGTATGAAACAGTCTGTCGCCTCTGAGTGTTGACTTCAATGTTCACTGATATATATATATATATATATATATATATATATATATATATATATATATATATATATATATATATATATATATATCCGTTGATAATTGGTAGGGATAAGTCCAAGGAGAACATGAGTCCAAAGAGAACTCAATCAAGAAACTAATCAATATAATAATAATAATTACAGATGGTACTTAAAAGTCTATTCGGATATAATTTATTTCATGAATATATATATATATATATATATATATATATATATATATATATATATATATATATATATATATATATGTTGAAATGCTTAAAAGACGATCCTTAAAAATACATTCATTTATAATTTTTCATGAATACATATATATATATATATATATATATATATATATATATATATATATATATATATATATATATATATATATATAAAACCACTAATTTGCAACTTTTTTGTTGTTTTTTCTATATATACATATTAAGAAAGTATACGTGGCTTCTCATTATGCTATATATATATATATATATATATATATATATATATATATATATATATATATATATATATATATATATATATATATATTTATATATATACACATACATATAGCAGAGAGTTTGACCAGCACAGCTGAAGACGAATCTCTAACTGCAGGATATCTACCAAGCGCCCCACGCGGTCACATGTAGCACAAGGCCGAATTTAATGTTGGGTATCTAAGCGCGTAGGATCAGCCGAAAATTCCCGCAGACTCCTTATAAAACGGGACCGGGTAGCTGTTTCCCAAGACGAGACTACCTTGTCTGGCGTTCCTCTCTGCAGAGAGTTTGACCAGCACGGTTGAACACTAATCTCTAACTCGACAGAGGAAAGGTCATTAGAACAGTTACAATGAAAGTATTTATAGAAAAGACACACGGAATTTATGTTACGACGATGGGGCAGTGTCTAAAGTCCAGATGACAGATTATGACCAATAACATTGCAAATATTTCTTAGGATTTTATCAAAAATCTCTAAATAGCAGGAGTACCAGACCAGATGTTGCAGAAATATTCAAAGAGTTGATTAAGTATAAATTATTTAGATTTTATCATAGAGATTTTATAAAAAAAATTACTTGTTTCTAATGTCAAAATGACTAAACTCACCAAAATTTGGTAACCGACTCCATTACGCACTCTTTTCGTCAACGACCTCTTGGGTCTTTCCGCTGACTCCAGAATGGGCAGCATTGTCGCCTTTCTGCATTGAGCTGCTAAACTAAGACGTACTTAATATATAAGTATTTAGGCAATCGTGGGGTAGGCTAATAGATAAAGATCTTGTTTGGTTTACTAATCTACCGTCAATTTGATTCTCATTGGGTGCTGTTATTTGGGTTATTGTGCCAAGATACGCTGAGTAAATAAAGACTCTTAAAGGGCAATTTAATAACGTCGTCAGTTATTTTCAAATATGCTTCTAAGTTTATTCTGACGAAACGAAAATGAGAGTTTCGATTATTTGTCCAAAACCTAATACATGGAATTTTTGCCCGAATAGTTTTCGAAAACCCGAAATATAATGGAAATAAATACAATCTCGCATCTAATTGTAAGGCATCTACGAAACAAGAGCCCGGTTGAGTAAAACGGTTTGGACGGATTATTATTTTTTCTTTACAATGATAGTCACCCTGTACAAGGGCCAAGAGCCACATGAAATAAATATTTACATAAGGAAAATGACTTAAAAGGAACCAGAAACCCAATCTTAAACAAGAAACAAGGGATAAACCTCTACTTCTGTTCAAATAACCCGGGAGGAGTATGAACCGGACGATAATTAAACCTATTTACTCCTATTAAATCAGATATTGTAATCAGGTTGTCGTTTTTAAGAATTCTGAAAACATGAAGAGCGGAGGTTCTAAATCTGTTCTGTAAGATAGATGTATTGCATCTTAGTGTCTTTATTGCCTTGCTTTGTGTGAAATGATTACAAAGATCTTTAAAAAAAAGATGTTATGTTTAGGGAGACATAGAAATCAGAAGGTTTTTCCATCGAAATTCTCGCAGAGTTTCTGTTGAGAAAAATTGGTTACGGCATTGGCGTGGTGGAAAATGATTCTTTAATCTATCCAAGTTAGTTAGCACGTGCTTCCCTCTCTGCCACTACCTCAAATAAATAATGGACCAAATGCTGGAAAAGGAGTCTCCATTGAAGTTCTCACGTTTTTTTTTTCCTAAATTTTTGTTTCATTTTCTCAAACCTTTTTTAAAAGACAATCTAATATAATTCTTTTTATCCACTTAGAATAATTTAGTGAAATCTGCGACATATTTTATGGGAAATAACTCGACGAATGGTAGTGATAACATTTAAACCGCATGATCGGATCATCGACGACTAAATGGGTTCTTCCACCAGATTTTTATGGTGAGGAGGGTGGGTAGACATCCAGCATGTTTAGAAACAAGACGTTTCAAAGAGCGGGTGAAACGAACGTTCAACGGTGATGTAGCACATTGGTGTTGAGTGGGTTCCATTGCTATGTATTCAGCCAATGCGGTAATGACAAGGTATCTCTAGCCGGTAAGCTTTATAAAATGAGGTCAAAGAACAGGTCGGTAGGTTCTACACCCCGCTGGAATCAACGGCCAAGTGTCCGTGATCAAAACAAGCCTTCATATTGCAGGAAATCTGCTGTAGTTTGACCTGGATCAAGATGCTCAACATACCCTACTCAGGAATAATTATCTTTTCGCCTTTCAACATGGATATTTTTTAAAGCATTTCACCCCAAGCAAGGCGAGTGCTACTAGTAAGCAAGGGGTTACAGAGTGGGAGCGAGAGTAAAGAGGCGTGATGGAGGAAAGGATGAAGACAAGGACAGGGGATAGGTCAGGGCATCTGGAGATGTCGATTGACATTACATTTGAATAGATGGAGATTATAGCTATCAGGGAAACAAATAATAGGAAGGGAATTCCACAGACGGGAAATGCGAGACTTGAAGCAATTGGAGTAGAAGAGACGGCCACATTTAACCGTTTCGACAGTGAAAGGATGGGACCGAGATGTCAACCTAGCAGGACGTTTAAATTCATGCAATTTGGGAACCAGCGAAGGTCGGAGCAGTTATCGCGAAAGTATTTGGAGAAAAGACAGAGGGAGGCGACGGTACGTCTGTGAGAGAGCGAGTGTAGACGAAATGACAGATCGGGTTCAACCACATTGCATATCTGTCTCTGCATTTTGTCGAGGACATTAAATCGAACAGCGGGAGCACCAGACCATATATGGCAGCAGTATTCCATGCAATAGCGAATGGTTGATTTATAGATATAAAGAATGGACTCAGGCGAGAAAAAACTTTTTGTTTGGCGCGACACAGGGATCCTACCTTCCTTGTGGTAGATGAAGCAATTGATTCATTGTAATTGTCCCATCTCAGTTCAGCGGGCAGTGTGAGACCAAGCAGTCGCAAAGAGGTGCTGTCGTGGAGATGAGCATCAACATTCTAATGGGAAGTAAGGAAGGGTTCTCTGTGGTGGGTAAAAAGAGAGCAGTTTTGTTTTAGAGGCATTTCTGCCCCAGTCTACAACCGATTGGAAGTCCTTTTCGTGACGAACGGCCAGGTTAGTTTTGTCAATGATACCAGATTTGCTATTGAGGCAGGAGTAAATAGTAGGGTCTTCAGCATAGATGCCTACTTGGGAACAGATGACGTGTCAAGGGAATTGCTCATAGGACTGATGAGGTTACTGATGATGATGATTATGATGATGATGATGATGATGATGATGATGTCTCCACGAAACTCAGCACTGTATAGCTGGGAACAAAAGTATTAGTGACCCCTACGAAAACTGAATTCGTAAAAAAATTGCTAAATGCTTTTTAACAGAAGAATTTTAAAACAGACAATTGCTTAATATACGTGTGAGATTTGCCTTGGTGATCATGGAAATGCTAGGATGTTTTAGAAGTAGAGCAAGTTGGTAACTGACTGCGTTGGCTTTCTGAAATCTGGTCTTGATTTTTTCCTATTTTTTTAAAACAACACATCCTATCAAAAACAAATGAACGCTTGTCGTTTTGATATTTTTTTTTTGTTTGTTTTAGTTTTTCCTTCCGCTTGTGCTGCTAGGCCTCTGGGGAGACAGTCGTCTGTCAGCGTCAAGGTGAATGGCCTGCAGGAGAGATCTCTCGTGGCCTCTAAGAGTGTCTGCCACTGAGACGTTCCAGCGTCTTCTTGGTCTGCCTCTCGCTCTCCAGCCAGATTACCTGAGGGTGTATACTTGTATGGCTGGTTGGTTGATAGGCATATGAGTAAGATGTCCGAACAACTTGATCCTCTGGCGTTTGATGTGTTTTATGATTGGTATTGCTCCTACCATATCTCTTATTGCCTCATTCCTGATCTTGTCTCGCCTGGTCTTGTTCACTGCTTTCCTCAGGCGTTTCATCTCACATGATCAGTTTCCTCTCAAGGTTTTTTGTTACGGGCCATGTCTGGTACTCGGATGTCGGCGTTGGTAGGGAAATGGCGTTGATGAAAATTGTCTTGGTGCTCATGGAAATGCTAGGATGTTTTAGAAGAGGAGCAAGTTGGTATCTGACTGCATTGGCTTTCTGACATCTTGTCTCGATTATTCTGTTTAGATTGCAGTTTTCAGAAAATATGCTGCCCAGATATTTGAATTCACTGGTTTGCTTTAGCTTGGTCCCATTGATGTTAATGTCCATTTTTTCTGGTCTCTTGCTGTCAGACAAAGCCTCGGATTTACTGACACTGATCTGCATGTTGCATTTCTCGCATCTTGAATTGAGTTTTTAGAAAGAGTAAATTTCTTTTTATTTGAATGCAGTAATAGAACTATATTAAAAAAACACCCATGATCATTTTTATTCGTCCGAATTAATTACTCTCCGTTTTGATGAGTCATATCACAAACTATTTTTGTATATGTATGTGGCATAGGGCCGCATCACGTTGAAACACAAGTACGTTAAACAATGTCCATTTCTATGAACAAATACTATCCAAAGACACACAAAATAACTATTTTTTTAAAGCCTTTCACCCCAAGCAAGGCGGGAAGATACAAGCACGCAAGGGGTTACACAGGATTTGGAGCGAGATCAGATTGGAGTGATAGAGGAAAAGATGAGAAGAAAGATAGTGGATAGATCAAGGCAAGTGGAGATGTCGATTGACATTACATTTGAATAGTTAGATATTATAGCTGTCAGGGAAACAGGAAAAGGGGAGGAAGTTCCACAGGCGAGAGGTGCGAGATATGAAGCTATTGTAGTAGAAGAGACGGCTACATTTAACAGTTTCAACAGTGAAAGGGTGAGAGCGGGATGCCAGCCTCGTAGGACGCTTGAATTCATGAAGTCTGGGAACCAGTGCAAGCAGCTCATCGGGGCAATTACCATGAAAGTATTTTTTAAAAGGACAGAGAGAGAGGCGACGGCGCGTCTGTGAGAGAGCGACTGCGGACGAGATGCCAATGCAGGGCCAATTACATTGCGTATCCGTCTCTGGACCTTATCAAGATCCCCGAGGCAAACAGAAGGGGCTCCAGACCATATATGGCAGCAATACACCATGAAAGGGCGAATGGTTGATTTGTAGAATTCCTTGCAACTTAAAGTGTAAGAAGCCAAGATAAATCGGAAATAAAGTTTTTATTTGAACAAAATATCTGTAAACAATCTATCTATTTTGCTATCGTCTGCCAGCCGCAATGATGGCAACAGATTTACCTCGCATCATCGCCAGTGAGACACGCTGTGAGAGCCCCTCGGTTACGCGAGGCTCATCACTTAATCGAGACGCCATCCCGCCAATCCCCGAGAGAACGCCATCGAACGAGGGCCAATAAACCCAGAATAACTACCAAATAAGTAAAAAAATAAATCTAGCCGTAAGAAAAGTATATTTAACTATTTTTTTTCATCTCCTCGTCCCGTGAGATAGACCTCCATTAAACCGCGGACCTGATCAAATTACAGGTGGAAAATGTATCGGCACAGACGGAATACCAAATCAACGATTTCCCCAATTTAAAAAGGGAAAATGTTAATCCCTTCCGGTCGCTTTCCATCAACACAGTCGAGGCCTGATGTTTCGATTTGCGAAGGGAAACAAGTTACATACAAACTACTTCGGAGCTTAAAATTAGTAAAATTAGAGTGATCCAGAGAGAAATTCAAATTAGTAAAATTAGTGTGTGTGTGTGTGTGTGTCTGTGCGTGTGAACGCGTGTTTGTATGATTGTCTGGGTGTGTGTGTGACAAAATGGAAAGTATTTTACTCTGACGAGGTTAGCCAAGAGGTAATATCACTTACGGTATATACTCATGTATGAGTCGACTTCATATATAGTGCGATCCCTGATTTTTGTTGTTATGTAAAAGCTGACTTTTTCATATAGCTCTTGTATAATGCGACCCCAGCTTCCGAGCAATACTAGTAGGCCTACCGTAGTGAAATATTGCAGTACTGGACATAATCCTGGAGATATTTTATAGCAAATAAATGGTCATCATTCTTTTCACTCCTATCCAAGAATTAATATCACTTACCTTGTACTTATTTTATAGCAAATAAGTGGTTCACATCTTTCTTTTTCGTAAGAAGTAGCAAAAACTGCGATAAAAACAATTGCCCTAAAATTTTCTGATTCGAATATATATATATATATATATATATATATATATATATATATATATATATATGTACCGTACTTTTTTTTCTTTCATGCCTGATTACGGTAGCTCCTTTACCGTGGTGTCTGTCTTCTACGTAGTCTATTCTTCTTTCATTTTTTCAATACACTAAGAGCTAAACTCTTAAATATCAACGTACCATTTAGATTACGTTCAACGAAAATGCAGAAATTTTAAAAACTCCAGAAAAATTTCGCCTCTGTAGAGTGCAACTGGTCACCGAACCTGCACAATTATAGAATCTTCAAAAAATACCTGTGTATAATGTTTGCGTAAAAAAAACGTGATCATGAAAATGCTCATTATACAACAGGTAAATGATATATTTCTGAATTTACTAACTTTCTAGTAAGTCACAGGAAATCTTGGTCTGGTTTGGTTTGTTTTACGGCATTTCAACCTCAATGGGTTATTTAATGCCGACAGTTTTTATTGCTGGAAATATATATTTTTTTAAAAATATATTGCTGGGAATATTTTTTTTATTTCTCTGGAATATTTTTTCTTCAAAATTGTAGAGCTGATAATTTTTTTTCTCAAAAATGTATCGCTGGTAATAATTTTTTACAAAGTATTTCTCGTATTAAAACCTATTTTTACACTTTCATTTTTAACCCCAATTTGTGGGTTAACTATTTTCCCATACCTGGGACCGTAACATGTGCTACAAACCCGTGTCGTGGTCGGCCTGGGAATACCAGCAATTAAGAGGTGGTTTCACGCACCTCTAAGCCAGTTGATCAGAGGCCTTGCCGTTGGACGTAGTTTATCATCTTACTCGGGACGCGGATGTAGTTTATCTTCATACCCAGGACATACAGGAAATCTTGGGTAATTTGGCAAATCATCAAAATAACCAATCTACTTGTATATTGATATAGCTTGCATCATGATAATTATTTATATAATACAATTCATGCAATACATTATTAGAGAGCCACTCAATGCAGAAGAATACTGCTAAAATGGTAATTAGGAATGAGATATGTTATATGAATAAAAGACAAGCTGATACGAAGTGAAGAAAATAATAATATGTTGGGTTGTGTAGCAAATGCACAGTTAAATGTCGGCGGAGCTAGCACTTGTAAGGAAATGTTGCGTTATCATTTGTTATGTCTGAGAATTTTAAAAAACCGTTCAACACATACTTGTTTGCTTATTATTATTGGATCTGCGAGGTAACTTTGGCTTACTTAGAAAATTTATTAGAATGACCCAGAACTGTGAAGCAAACGACCTTCCTCTGGATAGAAAATAAATTCAAATATACAAAAAAGATGTATAAGACACCTGACTTAATCAGCCTATAGAGCGAGGCGATCCTTAGAGAATTAGAAGTCCTTGAATCCTATAGGATCCAGTATGGGCAGTCAGAATCTTAAAAACGAACATATACTGGGGTCAAACCGCCTTCCTATGGATAGGAAATGAATTCAGATATACAAAAAAAAAAGAGTTGTAAGATACCGGGCTTAATCAGCCTATACAGCAAGACGATACTGAGAGAATTAGAAGTCCTACATTCATTATGAATCCTAGAGGATCCGTTATTGGCAGTCAGAATCTTGAAAATGTAAGATATGCACCTGACACAGTTTAGATGAGAGACACAGAAAGGTAACCACAAGAACTCCTGTAGAATGTAGTTAAGGAAATCGAGTTGAATTGAATAACAATCAATTGAAGTCGGGAGAATGTATAATTGTCAACAAAACGAACGGCCCAACATAGAAATTACAAATTAATCAAGTACAACGATTTATATATCTGGTGAGTGGTTGAACAAATAACAGAAAGTGTGATACTGAAAACCGAAGGTTCATTGGGACAAGGAAAGATGCCTTCCAAATGTTAAGCAAAGTATTAAGAAACCTAAAATATTCGTTAGACACTAAAGAAAGTGTACGGAACTTTCATGTAATATCAGTCCTCCTATACGGTAGTAAATGCTGGACAATCTTCTCTAAGGTAAATTAGATACTTGAAGCAACAGAAATGTGGTTCTACAGTAGGCTACTGAGAATACTATGGACCGAACTTATAAGCAACGACCAAGTTTTAGAGAAAAGGAAAACAAAAAGACAATTATACTCCAGAAATAGACAGTTGAAAATTCTAGAGCATTGAATGAGGAAAAAGGGTTTAGAAAATATGATACTCTCAGGACATATAAAAGGCAAAATTGGCAGAAAAAAAACGTATATCCTACGAGCTTGAGTAAATCAGTGGCAGAACAGTTTTTTACAAGAAACAAAAAAAAGAAAAAATAGTAAGAGCTACAAAAGGCAGGAAATTGTGGAGGGCTATGATCTACCACGTCCTGAAGGAAAACAGGACATAGAACAAGAAAAATGTGGTTAAGGAAAGATAACGAAAAGACACAATTTATTAAGAGCTGCAAAATACAGTTAATTGTGAAGAGTCTGTGGTAAGAAATGAAATGGAAGGGAAAAAAAACCACCAAAAAAGAACAAAACGCGCTTCTTTTGTTCTAAAAAGGGGGGGGGGGCTTGCTTTATACAGCTGAGGACCGACCATAATTTGCACGAGAATAAGGAGACAACGAGATTTCGCGTTAACTGTCCGAGACCGCCTGGCATAAAACATGGGTGCCGCCATTTTTTTTTTTTTTTTACCGCTGAGCAGCTGGATTTTGCAAGACGCACAGATTCGTGGCGTTTCCGAGGTAAGCCGTTTTCACAATTTTACCCATAGAGCCGTGATCTCCCACGTCCTAAAGGGACAAAAGAAACGACAAAAGAAGAGGAAGAAAAAGAATAAGAAGAGAAGGAGGAGGGGGAAGAAGAAGTACTATAGTTATGCTATTAGATAGGATCCATTATTAGCAGTCACAATCTTAAAAACGAACACATACTGAGACCAAACCGCTTTTCCCTGGATAGAAAATGACTTCAGATATACAAAAAAGAGGTGTAAGACACCGGACTTAATCAGCTTATACAGAGAGTCAATCCTGAGAGAATTAGAAGTCCTACATTCGTTATGATTCTTAGAGGATCCGGTAATTGGCAGTCAGAATCTTGAAAATATGCACCTATTAGATGTACTCTGCGTGATGCGCTTCATGGTTGGTATGAATACAATGTCTGTTTGCTTGCTAGAGGAAAGCTTTTTCCATAGAAGGGAAAACTTGACAGGTCTGTCAGTACTTCGACCTACAGTGAAGAAGAAAAAAGTTAGGAAGAACATATAGGTACTTTCCTTCTATACAGCTTGATAGAACGCCACCTAGCGGGTGTTAAGTCCACTGACATTCACTATCAATAGATAACCATTAATACAAGACAAACATCTAAGTGGGATCCTGTCCTTCAAAAAGAGCAATTCTTGGGGGAAATCTTTTTCTTTTTTTCTTTGGAACACGGAAGAAATGGGTTTCTTTAGAACTTTAAACTCCACAAATCCTTAGAAAATATTTAAAACTAGCAGGAGGTTGTAAATTATCTTATTGTAGAAATTTAGAGACAAAGATTATGCTCTTAGAAACAAAAAGGAAACTAATACTTAACATCAGGAAGTGGCAGTTGATGTTTCTGCGGAAGAGGAAGGAGGGCTTGGAAAATTTGATACTCCCGGGACAGATAGAGGGCAAGAGGGACAGAGGAAAACAAGGCCTAGGAGATATAACAGAAATACAAAGTTTATTAAGAGCTACAAGCTACTTATGGAGAACTATGTTTGCCTTAATTCTGAGGAGACGCGGCACGCGGGAAATCCGTGCCAGTCGCGGTATTTTAAGATTTGAGCCTACGAGGGAGATCTTGTTCCTCTAGCTCTCATTGTCTTGGCAAAGCGTCAGAAAATCCTCCCGCCCCAAATTAATCTGCTACATGTTCTGGTAGACGACGTCCATTCAGCGACATCGAAGTTTGATATGAGGCTTGGTTTGGGTTTTGATTTGGTGTGTGTAACGGCATATAAACTCTCTCTGTGTCATTTCATGCTGAAATTTAATTTCCTTCTTACATCCGCCCTGGGTATGACAATAAACTACATCCGATAGCAAGGCCTCTGTACAAGTTTTGAGAAGCGTGGAATAAGCTCTTAATTGCTGGTGTTCCCAGGGCGACTCTGATCCGGGGTGGTAGCATCTATGGGAAAATAGTTAACCCCCAAACTGTGGTAAAAAAAAAACTATGAAAGTGTAAATATAGGTTTTAATACCAGCAATATATTTTTGGAAAAAAGTATTACCAGCAATATATTATTACCAACAATACATTTTTTTAAAAGTATTAAAAGTAATACATTTTCGAAAAAACAATATTACCAGCAATAAAATTTTGTTGGCATTAAATAATCCATTTACCTTGTAAAACACACCAGACCAAACTAGATCTTGTGAGATTTGATATTTTCTTTTTGCTCTTAAATTATATTGCTGGAAATTTTTATTATAAAAATCAATTTTTTTACTTTCATATTGTTTTGACGCCGGTTTGGGAGTTCACTATTTGCTAATAGCTAGGACCCTAACAGGTGCTACCACCTCGAGCTAGGAAGAAACTGGGAACAACAGCAATTAAAAGGTGGTTCCACGCGCCTCAGACTCTCCCAATCGGAGGCCTTGCTCCCGGATGTAGTTTATCGTCAGTTCGTTTTCTGCGTGGTCGATTCCAGTTTGCAGATGGCGCGTCGAACTTCTAGATGACCCTGTTGAGGTGGTCATCCATTCGTCGCAGTACGTGACCGAACCCAGGGACTGCACTGAATGATATGCGGTGGATGATCGGTCCTCCGGTGGAGCTTCCTATTGGGCATATAAACGGACCCTAATCCTAACCCACTCGGTGGTCGTGCGGGCGAGAGACGCGTACGATGGACGCCGTAGTCGAGTGTATTTTTGAGAGGCCAGGTCTCAGCACCGTATAGTAGCACAGAGAGGAAGGCGGCGCTGTAAATTAAGGAAAACTGAAGCTGCAATATTTATTTATTGAATCCTGACTTTATAAGGAAAAAAAAAAAACATTACAATTATGAGCTCTTGAATCGCATTTAATTTAAATATTTCGGATTATTTCGCAAAAGATTTCAAGTAATCATATTTTTTTTGTAAACCTAGATTCCTGCTGGATTTTTATTACAGTAATAAATACAAGAATAAAGCCAAACTATGTTTTTCGCAGGCGAAAAGTCTTCGAGAGGTTAAAGTTTATTGTCCCTTGGTACCCATTACTCGTATTACAGATGTAAAAGCAACGTTTTTAAAGTCTACATTTGTGAGTGACTGGAAAAAAATAATAATAAAAAAAAATGTCATTACATTGGAAACAGTCAGCATGATGTCTAATTTATACAGTTTCCTGAAAAAAAATAATGATTCGGTTTATCTAGATTAGTAAAGGTCCAATTTAACATTATGTGTACTTTGCAAATAGAAACTTTCGCTAAAAAAATTTCAAATGTTTGAAATTTAAAAAATATACCTTAATCACGAGTAACCCCAAAGATTTTGGAGACAGATTAATGGATAAACAAAGAAAAAGGACAACTGGAGTCATATTCTTAAACAGTCTCCGGCCCTCCTCGGATGTCCCAACGCTAGGAAGGTCAATTCCCAGCAACGGTTTGTATATATATATATAGTCAATCCACAGAAGGAATGTTTCGCAACTCAACAGTTAGGCTAGACGCCGGTTGCCTCTAGCTAGGATCGAAAACCGACTGAATTGGCATCAGTCGGGGATTCTACCACTAAGCCGTTGGCGCAAGGCAGGAATGACGATGAATTTAAGCGTTTTTAATTTTAGATAAACGCACAGTGACTGAGAGAACTCGATTCGATTTACCGAAGAATATATATGTACGTACATACATACATATATATATATATATATATATATATATATATATATATATATTCCTAGAACTAAATTTTATTTCCTTTTTTTAAAATTAGTTTCACTCCCTGCAAGGTATTAAAGCCACTAAGACACAAGTAGTGTGAAAGAATTAGAAGCAGAAACATTAATAATGACCTGGAAGAGAAAAGAGTAATCAGTGGGACAGGAGATAACGATTGACATTGCATTTAAATATTTGAAGATTAAATTTGGCTGTAAAGCTGGAGCCGGAAGGGACTTCCATAAGTAAGGCAGTAACGCCACTAAGACACAAGAGGTTACTGGGTGTGGGAGAATTAGAAACAGAAACATTAATAATGACCTAGAAGAGAAAAGTGTAATTAGTAATAACGATTGACATTGCATTTACATTTTCAAAGATTAAATTTGACTGGAAAGCATGCAACCGGAAGTGAGTTCCCAAGCAAGAAGTACGAGAAAAGAAACTGTTAGCATAGAATTTACGGCTAGCTCAACTCTAAATTGATGAGATCTCGACGCCAGTCTAGTACTGCGCTTAAATACAAAAATGATTATTAATCTTAGCGAAGAGCGATATTTATTCTGTTTAATACACAGAAATGTGGCACAAGGCCAAAGGGGGGATTAGGGAAAGGACGGTCTTCTTCTGTCTTAACTATAACTTAGCTAGCCACAAACACTGACCCAATCGTGCGAACAATATTCCTTACACCAAAACAACACATTCATACGTACCTTTCTTACTACAATCACCATAATACCTCACTGTCTCTATGGAAATACTAACTAGTCCCCATATTTACAATTCAGTGTCTGTGGGGGGAGGGGAATAAAATAACAATTCTAAAAACTAACCCCAATGAGTATTTACAATATGAATACAAAAATATTTACAAGAATCTAAAAAAAAATAATATTAGTAATAAAATCCCGCACAATCACTAAATGTGGCAGAAATACCAGTTTACTGGCCGAAATCAATTCGGGACTATAATAGTATAAAATAACCATAGCGAAGAGCTAATCCGAACAATTACCATGAAAGTATTTATAGAAAAGTCACAGAGAAGCAGTCTTATGGACGTCAGAAAGTGACTGAAGACGAGTTGCTAGATCAGGGCCTATTATATTGCTGATTCTTTTTGGGGTTTTTATCAATGAGCTCAAGGTATATAACAGGGGCTTCGAACCATGTGTGACATTAAAATTCTAATCATGGAAGTATGGTATACTTATAGATATGTATGATATATTATGGAAAGGAAAATTGCCTTGCACGAAACAGTGAACCAACTTCATTAGCAGCTGACCTAGCTATGGATTCAATATAGTTTTCCCACTTCATATCAGCTTTGAACGTTTGCCGAGAAGGCACGACGAGTCACTTTCCTGGAGGTTAGTGGTTCGAATTATTGCCTAGCGTCAACAACTTGCTTATGACATTATTTTATCATCGAGTTACATATGTTATCTATTTCACTTGTTGCTGCTCTCGAATATACTCGTGATGACGTTTCTGATATTTGGTACAGATCTCTATTCATGATTATGTACCTCCAGTCGACGAGTTTCGGAGAAGGGTGTTCCTCGCTAAGACCTACATGCTATATATATATATATATATATATATATATATATATATATATATATATATATATATATGCTATATTTGGTATTTTTCTCCATGGATGATACAAAGCGGTTAATTCCAGCTGACAGTTGATATATTCTTTCAGGTTGGGGTATAGTAAGTTGTTCCTCCAAACCATACTCCGCCGCGAAAGATTATATATATATATATATATATATATATATATATATATATATATATATATATATATATACTAATAGCAATACTCGTTTGGAAAAGAAATCTCGGATAGCTCAACTTGTAGATATGTCAAAACAAATCGGTACCCGAGGAAAAAATTGGAAATAAAAAAAGAAAAAAATTAAAAACATCAGAGCAGGGTGAAACAAATCGTCCAGTGGCTTAAGTCTTTAGTCCAAAGAAAAAAAAACCAAGCGAGTAGTAAAACGTAGAGTGATCAATACGCTAAGTAGAGCGATAAACCAGAATAAATCATAAGGAGCCAGGCAAATCTTCCTAGGTTTCACCTAAACAGATCTTCAGGGTAAACTGGCTAATTGGAACAAGAATATATATATATATATATATATATATATATATATATATATATATATATATATATATATATATATATATACATACACTAGCAACATGGCACGGCGTTGCCCGCGCTTGATTAAAAAATCGTACGACTCATACAGCAATCGCTATCACTTGACTTAAAATATTTTTGCCCTTCCTTGCCTTTAAAGAAGTGCCCTTTGCCGTGCTGATGTTGCTACATGACTTACTTCTTGCCTATCTCACACTGCTAATTTTTCTAAGCTCTATACTAAACATTAAATCTGTTACGAAAAAAAGAACTAAACAAAATGAACACAAAACGATCAGCTTTAAAAAAGGACTCGTAACTGGAAAAACCGAATGAAAAATGAATGTTAACAACAAATGCTTTTTCACACCCAACCCAGTTCTGCGGAATCAGAATCAACGTTGAGTTTAAGCAAGCGAATGAGCCAATTGGAGTAAAGTGCCATGCAGATTTAAATCTTTCCCACTTGTGACGAATGCAGCTATCGATTTTTTTTGCATGCTAGCATGCTAGTTAACATTCGTGTCAGTCAGCTGTTGGCTCTCACGCTGGCCAATAGAATCTTCCTGCCTATTCGTGGCAGCCAGCTATAGGCTCTCACTCTGGCCAGTAGAAAATGGCTGCAAACTACATGAAAACTGCCTTAGAAGCATGAAAATCGATTATTTCCACTATTGATGGTTGTTGGGAAATACAAATCCGGTCTTGGCCTTGTCACTAACTTGGAGCATGTGCATATAAATTTTGGTGCAAATCCGTCGAAAATTCCGGCCGTGCATTCGTTACACACGCACACACACACACACACACACACACACACACACACACACACACACACACATCCTGCCTTATATATATATATATATATATATATATATATATATATATGTTCACTTTTATATATATATATATATATATATATATATATATATATATATATATATATATATATATATATATATTAATGCGGCCTGACGATTGCATCTAGCATGAAACAGACTGTCGCCTCTAAGTGTTGACTTCTATGTTCACTTTCATATTATCTACACACGCTCCATCTCTGATATTGAGCACTTTATCCCATAAATATAGCACATCTTAAGAATATGTTCCTTTATATATATATATATATATATATATATATATATATATATATATATATATATATATATACACATACACTAATAGTAATACTCGTTTGGAAAATAATCTCGGATAGTTCAACTTGTAGATATTTCTAAACAAATCGGTAACCGAGAAAAAAAATAGAACAAAAAAAAGAAAGTACTAAAAACATCAGAACAGGGCGAAACAAGTCTCTCCAGTTCCTTAAGTCTTTAGTCCCAAGAAAAACAACCCAGGCGAGTAGTAAGACTAAAACGTAGAATGCTCAATACGCTAAGCAAAGCGGGAATAACTAAAATCAAGTAAATCCTAAAGAGCCAGGAAAACCTAACTAGGTTTCACGTAAACGGATCTTCTGGGTAAGCTGGATAAGGAAAGGTGATCAATCATTTTGAAGCCAGAGTCACGCACAAGAGTCATTGTAACCTGGAGTGTTCCGGTGTATTTTGATGAAACAAGATCGCTTTCGTCGGTTTTCCTGGGTGTTTTATCTTTATAGCCTTTCGTAATTACTATAGCTAGTTTTCTCTCCATTGATGGTGTAACCCTTTCGAAGATAGTCAATACACATAATGCCTTTTACTTCTTAAAAACTGAGGCTATCACCTTCTTCATCAATGGCATTCATTGAAGCAAGTGAAAAGGGGTGTTTCCATTGCATGAATTGTCTCTGGCTCAAAGTGATGAACCCAACTGGATTAGGAAACTTTCAAGGAAAACATAATGGATCTACCTCAAACAATTTAAGTTTTTCCCGTGATATAATCAGCCTGGTGCGCTAGGTTTCAGGTGTCAGAAGACGTGGAACCCAACGAGTAGAAACCTTAGTCATGCCAAGTTCTTTGTGGAGAATATTCTCAATGCTCCTATTGGGAGTGTTAATTCCACTGGCTATTACATTTATGTTCAATAGCCTGTCATCCATCAACATGTGAGAAAATTTTTTTCTCGGTGGTGGCATTTGCAGAACGCACAGACCTTGGGTTATCTACAAGACTACCCCCACCATTAAATTCAGCTGCCCACGTTTGCACTGTTGATAAAGCTGGAGAGACAACCCTAATGTAGCAAACATGTCAGCATGAATATGCCTGGGGACTAAACACTCTTTTCTCCATTTTTAAGTGAAATCACTACTAGTTATCTTTGAAGATTTTAGCAGTCAGATGTCAGTGTTTTATTTGTGGGGAGTTGTTTAATCGACATCATCCCATTAAACGCAGTAAAACTACTAAGACACAACGTGTTACATGGTGTGGAAAACTTAGAAACATTACTAAGGAACGAGGACAAAAAATAATAATCATTTGGACAGCAGATAGCAATTGACATTGCATCTAAATGTTTGCATATTACAGTTGGCTGGAAAGTATGGAGCCAGCAAGGAGTTACACAAGCGAGAAGTAAAAGAAAATAAACTGTTAGTACAGAGTATATATATATATATATATATATATATATATATATATATATATATATATATATATATTTGTATGAAATCGGAATCACCCCAAGAAAGGTAGTAATGCCATTGAAACACAAGGGGTTACAGGATGTGGAAGAATTAGGAACAGAAACATTAATGATGAGCAGAATGAGAAGACAGTAATCAGGTGGACAGTAGAACAAGGTTGACATTACAGTTACTTTTCTAGATTAAAGTTGGCACGGAAAGCAATGAGCCGAGATGATTTTCCCCAAGCGAGAAGTGCGAGAGAAGAATCTGTTAGCATAGAACTTACGGCTACATTTAGCCACCTCAACTATAAATTGATGAGATCTTGACGCCAGTCTAGTACTGCGCTTAAAATGAAAAACTCTAAGTATCATTGCGAACAGCTCATTTGATCAATTAGCATGAAAGTATTCAGAGAAAAGAAACTATGCAGTTATTAATAAGAAGAGTTGAGATTAATGCATGCAAGATTTCACAGCTCTAGCATCATTCTTTCATAGTCAGCCTGTGAACTTTTCAGCCCACCCTGGTACCTGGAAAGAAATAATGCAGTTATTAATAAGAAGAGTTGAGATTAATGCATGCACATTTTCACTGCTCTAGCGCTATTCCTTAATAGTCAGCCTCTGAATTTTCCTCCCACCCTCGTGCCTGGAAAGAAACAATGCAGTTATTAATAAGAAGAATTGAAATTAATGCATGCAAGATTTCACAGTTCTAGCATCACTCCTTCATAGTCAGCCTATGAACTTTTCAGCCCACTCTCTTACCTGGAAAGAAACAATGCAGTTATTAATAAGAAGAATTGAAATTAATGCATGCAAGATTTCACAGTTCTAGCATCACTCCTTCATAGTCAGCCTATGAACTTTTCAGCCCACCCTCGTACCTGGAAAGAAACAATGCTGTTATTAAAAAGAAGAGTTGAGATTAATGCATGCAAGTTTTCACAGATCTCTTTCATATTCAACCTATGAACTTTCAACTCATCCTTCTATTGCTGAGAGGTTGCTTTTCCGATCACTACAACATTAATTTTTTCAGGTTTAGTTTCAACTGTTATCCATCCTACATATCCACCTGATCTACACTTCTTGGATAGTCCTTTTACGTCGACAAAATAACCTCATTCAATAATTTTCTACCTTGATTGTTTTGGTTTCGTTTGGTTTACGGTATATCAACTTCAGTTTGTTATTTAATGACAAGATTGTTATTGCTGGTAATATTTTTTTTCAGAAACATATTGTTGGTAATATTTTTTTTCAAAAATGTATTGCTGGTGAAAAATTTTAAGAAAGTATTGCTGGTATTAAAACCTGTCTTTATACTTTCAAATTGTTTTGTTCCCTTTAGTGGGGGGGTTAACTATTTGCCCATACCTGGGACCCTGACAGGTGCTACCACCCCGAGTCAGTGTGAACCTGGGAAAACGCTCCTAAAATCCTTCTGATCAAAGGCCTTCCTGTCGGATGTAGTTTATCGTCATACCAAGGACGCTCTACCTTGAATGGCTCTCGGAATTTGTAATTAGATGAGCGAGTGTTAGAAACATTAGATGACTGGTATCTGTTACAGAAAAGAATTACAATTTTTTGATATTATGATTAAAATAAATCTACTAAATGCCGCTTTAATTTTTTTATGATTTCTTTTGCAAGTGCAAGAAAAATCCAACTTTGCATTTTTCATTCAAAGTAATGGATTCCTCTGTTTGCCGTTGGAAGGATTTAGAAAAAAAACTTTGAGGTTTTGTCTGGCAAAGCAATTAAAAACATTTTGAGGTATTATTTTTTTCATTTCTTTATTTATTTTGCTGAGTTGAAACTTCTTCATTTAATATGTGAATGAAGGAAGGGATCGGGGGGAATGACAAGAAAAAATTTATGGTCTTAGGAATGGGGAGAGGCTATGGTGGGAGGGAAATGAAGGAAATCGAGAATGAAATTGAAATTGCCTAAAAGATAAAGAAATTTCCTACGGAAAGAAAGAAAGAAGAGAGGAATAAAGTAAGAAAGAAAAAAGAAAGAAAGAAGAGAGAAAGGAATAAAGTAAGAAAGAAAGAAGAGAGAAAGGAATAAAGTAAGAAAGAAAGAAGAGAAAAAAAAAAGAAAACATAAAAGAAAAAGAAATAAAAAGAAACTAAGAAAGGATGAAAGAAAAAGAAAAAAGAAAGAAAGGACGAAAGAAAGAAAAAGAAATAAAGAAAAAAGAAAGAAAAAGAAATAAGGAAAAATGAAAGAAAGAAAAAAAGAAAGAAAATGTGATAATTATTGGCTATTGCGAACAGTGAATAAAATAAAAAAAATTCGAGGCACATGGCTACATGGATAAAAGCGTTGGTTGAATCCAGTTACTTGGCCCAAAGAGTTGTGAGTTCAATACCTGGCTACAGCTGAGGTGAACAAGAACTAGGAGAGTTGAGTTTAAAAGAGATAGCTGATAGTGGGACATCCGGACGAGACATGGCATGTGGAACTAGAATAATCTACCCCGGTGAACGAAATAGAAGGTTCAATTCGAAATTCCACCCGATGAAGGCAGGAGCGTACAACGACCGAAACGTCGTGGATATGGCGACGACGATGAGGACAACAATCCGAACAATATAAATAGTTGAGATATTGACGTAAATAATTTGAAAAAAAAAAAGAAGTAAAAGCGTTTGGGTGGATAGACTCGGGTAAAATAAAAAAAATCTACGGAGGATTAATGGACACATACGGAAGTAGAAAAAAATGTTAATTTGTTTTTTACGGTTTATCAACTTTTCGTGGTTTAATTAAAACCGAAACATATTTTCGATTGTAAGAATAATTGTTGTGAGAGAATATTGCAGCAACATTTTAATAACAATGATTTTAAGAAGAAAGCGGGATTATTTAACCCCTAGATGGGGGGTATTCATATCGTCCCAAACGTTATTTGCGCATAAGTGAATGAAAAGAACTCGATTGGAATTCAAACTCGTCTGTCTGAGTTCTTAGTTCGAGCCGCTATCCATTACACCACCCGCACACATTCCACTTTAATGGGGATGGAGAGAAAGGGAGAGGAATTAAAGGGAAGATGAAGAAGAATAAAATGAAGGAGGAAAGAAAGGAGTATGATTAAAGAGAAGAGGAAGCAAAGAAAGAAAGAAAGAATAGAAAGGGATAAGGATTAAAATAAAAAGATGAAGAACGGAAAAGAAAAAAAAATGAATAAAAGAAAGCGTAAGGAAAAAGAAAGCGAAGAGAAAGAAACGAAAAAGAAAAAGTTAAAAGGAAGAAAATGGAAAAGGAAAACTTGAAAAAAAGTGCAAACACGGGAATAGAAAAGTAAAGAAGAGAAAAGAAAAGGAAAAGAAAAAATAGATTTTAAAAAAAGCGAAGAAGTAAGGAGAAGTTTAACAAAGAAAAAGGATAAAGAAAATGAAAGGAAAAATGAAAAATGAGAGAAGAGTTTTCAAATACGTAACTGACAAAAAGAAAGAAAGGTAAAAGAAGTAACGGAAAGTACAAAGAAATGACTGTAGATAGCAAAGTAAAGAAAAGTGGAAGATGAAGAAAAGGGTAAAGAGGTAAAGAAAAGTATCATAAAATGTGCGCAGATTGTAAAAAGAAAAAGAAAGAAAATGGATAAAAAGTACAAAGAAATGAAAGGAGATTAAAAAATAAGAAGGAAAGAAAGAAAGAAAGAAAGAGGAAACAGTAAAGGATAAAGAAAAGTATAAAGATTGAAAGAAAAGTACAAAGTAACTAAGAAAGAAAGTGGATAAAAAAGTACAAAGAAATAAAAGGAGATAACAGAAGAAAGAAAGAAAGAAAATGGATAAAAGTACCAAAAATGAACGGAGAGGAGAAAATAAAAAAGAAAGAAAGAAGAAACGCAAAGTGATAAGGAAAAGTTTAAAGAAGAAAAGAAAAGTACAAAGAAACTGGATAAAAAGTACGAAAAAATGAAAAGATATAACAAAATAAGAAAGAAAGAAAACTTAATTTAAAAACGAAAAACGAAAGAGTAACGTAAAAAATATTGAACGGAGGTGACAGCAAATACGTAAAAAGAAAGAAAGAAATCTTAAGTTAAAAACGAAAAACGAAAGAGTAACGTAAAAAAAGATTGAACGGATGTGACAGCAAATACGTAAAAAGGAAGAAACAAAGAAAGAAAGAAATCTCAAGTTAAAAACGAAAAACGAAAGAGTAACGTAAAAAGATATTGGACGGAGGTGACAGCAAATACGTAAATAGAAAGAAAGAAAGAAGAATCGATAAAGAAAGTTAAAGATAAAGAAATATAGATATATTTATATAATGAATAAATATAAAAGGATAAAGAAAGAAAGGGGAAAAGGAAAAAAAAGAAAACGTATATAGCAGAAAAGAAAAAGAAAATGAAAAAAGTAATCATAAAGAAAAAAAGACGGAAAAGTGAAAAAAAAAAGTTTGAACGCTAAGAAAGACGATTATTTAATGATGAAGAAAAATGGACTTGGTAAACTAAGCGGATCCCTGAAAAATGAATAATCGAAAAAACGTAGTAGATTCTTTAAGGCTAAGAGCAACAAAATAATAAAAGATGAAGACTAAAGAGAAATGTAAAGAAATAATAAAAACATCGAAATAAATAAAATAACATTAAAGAAATAAATTTAAAAAAATAACAAAAATATAAAAAATAAAGACATATAAAATCACTAAAGTTATAAAATGATGAAATACTCACCTGAGGACAATGTTTAACCTTTAACATTCTGCATTATTTACAGTTTTCCTTTCCACTTGATTGTTTTTCAAGACTCCTCTACCGTACAACGTTATTTCAGTCATGTTCATTTACTGTTGCCATAGCAGGATATGACAACACAACTACAAAATTCAAACATGCTATTATTCATTCAGCTGAGTCACTTGCAGGATAGGATAACCTTATGGTTTTGCAAACAAACTCACCTCCAGAATGTTGAAGGCTAATTTGATTACCATTTAGTTTAAAGAAAGGAAGTATTATTTCTGGTCAAACAGCATAAAGTAACCAAGATTTAATCGACATTTTCTGCACCGAAAGCGCCTTCATTGCAGGTATCCATGTAGATTTATTCCTATTTTCTTAAAGCACTAATTAATGTATGGAAGGCTAAAAGTCAGAAACGCAATAATGGAAATGATATCCCGCGTTCGAACCGCAACTGGTTTAATCTATATTTCTTCCGCATTATGAGTTGTACGATTGCTTGATATGTTCTTTCATTTTTTACGGATTACCGACACTTTTTGTGTTTTTTTAAAACCGATCCATATTTCGAATTACAGTGTAACCCGGATATAAGAGACCCGGATATAAGAGATATTTTTCTGGTCCCTAATTAGAGCCTGTGTTAATAAAACAAAATAGACCAAACCCGGATATAAGAGAAACCCGGATATAAGAGACTGTTTATCCGGTCCCGACTACTCTCTTATATCCGGGTTACACTGTATAAGAATATTTTTTTGTTAACATTGTACTAAAAATGTTTTGCGGGTAACAAAGATTTTTCCAGATACAAATTCTACTATTTAACCAATAGCTAGAGGGAGTAGACGGACTCATATCTTTCCAAAATCTATTTGTGCGTAGAAGAATATAACGGACTGAACTGAAATTCGAACTTGGATTTCCAATTACTCGCTACGCTTTGCGCCATCCACACATCCATGAGTTTTCAAAAAAGCCGGGATAATATTTTTTTTTTAACGTTGTGCTCCTACAGGACGTAGGCGATCAGAACTTTTCACATACTTAATTTTTTTTTATGATTTGTCAGTTACCATGATTTATCCGGGAATATAATGAATTGGTTCCCTGTTGCCTTCTCAACAAATGTATTTTCTTTATTATTTGTCAGTTGCCAAGATTTTCTTAGGTAGGACAGTTTAATGGCTTCTCTTTGTCTTCTTCACCGTTTGAAATTCAGTCGAGACTGATCAATTTATCACGCAATTCAACCCATAGCTGTGAGTGTGTAGTGGACGGATTCATCGCTCTCACAACGAAATTTATAGGAAAATGAACGCAACAGACTAACCTAGAATGATAACTCTACTCGTTGGTTTCACATTACGTGCCGATAACCGTTACAATACCCGCACAGCTTTGATAGGAATAAATATTACCTTCTCTAAGGTTTGAAATTAAGAGTTTTCCTTCATTTGTTCAGGTCGGCATTGACTGGATAGTCCAGTCTTCTCTGCTATTTAACCCCTAACTGTGACTGGGGTAGACAGATTCCGGCCTTTCCAAGTATATTTGTGCAAAAATGAATGCAACCGAAAACCCAGGAACTTGAACTCGGTCCGCTAACTTCACTTCCCCATCGATACCTGTACATTCTGGATGGGAAAAAAATGATGAAGTTGAGAGTTGAAAAATATTCTGGCTTAAAATATGATAATGTTAATGGTAAAATTAACCGTGACTGTATGAGAAAACGGTTCAGTCGTGAATATGAAAGGTTGACATACATATAGAAAATAAGAAGTAGTTTATTTTGGAGAATAATATGATAGACATTTGAGAACACAGACTAATTATATAAACAGTCACTCGTTAAATCCTCGGTATTTATCCGAGACCTCCCCACAAGGCGGGATGTGATACAAGGCCGGTTTTTAACGTGGGTCTTTCCGAACGCATACGCTCGGGTAAAAATTCCCCGCAGAGCTCGTATACACGGGGTCGGGCAGCTGTCTATCTCCACAAACGAGACTGATCATCGACATAGCATCATTTGAGATCCTCTCTGCCCGAAGGCAGACATTCGACAAACAAAGTTGAATGTAATCATAAATTCTTCACTATTTACTGGAGACCTTCACACAAAGTGGGATGTGGCAAAAGGCCCGGGCAAAAATACCACGTCGACCCCGCATATATGGGGTCGGGTAGCTGTTCACTTCCCCAAACGAGACTCTCTCCTTCGGTATAGTTTCCGCTCTAAGATTTAATCGGTAACGCCTCGGTATTTACCCGAGACATCACCACACTAATCCAAGTCACAGCTTAATATACCTGAAACCCTACCAAGAAAAAACAAGCAACTACCATGTACGCCAAAGGAATAAAACAGAAATTTAAAAAAAAACAAATTTAGCCAAATGAAATTACACAAAACAAAAAAATGGAGGACAAGTCGTTGCATAGCAAATACCTAAACAGAACGAAAAAAGCAGCTGTGGATCTACAGAAAACACGTCAATGCCAGAGGAGAACCTGGTGGAACTCTGAGACAGAAGGCCTAATTATAGCAACGGAAGACCAAAGCCACGCAATCCGATCCTATTACTGTCACATAATCAAGGATGGAAATAACCAGTAATACAGTATCTGCGGAAGATATATTGAAACTGTCGACAATATTATCTCAGAATGTCCGGAACTAGCAAAAAATGAATATACCCACATACATAACAAGGTAGCGACATATGGGCACTGGAAGATATGAAGAAGCACAAAATCAAAACCACTGAGAGATGGTATGAGCACCAACATGACACAGCTATCGAAAATAATGATGTAACTATCCTCTGGGACAAGAGACCTGATATTATCATAAAAGACAATGAATTCAGGAAGTGTATGTTTATTGACATAGCAGTACTATTGGAGACAAATACCCCCATAAAAATTATCGAGAAATTGTTCAGATACAAAGACCTGAAGATCGAGTTTAACAGGATGTGGGGAATGAAGACTGACGTTGTACCAAAAGTAATCGGCGCACTGGACCTCATGAGAAAAGGAATGGGCAATTTTACTAATCTTGTCTCAGGTAACATCAACATACAAGTTGCCCAGAAGACTGCTCTACTACGAACATCCCATATACTAAGAAAAGTGCTATCAGTTAAATGACAATTCTCCTCTAGGGGCTAAGGACCATAGTTTAGACCAGGCTGTACAGGATAAGACGCATACAGGATATATAACATGCACAAATAATAATAATACTTAATCCCCCTTACGCATGAACTGAACAACAGTAGCTATGGTTACAAAATAAATAAGAAAATATTTAATCACATATGGATGATCTCAAACCCTTTGCCAAAGACGACAATGAGTTGAATGGCCTCCTTAATATTGTAAAATACTTCAGTGACGACATAGGCATGGACTTCGGATTAGATAAATGTGTAAAAGTAACATTCAAGAAAGGTAGAATTACAGAAACACCCTTAATAGATTTAGATTTTGTCACAAAGATTAGGGAACTGGAGAATGATGAAGCTTATAAGTACCTAGGAATTAGTGAAGGAGATGGCATCCAACACCCCCAAATGAAGGAGAAGCTAAGAAAGGAGTACTACAGACGTGTACGCCTATTACTAAATACCGAGCTAAACTAAAAAAAAACAGAATATCAGCCATAAACACCTTGGCTGTCCCTGTGGTGCAATACAGCTTTAATGTCCTTAACTGAACCATAGCTAAATTTAAGAGAATCGAGGCCAAAACGAGAAAGCTTCTCATTTGCTACCGCATGCATTATCCCAAAGCTAATATTGATCGCCTGTATGTGCCCAGATCCGAAGGACGCAGAGGATTAATTCAACTAGGACTTTCCTACAAAACTACAACGATTGGCCTCCAAAGATACTTGGAAATTACAGAAGACTGGATGATGGTATGTGTCAAGGAACATGAAAGTAGTAAGCGTCTTTACTTCGTAATAAAGGAAGCCAACAAATTCAAAATGGAGTTCCAAATGGGCGCAGAAATACAAGTAAAGCACAATACACCGGCTGAAGCTGCAAAATACTTAAAAAAGAAAGCAAAGACAGATGAAACCGACCAGATACAGAAACAATGGCAAGATAAACCGCTTCATGGACAATACTCTGCCCGTACCAAACAAGGTGACGTAGACAAAACCCGACCCATCAGTGGCTACATAGTGCAGGGTTGAAAGCTGAAACTGAAGGTTTTATCCTTGTTGCACAGGACCAATGCTTGTTAACTAGAAATTATCAAGCAAATATACTAAATATAGTGTTAGCCCTAAATGCAGATTTTGTGATAAATATCCAGAAACCGTTGATCATCTTGTATCGGGTTGCAAGATATTGGCACCCACTGAATATAAAACCCGGAATGACAGAATGGGCCAATATCTGCACTGGAAAATCTGCAACTTCTACGGGAAGGAAACTGAAAGAAACTGGTACGAATACCACCCTGACCCGGTTACGGAGATAGGACCTGTTACAATTCTATGGGACTACACAATACACACTGACAGAACAATCAAAGCCAACTGCCCAGATATTGTTATTAGTGATAGCACACAAAAAGTACCTCCTTATTGATATGGCAGTCCCTACAGACTGCAATGTATCTTTGAAGATATTCGAAAAGCTGTCAAGATACAAGGACCTTGAAATAGAAATCTCAAAAATGTGGCACATGGGAACATCAACAATGGAATTGGTATTAACATCACCCAGATTATTGTCAAAGGCTACAGAAACAGAATGTCTTATTGACATGCCGATCTCTGCAGATTGTAATGTATCTTTAGAGATCTTCAAAAGAACTATCAAAATACAAGAATCTTGATATCAAAATCTCAAAAATGTGGCACATGAAGACATCAACAACTCCAGTTTAGTTGGAGCGATCAGTTTGATTGGAAAATCCACCAATAGACTCATCGAAGGGATTCCTGGTAGCCTATGCCTTAAAGAAATACAACAAATTGTCATCATAATTACAGCTCACACAGCTCACACAGCGCACACGGAGAGCTTTATCTATGTAAAATGTGTAAGATAATTTTTTTTTTACAAAAATGATTAGTGGAAAATGTCATGAAGCTATTTCTGACCGCTGGTCTTTGAATGGGACTTGGAAAGCAATGTCTATAAAACAGAATCAAAGGAAATAATAATAATAATAATAATAATAATAATAATAATAATAACTGACCCGGTTATGGAGATAGGACCTGTTACAATTCTATGAGACTACACAATACACACTGACAGAACAATCAATGCCAACCGCCCAGACATTGTTATTAAAGACCACAAACAAAATAAGTGCCACCTTATTGATATGGCAGTCCCTGCAGACTGCAATGTATCTTTGAAGATATTCGAAAAGCTGTCAAAATACAAGGACCTTGAAATAGAAATCTCAAAAAAGTATCAAAATACAAGTCTCCTGTATAGAAAATGTAAAAAATGTGGAACATAAGGACATCAATAAATCTAATTGCAGATGGAGGCCTCGGATTGATCGGAAAAGGTTCCGATAGACTCACTGAAGAGATTCCAGGTAGCCTATGCCCTAAAGAAATAAAAAAAAATGTACTCACAAGTACGGCATATATTACGAAGATTACTATCTATGTAATATGTGTGTGTGTGTGTGTGATCTTTGTTTTTCATATGGTTTTACAATAATGATCACTGTAAACTATCTTGGTCTCTGGTTGGGACCCGGAAGGAAATGTGTATGGAACAGTAATCAAGAGAAAAAAAAATAATATTAATAGACACTAACAGAACAATCAAAGCTAATCGCTAAGACATCGTGATCAGCGACCATAAAACCAGAATGTGCTTTTTTATTGACATAGCAGTCCCTACAGATTCAAAGAAATATCAAGACATTTCTGACGTTAGGTCTCTGGTTGGGACCCGGAAGGAAATGTTTATACAGCCAAATCCCTTGGAAATAATAATAATAATAATAATAATAATAATAAATAAATAAATAAATAAATAAATAAATAAATTGTTGTGGGGCTCTCTCTTTTTACACAAGATGGACTCGTTTAAAGTATACTTATTCTGACAGAGTGGAGATACGTTGTGTACACAGGGTGATCACCAAGAGATACGTTGAGATAAGGTTGAGATACGTAGAGTCCACCGAGAGAAAGATAATTACGGCTTCACTTACAGAGACTTCTACATATACTTTCTACTAACCCGTATTCCTAGACTACTAATCTTCATTTCAAGTTTGTATTCTTACGTTCAATACACTTATTTTCCTATTTCAATTACTGGCGTTATTTATTTATTTGTGCAGGATTCCATCCCCGGAATCCACAACATAAATCAAATGACTAAACAACAAAAAAAGATAGAGGCGAAATGTCAAGATAATATTTTTAATTTAAATTTTAGGAAACAAAATTTAAGAAAATGGTAACTTCTATTTACAACCAGAAAGAGGCATCTGACCTTTCTGGCACAAATAATGAGGAAAGACGGCTTGAAAGCAGGAGGAGCAGGAAAAGGCTTGCACATAGCCGACTTATCGAGTTTCTGTATATTTCTGGCAGAACAAGGGTTAGGAGCTAAAACATAAAACTTGCTAACATCTACAAAGAACAGCAAGATGTGGAGAGGTATGATAGTCCAAGTTCTGAAGGGACACATCACATAGAAGAAGATTAACATTTGTTTCATTTTTATTTGGAAAGTATATTTGGTTTTTGCTTCCAACTTTATGATGTGTGAAAGTTTTTAATATTTTTTTCACTTAAAAGGATTTTCTAATATATTTACATGATTTAAAAACGCGACAAAATAATTCATTTACACGTTGAAACAATTGAATAGCAAAAATATGCCAATTTTCTTTCCTTCCATCAACTTTGCCTCTTTCTCTCTGTCTGTGTGTGTGTGTGTGTCTCTCTCTCTCTCTTACACACACACACACGCACACACACACACACAAACTGCACTAAATTAACTTCAGTATATTAGTAAAGTCCCAAAAGTGTCATCACTTTGACAATGGATGTAATGCTGCAATAAACAATGTTGCGATCGGTTTTCGACTTCCACTGAGAATATTGTCCGGCCAGCTGGTCATCATAGCAAAGAACCATGATGGAAGGATTATAGGAATTCTTTCAAAAGGACCTTCGTCTCCTTCGCTATTGACTACTGTATGTGTGAAGTCACCGAAAAATCTTCGCTCGCACTCATATATATATATATATATATATATATATATATATATATATATATATATATATATATATATATATATATATATATATCTTTTAAACATGTTGTGTTGAATGTTAAAGACAACATAGTCCTGCATATTTTCTTTTGAATTTTCTCATATTTTCTAATGAGACTTTTTATTTGAAAATTATATCGAAATAAATATTGTCCATAAGATAACCGAGTACTTTCGAACATCATTGTTCATCTTCAGGGTCAACATTTTTAGTCAAATTTTTAAAAAAACATTTGCCAATTGTCTTGTAGCGGAATCAAGTTGCTACATTTTTTATAAACTAAATAAATTTAGTTGTCTATGTTGTCTTTAACATTCAACACAACATGTTTAAAAGAAAAGTTGCTGCCAAATTACACACACACACACACACACACACACACACACACACATATGTATGTATATATATATATATATATATATATATATATATATATATATATATATATAGTGTGGATAGCCCTGCAAAAAAAAAAGTGTGGATGGCCCTGCACAAAGCCTTCACCACTATAATCAAATCCTGTGTGGGTGTCGGGTTTTCAGTTTATGGGAACTGATCTGTCTGACCCTCGTACGTCGAGTTCGACGGGAGAGTCCATCATATATATATATATATATATATATATATATATATATATATATATATGAGCGTGTGGGTATGGGGGGTGTTTGTGTGTGTGTGTATTAATAATCATAATTACCGACGATCCTTAAAATTCCATTTGGTTATAATTCATTTCATGAATATATACAAATATTCATCACTACAGACCGAAGTGATTCTTAATATATGGAGTCAAATTGTCCAGACAAAAGGAAAAGTGACAGAGAGAAAAAAAAAAGAAAAAAAGGAAAAAAAAATATTAAAAAAGGAAGAAATAAAAAAAATATTCAATATAAGGTTTAAAAAATGGTGAGGGAGAAAGAGGGAGAGGGAGGGAGGAGGAGAGCAAAGAAGAACAGATGGGAGAAATATATATATATATATATATATATATATATATATATATATATATATATATATATATATATATATATTACTAAATATACCTTTTCTCACCGATAGCACGTCACATGCACGACGCAATCTTTAGGTACTTAATTTAAAAAAAAAATACACTGGGTTATCAAATGATGCGCAGTCCATAGATTATACCGAAGATTTTTGCTTTTAAAAAAAATTGTATTTAAAAGAAGCATAACTATAAATATATAAGGAAAAAAATTGTTAATTTTATGTAAAATAAAGAGGTATACAAAGGGTATAGCACACACGCATCGACATAAATTACTTACTTCAAGTTACGGAGGTAGAATCTTAATCTAAATATAAATTATATATCCACATGTGTAATGCTGTATTTACACGAAATAAA
>OZ038518.1:62782079-62797079 GCA_964036315.1 Acanthosepion esculentum | reverse complement strand
GGACTCAGACGAGAAAATTTTTGGAGCAACAGAGGGAACCAATATTCCTTGCGGTAGATGAAGGTATTGATTCAATGTGTTTGGTTCATCTTATGTCAGCGGGAGACCCAGGCAGGCTTAGAGAAGCGCTCTTTCGGATTTGAACATCAGACATTGGAATGGAAAGAATAAGATTAGCATTTGTTTCATTTTTATTTGGAAAGTATATTTGTTTTTTGCTTCCAACTTTATGAGGTGTGAAAGTTTTTAATATTTTTTTCACTAATGCTGCAATAAACACAGTTGCGATCGGTTATCGACTTCCACTGAGAATATTTTCCGGCCAGCTGGTCATCATAGCAAAAAGAACCACGATGGAAGGGTTATAGGAATTCTTTCAAAAGGACCTTCGCCTCCTTCGGTATTGACTACTGTATTAGTGAAGTCGCCTACAAAATCTTCGTTCGCACTCATAATATATATATAGATGAAGGTATTGATTCAATGTGTTTGATTCATCTTATGTCAGCGTGAGACCCCAGGCAGGCTTAGAGAGGCACTCTTTCGGATTTGAGCATCAGACATTGGAATGGAAAGCAGGGAGGGTTCTCTGGGGTGGGTAAATGAGAGCAGTTTTTTTTATTGCCATCAAACAGGACAGAGCGTTTTTTTTAACAACAAGCATGAAAATACAGCCTCAATGATGTGGTTATTCCTGGTGATTATAATATCAAAGCTAAACAAATTGACAAGTTGACTCCCAGACTGAATTTGCCAGAATGCTGAATGTTCAGTCCACTATTATCGCAGTTGCGACGTTAGCTTCTGTACTGAAGCTAAATTCCTATATTAAGAAAATCGGAATATAGTATCCTATAGCTTCAGGAGTCTTCATTGCTTGGCAATGCAGACATTCGCCTATAATATCTGTGAATATATGACTTGAGGGTGAACACCTATGATGCTAGATCTCTAGTGTTGAAAAAGAAAACCGCGTGTGAACAATAATAATAAATATAACAATATCGATATTTGTATGTCGTTTTTGGTGACATTCTCCTGGGAAACCATAGGCGGTATTAGATCATGCGTTGCTAGAAGACAGGGTTTTTTGCGTTAAATGATATTGTCACTCAGTGTAAATCTTACCATTAATTTTCCTGAAATTTCTGGGTCACTTAATGAGAAAGGAGGGCTTGGAGAATCTGATACTCACAGGTCGAATAAAGGGAAAAATAAACAATGGTAAGCAACGCGTGGCATAGCTAGTGAGCAAGTGGATGACAGAATAAGGTCTGGGGAAATTATCAAAGGGACAACAATTATTGAGAGTTACAAGGGATTGGGTGAAGTGGAGAGCCATGATCGTCTACGTTCTGAAGGGACACGGCACATAAAAAGAAAAGAAAGTGCGTCTACTGATTTCTGTGTCGCATTTCCCGTTCTCCGTTAATACATTTCCTAGATGCTGTTGGTAACGAAAAAAAGAATACTAACCTGTTACGTGACATCTGTCCTTCTTTACGGCAGCGAATTCTGGACGATTTCCTCAAAGATGAAGAAGAGACTCGAGAGGACGCAGATGTGGTTTTATAGAAGGGTGCTAAGGATATCATGGACCGAGCTTGTGGACAACAATGAGGTCTTGGAGAGGATACAAACAATGGGGAGGCTTATATCTAACATCAGGTAGAGTTAGCTGAAGTTCCTGGGGCACATAATGAGGAAGGATGGCCTGGAGAATCTGATACTCACGGGTCGAATAGAGGGAAAGAGAGACAATGGAAAGAAACTCATGACATACCTAGCGGCCTTAAGCAATTGGATGACAGAATAAGGCCTGTTGAATTAGCAAAGGGACAACAATTATGGAGAGTTACAGTGGATAGGGGGAAGTGGAGAGCCATAATCGTCTACGTTCTGAAGGGACACGGCACATAAAAAGAAAGAAAATACCTTTACTGATTTTCGTATCGCATTTTCCGTTTTTTGCTCATACATTTCTAAATGCTGTTCGTAATGAAGAAAAGAATACTGAACTGTTACGTGACATCGTCCATTTTTACGGCAGCGAATGTTGGGCGGTTTCCTCAAAGATGAAAAAGAGACTCGAGGTAACAGAGATGTGCTTCTAAGGCAGGATGCTAAAGATATCATGGACCGAGCGTGTGAGCAACGCTGAGGTTTTGGAGAGCATGCAAAAAAAGGAGGTATCTTATACTTAATATCAAGAAGAGGTAGCTGAAATTTCTGGGACACGTAATGAGAAAGGAGGACTTGGAAAATCTGATACTCACAGGGCGAATAGAAAGAAAGAGAGACAAGGGGAAGCAACGCATGACATATCTAGCGGGTTTAAGCAAATCTTAACAGAACATGGCCTGGGAGAAGTAGCAAATGCACGACATATAAGCTATAAGGGATAGGACGAATTGGAGAGCCATGATTGCCTACGTCCTGAAGGGACACGGAACAAAAAAGAAAATGAAATCATTGTGCCAGTCTCATCTGCAGTCTTTTCACACCTACATAACATAATTTTCTATTTCATATGGCTGACAAAAGCTCCTACATTTTGGAAGAGAATTAGGGGATGACAAGACTTTCGGATCACCCTGCATGTCCTTATCCAGACAGATGGACAGCGTAAAGGCTATAGGCCTGGAAAATGTAAAATTCTTCGTCCATTTTAACCTATTGTGAATTATTAGTATTTGCCATCCCCAAAAGTGGATTTTTAAAAATGTTGTTGTCATTTTTAGCAACAGTTCTGAAGGAAGGTTGTAGAAAGGTGACGATATCCCAAAATGGCCGTTCAAAAGATTTCAGTTACCCAACAGAAAACAAATTAGACACTCAGTTTTAAAACAGAAATATTTCTGTAATTAAAATGTATTATATAATATTAATTTTAAAAAGATAATCCTCTTCATTATCATCGTCAGTCCCTCAACTACTTCAATCGTCAGAGAAAAACAGAAAGCCTGCTCCAGGTTGATCTGTTTGCGATGGTTCGCTGGAAATACCGGCATTATGTCCGTTCTCTCTTTGTTGTTGTCCGAGCAGCTTTTGCATTGCTGTGGCTTTCATCATGGGCTTGCACAGGCTGTCATGCCGTGTGACCATCTTCTGACGCTTAATAGTGGCAAAAAGAAATTCCTGACGGCCCACGAGACGTTTGACCTCCGTACATAATTCTTGTTTTGTGCTCGCAGTAGATGTGGACGGGCGTTCACAAGTATTTCTTCCCGAACGCCTTCATCCCTTTTTCCTTACTGAACCAGGAGGGTTCAAGTCTCACACCCGTAGAAGAGAATGGATACGACCACCGATTTGTAGAGCTTGTGCATTAGATAAAATCAGATATTACTCTTCAATTTACTTTGCAGTCTGGCCAGCCGTTGTGACTTTAGCGATTCGTGAGCGGATTTTTGCGTTGCGGGTGCCGCCTTTTGACAGGGTTGCTCCCAAGTATTTGAAGCTGGACATTTTCTCTTATGATTCACTGTCCATTAATACGACCACCGATTTGTAGAGCTTGAACATGGTATAGAATCAAATATTACTCCTCAATTTACTTTCCAGCCTGGCCATCTTCTGTGCTTGTAGCGATTCATGTGCAAATTTTCGGGTTGCAGGTCCCGTCTTTTGACAGATTTGCTCCCAAGTATTTGAAGCTGGAAACTTCCTCTAGTGATTCGCTGTCCATGGAGACACTTACCCTGATATTGCTTATTCTATTCACCATTACTTTGGGTTTATCTGTGTTGTTCCATTCGATATGGGGCGGCTCTTTCAACGATTTTCTTGGACAGGTCAGGTCTTACTTCCTGTCATGACGTCATTATCTTCTCCAAAATGCAGGTTGCACATATGTCTACCACGGATAGAGATAGAAATATTGCGATTGTGGTGGCTTTCCTGTTTAATTCTTTCCTGAAACAGGTTGAAGTATGTTGGGGAGTGAAGGTATCCATATCTAACGTCGCTAGTCGTTTGGAAGAGATCTCCGACTCGGTTACTAAAAAGAACTGTGCTGGTGGCATGGTCATAGAGAACTGGACGACATGGATGGGCCCTTCATCTATATTAAATCATCTGCGGACGTGCCAGAGGCCATCATGTCATACTATATTTCAAATGCTTTTGTGAAATCAATATAATTCTGAAACATGTCCCTTTGGTTTTGCAGATGTCTCTCAGTGAGAACCCTGAAGTTGAACAGTTGTTCCACTGTGACCCGTTTGACTCTAAAATATGCCTGCTCTTCTCACTGTAGTTCCTTAGCCTTGGATTTCCGATGACTGAGAATAACACGGAACATGACCTTGCTGGGGAGGCTGATCAGGCTCATTGTTGTATAATTCTGTCAATGCTTGTGATTACCCTTCCCATGTAGGGGGATCACTAGTGTGGGTAATTCAGTTCGCCCGTCGTTTGCGTTGACTGAAAACGATTAAAGTGCTTGCTTTCGTCCGGTCCTCCTGGCTACCAACTGAGCTGTTGCAAGTGACCTCTTATTCTCTCGGTCTCGTTAGTACGCACGTACGCCGTCATGCCAACAACACCATCCCCGTCTTCATAACAGACTCGCTATTTTTGCCTGTGTCGGGGCAAATAAAATTTGTATACGAGACTTAATTCTCGTTCGCTCGAGACTTCCGATTTTATAAATTCACGCTGGTTTGAATTCTTAGTCCTTTTTTATTTTTTTTCCTTTGTACGTCTGCCCGCGATATGGGCATTTTGGAATAATCCATTTCTCTTTTAATGCCTGTCGCCATGTTTCAACAGGACCTGATACGCCAAGCAAATTCAACAGGACCTGATACGCCAAGCAAATTCGCTTTGCGGGAGGTAAGTCTTCTCGTTCCTCACAAAATGAATAAGGTACAAAGACCTGAAGAATTACTGAACAGCTGCTACTAGTGATATTGGCGTTGTTCCATTGAACACATTACGTACTGCACTGGATTCTATATTCAAAGACTAAGGTGAACGTGGTCAACAGTCGGGGGCTACTAAAATTTGCATACGAGACTTAATTCTCGTTCGCCCGAGACTTTCGATTTTATGAATTCACGCTGGTTTGAATTCTCAGTCTTTTTTATTTTGTTTTCCTTTGTACGTCTGCCAGCGATATGGGCATTTTGGAATAATCCATTTCTCTTTTAATGCTTTTCGCGATCTTTCTAACATGACCTGACACGCCAAACAAATTCGCTTTGCGGGAGGTAAGGTTTCTCGTTTCTCACAACTAGTCCACACTTTTGGCCACATCTTCTGTTCCCAAATCCGCAGGCATAGGTCTGTTCACCTCCATTTTTCACCAGTTCAGAGGGTATATTGTCCACTCCAGGTAACTTGTCGGGTTTCAGTTTAGTGTTGCTTCTACTTCTTTCAGTATTGACGGATTGTCTTCTCTTTATATCGGCGAATACACATTGTTAATATTTTGTCTGGCTTCCTTTAGCTTGATTAACTTCTTCAGCGCACCTGGGATTGCATGTATACAAATCCTTCACCATTTTCACAGGTACTAGATATGTTTCCCTTGCGTGGGTTCTTCTGCCAAAGTTTACTCATTAGGGGAATCAACATTTGATCCGTGATTTAAGTCAAGGATCCAATCTGGCCAATATTTCAATACGGTGACACAGTCATCAGTCAGTCTCTGTTGTGTTGCATGCAATCTGTGATATGGAAGTCCGTAATGCTAAAATATCTGGCCTTTATCAAAGTCAGGTATGAAATGTTACTCCAGCAAGAGGATGTATTTGGCACTGTCTTAACTATCGTCGATTCCATCCAATTTTCGTTCCTTTTTAATTGTCCCTGAAGGATTAGATCATACCCTACCCCAAAAATCTAAATGTTGTTTGCGTATAACGTGGGTCAGTCATTCTTGTTAGAATTCTGACAACTTAACACTTATTAGAATGAAGCTTGATCGCTGAACGTGATCTTATTCCAAGCAGCTATAACGCAAAATTAGTACCAACATATTGTTGTCTTTAAATGCTGGGTTCTTCGTTGAAATGAACGTCTTCAGTTCATATTCTTGAAGAATCACTGTGTTTCTAAATGTACTCACTAAAAATAATAGTAATAAAAATAATGTCCGTTAGAAAATGCGATAAAAATCCCTTAAAAAATTACTGAGATGGCTGATCAGGATAAAATATATAACTTTTAATTGCTCCGAGGAGCTGATTTCGCTGGTCCCTAGGCCTCATGAATTTAAACGTCCTACGAGGCTGGCATCCCGTTCCCACCCCTTCATCGTTGAAACTGTTAGATGTAGACATCTCTTCTACTCCAATAGCTTCATGTCTCGCACATCTCGCCTGTGGAACTCCCTTCCTTATTCCTGTTTCCCTGACAAATACAATCTCCAACTATTTAAGTGTAACATCAATCGACATCTCCAGTTGCCTTGATCTATCCACTTCCCTTCTCCACATCCTTTCACCTTTCATTCCTATCTGCTCTCGCTCCAAATCTTCTGTAACCCCCTTGCCATGATCAATCCACCATCTTTCTCCACATCCTCTCCTTTACCACTCCTAGCTGCTCTTTCTCCAAACCCCTTGCGTGCTAGTGGCTTCCAGCCTTGCTTGGGGTGATAAGCTTAAAATTTTTTTTTTTTTTAAAAGTGTTTCCTCCGGCTAGAGCAATATTGAAAAGGAATATTTAGCACTATCTTAACTATCGTCGATTCCAACCAATTTTCTTGAATCGCCCCTTTTGTATGTGGCTCTCAAGCATCAGACCCTGACTCCTAAAACTTCATATTCTTGAAGAATCACTGTTTGTGTAAATGTACTCACTCATAATTCAAAATACGCTTTTAAGTAGGCGCCCGAGGGGGTCGTCTGTGATGTTTTGACTTGCTTCTTCAGGGAGTTTCAGGTCTTTTAACATCATACTCCCCATCACCAAATCGACCCAATCAGGTGAGATCAAATCCTGATTCCCCCGTCACTTTGCAACGCTAAGAGCTACTCTGGCCTTTTTAAAGAATTATACGAAGAAAGGCCACGTATTCCGCACATCCGATTGGATGTTTGTACAACCAATCAGCTGCGCGAACTATCTTTTAAATGGCGCGCGGTGGGGACTGACTTCTTTTCTTTTGGTGGATAGCAGTTTCAATGGATAACCGAGGAGGTAATCTTAATATTCATAGTCTCCGTGGCCAAACGGAACGAACGTTTTGGCTGGAAAACCAATTTCCCTGGTGTAAAAAAAAGCGAACAGTTTCGATTCCTGTCAGAGTCACAATTATTCTGATGCAAGACTTCTAAATCTAGGGTAGTTTTTTTTTAACTTCTCTGATTAAGGAAATTTTAAAAAAAACAGAGATAACAACTCAGACACGTGTAAACCATCAAAAATAATGTTTATATTAATAGTTTCTGAGAGGATCTTAATTGACTTCCATCAGTATGGCTGATGCTAACCTCCTGAAGAGTGACTCATTTCGCATTAAGGCGAACGGTTTCTGCTGAAATGCAGTGGAAAGATTATATTGAATCATTTTCTAGTTTTTCTTCTCGGAAAGTTGGTTCATGTTAAATAATTTCTCTCGGCAGAGTGTATCTTAGATATTTGTAAGTCTACCAGTCCCTAATAGTTCCTTCTCTAACTCTTTTTCTGTTTGTGTCGAGAAAGAGAAAGCAAGCTTGATAATACGATTCTACTCGTTATTATGTATGAAAGAAAGAAAGAACGAAAGCTCTCCATCTTGTGCTATTGCGAATATGGACAATAATGCATTCTCCCATTCTTACAGATAATAGTCACTCTTTTATTTCTGTATACCATTATGGCATTTTCTAAGCTTTTTGAATATATTGAATATTAAATTCTTTGAATATTACTGCTACATCTAGTCTGGTACTTCTGCAATGAATTTAGGAATTCTTGATTATTTTTTTAAAGTTTTTCACCACAAGCAAGGCTGGAAGCCACTAGCACGCAAGAGGTTACAGAAGGTTTTCAGCGAGAGCAGATAGGAGTGTTAGAGGAAAGTATGTGGAGAAGGATAGTGGATAGATCAAGGCAAGGGGTTACAGAAGATTTGGAGCGAGAGTAGATAGGAGTGTTAGAGGAATGGATGTGGAGAAGGATAGTGGATAGATCAAGGCAAGGGGTGACAGAAGATTTGGAGCGGGAGCAGATAGGAGTGATAGAGGAAAGGATGTGGAGAAGGATAGTGGATAGATCAAGGCAAGGGGTTACAGAAGATTTGGAGCGAGAGAAGATAGGAGTGTTAGAGGAAAGTATGTGGAGAAGGATAGTGGATAGATCAAGGCAAGGGGTTACAGAAGATTTGGAGCGAGAGCAGATAGGATTGATAGAGGAAAGGATGTGGAGAAGGATAATGGATAGATCAAGGCAAGGGGTTACAGAAGATTTGGAGCGAGAGCAGATAGGAGTGTTAGAGGAATGGATGTGGAGAAGGATAGTGGATAGATCAAGGCAAGGGGTTACAGAAGATTTGGAGCGAGAGCAGATAGGAGTGAAAGAGGAAAGGATGTTGAGAAGGATAGTGGATAGATCAAGTCAAGGGGTTACAGACGATTTGGAGCGAGTGCAGATAGGAGTGTTAGAGGAAAGGATGTGGAGAAGGATAGTGGTTAGATCAAGGCAACTGGAGATGTCAATTTACGTGAAATACAAAAAAAAAAGAATCTGTAATGTTATTGGTTCTGATATGGCATCTCGGCTTCAGTAATTTTTCCATTGAATAGCGTAAATATCCCTGGTCTTTTCTATGAATAATTTCATGGAACGGATGAAGTTTTTCTCTATAGTACTTAGTATTCAAGCAAGATCTCTTAATCTAGGGTAGATTTTACTAACTTCACTGATTAAGGAGATAAAAAAGCGATAGTAATTCAAACACGTGTAACCATCAACAATAATGTTTATAGAAATAGTTTCTGAGAGGACCTTATTTGACTTCCATCACCATGGCTGATGCTAACCTCCTTAAGAGTGACTCACTGTGCATTAAGGCGAACGGTTTGTGCTGAAATGCAGTGGAAAGTTTATATTTATAAATTTAACCACAGTGCTAGATAGGCGGCAAGCTATCATCATTTTACTGTAGAAAATGCATAAGTTCTATGCTAACAATTTCTTTTCTCGCACTTCTCGCTTGTGGAACTTTCTTTCAGTTTCTTGCTTTCCCGTAAAATTTGATCTTCAAAAATTTAAATGCAATATCAATCGTTATATTTTATCTTCTTAATTCCTGTTCTCTCCCCTTTATAATTTTATTCCTCATATCTCTTACACTCAGTAACCCCTTGCGTCTTAGTGACTTTATTGCGTTGCGTGGTGTTAAATGATTTTAAAAAAAAGATGGTCGATAGGTAATCATTTATTAATATGCAGATACTGTAAGGAACAGTGGTCTAAAATATTCATGACTCCAGTTTTGTTCCTGAAATCCTTCGCTTTCTTCGCGTGTTGAATAGACAGGAATTTCGGGAGGAAAAATAAGAGGAAGCCGAGAACTTAGGACCAATGAAATTAGAGGATTGAATGACATGGACGCGCAAAAAGAAATAGAAAAGGTTATGGTGGTATAGAATGGGGAGGGAAGAATGGGATTTTCTTGATGGTTTTGGATGGCGTGGGGGAGACCTGCGCTGTATATCAGATCTGAATGACTGTAATTTGTCGACTCAAAGAATGTTCCTGGAACGCAAGATTTCGCGACAAAAGACACTGGCAATTAGAAATGAAGGAAGCATTTTCAGAAATAATGGAACTCTGAAAGACAGGAATTCTAATGTCAAAGAAATGTCAGCGCGTTAGAACAAATCCACACGTATTTCGGTTAAAAGAAAAGGCATAGTTTGGCACAAGGCCAAAAGAAAAGAGCAGTCAATGAAAATAGGAATCAGTATTGTGGTATCCCTTACGTGTTACTGGCTTTATCGTCTGGTTTGGTGTGAAATGATATTTAAAAAATAGAAAATGCTGAACGCAGAGAGGATTTTTTTTATCAACTGATTCAAGTGTTATAATATTTCAAAATAAATTTTAGAAACTTAATTATCGGAAAAATAGGACAATATCTCTCTCTCTCTCTCTCTCTCTCTCTCTCTCTCTATATATATATATATATATATATATATATATATATATATATATATATATATATATATATATATATATATATATATATTATGGCGATAAAGGTATTCAGCTTAATATTACTAGACATATTAAAACGCGCGAAGCAACCGGTTTCGCTCCCGCTCATCAGGCTTGCAACAATACTTTCTAAGATTGCCTTGGGTTGGAACCAAAAGTGAAAGTATGGTTAGACAAATTTCATCAAAGGTTCGTCGCTGTTTTTTCTCTGCCGAGGTACGGATTGTTTTTCAAACCCGGCCCATGGTTCGTCCAGTGTGTAAAGACGTCCTCCCTCCTCATCAAATTAACTCTATAATTTACGAATATGATTGTAGTTGCGGGGCTGACTCCGTAGGAAGGACAACACAACGCTTGGACAGGAGAATCAAGCAGCACGTTCCTACCAAAATCAGGAACCACACTTTGCCGCTGAATGGACTCGTCCCAAACACCTACGGGTCCGCCATTTGTGAGCACTTATCAAATAGCAGATCGTGTGCAGTGAATTTTAATGTTGACCGGTTCACCGTGTTGTCCCGGTCACACTCTTTATTTCACCTGAAGGTGCTGGGGGCACTTTACATCGGGTCCCGCAAACCTTCCTTGTGTAAACAACGTGAGTGTTTGTTGGGGCTCGCTGTCATTTGCCTCGAGCTCCTTTTGCTCATATTTTTTTTTCCCCGCCACAATTCTTTTTAGTGTACATTTTCTGTTTTTTAAATTAAAATCTCCCGTTGCAAGCCTGATGAGCGGGAGCGAAACCGGTTGCTTCGCGCGTTTTAATATGTCTAGTAATATTAAGCTGAATACCTTTATCGCCATAATAAAATTTTGTGCCTTTAAAAATATCTTCAAATATATATATATATATATATATATATATATATATATATATATATATATATATATATATATATATATATATATATAATTGTTGTAACCCAGGGAAGGTTACTGAGGAGAATAATCCAAAGTAGGTTGGTAATGAACGATAATACTTAGGACATGAACAACACATACAAGATTCGCAAGCGGCGCGTAGAAGTATTCAACTGCTAGAAGTGAGTCAAGTGAATTCAAATATTGAATCTCCAACTCTAGGATATCTCCAAACCGTCCCACGCGGTCAGATGCGGCACAAGGCCGAATTTAATGTGGTGTATACGACCCCGTATAAAACGGTGTCGGGGAGCTGTTTCTCGAGACGAGACTCTACCCTTCAACATGGGGGATTCCCTCCGGCCGGAGGCAAAGAGCTTGACCAGCACAGCTGGAGACGAATCTCCAACGGCAGGATATCTACTAACCGACACACGCGGTCAGATGGGGCTCAAGACCGAATTTAATGTGGTGTATACGAGCGTGTAAGGTCGGCCAAAAATTCCCAGTAGACACAGTATAAAAAGGGATCGGGTAGCTGCTTCCGGGAGACGAGACTCTGCCCCTCGACCCATCTGGAGATACTATCTACCCTGATACATACATACATACATACATACATACATATATATATATATATATATATATATATATATATATATATATATATATATATATATATATATGTTCTTTTCCTTTATTTTATCAATTTTCCAACGATTTTCTCCTGACGAGATGTTGGACGAAAGGGACTTAGGTACTATTACCTTTAATAAATTCCTTGTTTTTAAAACAGTATACAGATTTTGTACATCCAAGCATTTGTTTTTATATATATATATATATATATATATATATATATATATATATATATATATATATATATATATATATATATATATATATGCTAAAGGAAAAACAACGATGTTGGTTTGACCAAGAGATACCTTGCTTAGACAACAAAAAAAGTTCCCGTAAAAGGAAATATAAAAGCCAGAGAGACCAAAATATAGACACCTACCTACCCAGTTAAGCACTCAACGCCCAGACTGCATACACAGAACCTGACAAATAATAGCCAGCTATATATATATATATATATATATATATATATATATATAGTTGTATATTTAGGCAGCAATCCTTCTTTTATCCAATTTTAATTAAAAACGACAGACAAGGTACTACGGTTAAGTTTTTCATTTAATTTTTCTTGTGTACGAACAAGACCTTTCTTTGCTGGACAAAGGGTGTGTAAGAACTGTCCAAATGTTTTATTTTTCCGAGCGCTTTAGGCTATACCTTTAGCCATTATCAAGGATGATTTGATTTTTCAGCTTAATTGATTGTGTGCATTATGTATATGTCTTAGTGTGTAATAGTGGTGCTTTAATTTCCGAATACGGTTAGCACGTTGTGGCTTTGTTCGTAGTTAATATTGTTGAGGGTAGGCTTTTTCTTTTTTCTTATTAAAGCCTCCATTATTTTTAACCTTTTTTTACAGGTGGAAGCAATTAATATATTTGTGTTTTCTACTAGTATATTTCTAATGGAGACTGGTAAATTTTTGTGTGTGTTTAAAATGGGTTCTAATGGAGCTGTGATCGGATAGGTGTAACGTAAGACGTCTGCATAAGCATGTGGTTGTGTAACCGATGTAATTGTGTGTATATATATATATATATATATATATATATATATATATATATATATATGAATGTATTTCACAATTCAAAAATTAACTTTCAGATGAAAGGACGAACACTATTTTTCTTGAAATAAACAGCAACCTGATGTTCACATTATACTTTGTCGAGAGTAATCGGAATAAATAAAACTATATCGACACGGTTATTTTCTCTCGTCCTTTAATAATAACACCTAAAATAATGTCCGTAAATATGAAAGGATCCAATTGAAAATAAGTAGACAAAACTTGTCTAAATTATTCAATGAAACATGTCTCAATGAAAACATGCTACCGAAATTTACGCAACACACACATATATATATTTAGGCAACGTTTTTTCATTGATGCATGTTTCCTTAAATAATATAAAAAAGTGTTGTCTATTTATTTTATGTAAATTCTTTTCATATCGTCTGATAAGCTTAATAATATTATCATTAAACGAAGAAAGAAAATCACAATATTGATACATATTTTTAATCCTATCTAAGCTTTCGGCTTACATAAGCCATTATCAAAGATGACAATTACATTGAAATATATACATAAAACAGTTGAAACCTAACATGAACAAAATAAACTACGAAATCTCCACAAATATTCTTAAATGCCTATAAATGAAACAGAAGCCAACGGCTTGCAATACTTAATACTTCTCGAATTCACTCTCGCGTGGTCATGTGTGACGTCATGAGCTGCGATGCGATGCGATTTTCACATCCAGCGTCTTATATGCACGAGTTTGTCGTTGCTTGGAAATCTTCCATGTAAACATTAATAGACTATCATCACTGTCTTGTCCGTGTATTGCTTAATATATTGTAATGTAATTGTCATCTTTGATAATGGCTTATGTGGTAGTACTTGTTAGGGTACCATCAAGAAAAAATTGCCTAGCATAAGAGAGTGAACCAACTTTCCTAGCAGAATACCCATCAATTGATTCAATATAATAATAATAATAATAATAATAACAATAATAATAGTGTTTATAATAATAATATCTTTCATAATAATAATAATAATAATAATAACTACAAAAATTAGCCTACAAAGATATCTGGAAACTACAGAACACTGGATGATGGTATGTGTCAAGGAACATGAAAGTAGTAAGCGTCTTTACTCCGTAATAAAGGAAGCCAACAAATTCAAAATGGAGTTTCAAATGGGCGCAGAAATACAAGTAAAGCACAATACACCGGCTGAAGCTGCAAAATACTTAAAAAAGAAAGCAAAGACAGATGCAACCGATAAGATACAGAAACAATGGCAAGATAAACCGCTTCATGGCCAATACTCTGCCCGTACCAAACAAGCTGACGTAGACAAAAACCGTACCCATCAATGGCTACGTAGTTCCTGGGATGAAAGCTGAAACTGCACAGGACTAATGCTTGTTAACTAGGAATTATCAAGCACATATACTAAAATACCGTGTTAGCCCAAAATGCAGATTCTGTGATAAATATCCAGAAACCATTGATCAACTTGTATCAGGTTGCACGATATTGGCACCCACTGAATATAAAACCCGGCATGACAGAGTTGGCCAATATCTGCACTGGAAAATATGCATCTTCTACGGGAAGAAAACTGAAAGAAACTGGTACGAACACCACCCAGACCCGGTTACGGAGATAGGACCTGTGACAATTCTATGGCTCTACACAATACACACTGACAGAACAATCAAAGCCAACCGCCCAGACATTGTTATTAAAGACCACAAACAAAATAAGTGCCTCCTTATTGATATGGCAGTCCCTGCAGACTGCAATGTATCTTTGAAGATATTCGAAAAGCTGTCAAATACAAAGGACCTTGAAATAGAAATCTCAAAAATGTGGCACATGGGAACATCAACAATCCCCGTTGTATTTGTAGTCCTTGGACTAGTTGGAAAAGATTCCAGTAGACTAATTGAAGGGATCCCTGGAAGTCCATGCCTCAAAGAGATACAAAAAATTATTCTGACATGTACAGCCCACACTTTACGAAGGGCTTTATCTATGTAATTATTATTTTTTTTTTTTTTGCAGTGGAAAGTGTCATGATGCCATTTCTAACCTTAGGTCCCTGGGCGGGACCCGGAAAGAAATGTATAAACGCCAGATATCAAAGGAAATAAAAATAATAATAATAATAATTGGTATGAATACCACCTAGAGCCGGTTACGGAGATAGGACCTGTAACAATTTTATGGAACTACACAATACACACAGACAGAACAATCAAATCTAGCCCCCCAGACATTGTCATTAGAGACCGCAAACAAAAAGTGTCTCCTTATTGA
>OZ038518.1:62739579-62774579 GCA_964036315.1 Acanthosepion esculentum | reverse complement strand
CGCTAGGTATGGGAACTAGTTTGAACTATATAGAGACTATAGAGCAACCCCCATCACTGACCCCCTCGGCTTTATGTATTTCTCCATTTACCCCCTACTCCCATACAAAAAAATCATAGCCATCATAAAGCATTGATGTACAATTTCGTGACTAAATGAAGGAATGATTTTTTCATTCAAAATACTAAGTTTTTTTTTTTAGTCAAAATACTGTGACTAAAAAAAAAATACTAAGCGACACTCAAAATACTGATTTCTTATTTAGTACTAAATTTAATTGAATTATTTTGTAAATTATCAGGTACTTCAATTATTTACCCCCGACTATATATTTTTACCCCCTAGGGGTAAATTTACCCCTGGTTGAGAACCGCTGCTATAGAGGTATTATGGTGGCTCTACTAAGAATAGTAAGTAAGAATGTTTTGTTTTGGTGGAAGGAATACTGTTGTATGTCCGTGTCAGTAATCGTGGTTCGCTAAATTTTAAGATAAGACAGACTGAAAACCAGCCTTACCCTAACCACCGTTTTTACCTTTTGCCACACTTTGGTATTTTCAAAATAAATATTACTTTCCGTGAAGGTATCTAGACCTTAGGAATTTCAGCGCAGTACTAGATTGGCAGAGAGGTCTCATCAATATAGACGTTAACTGATAGAGAGCAGAAAGCAGTCTCTCAGATTTTTAATTGAGAGAAATTTCGTTTTGGAGGCGTTTTCCTTTGATTATGAGAAAAGATATTATTACCTCAGCCCTTTAAAGGGGGTGTTTTAATTCTGAGAATGTTACTATAGTTATTTTGCTTCCGATGATGTGTTGTCTAAGAGTCGTCATAATTTTATTCTTCGTGCCTTTCTGTTTAGTTTTCAAACTCCGGGCAAAAAAGAATGACAGAAAATACCTTTTGCTTTAATTAAAATAACAATTACATATTCCATATATTTCATTTATAAACAATAGTTTTTTAAGGCACAATGCTGAGATCACCTTTCGATATCTGCAAATGTAACATTGTTTGTCTATATAATTTCACCTATGAAAAATTTCTCAGAATTTCTGTAGAAAAAGACAATATTTATAAATGTAAAAGACAGTAGGAAAACTGTAATAGTTGCCAACACGTTTCGTCCAATATGGACTTTTGAAGGTAAAAACGAAATGAATTTATTAAACAAAGTAACTAATAATAACGAAACAAAATGCCCTTAGCAACTGCAAGAATTTAGAGAAAAAAACGGTAGCTCTCTATATTTCTGAGATGAGTTATTATGTACATTATTTACATTATTCGGACTATTGTCCTCACCTTTGTTGCCATATTTATTGCAACGTTTCGGCCGTTGTACGCTCCGGCCTTCTTCAGGTGATAGGAATGTCGAACTGAACCCTTTATTTCGCTCACTGGGGCAGACTGTTCTAGTTCACGTACAATAAAGATGACTTAAAATAATTGTCGGACTTTGTCCATTTCATAATGTGTGACGTCATTTGTTTGCATTTGATACGCCATGAGCAGTTATGAATGTACGTGAGAGATCCATGGAAGATTGAAGTTTAAAGGTAGTAAATTCGACCGTGCCAATCGAACGATCCTCTGTGGCCGAATCGGTTAAAAGGCACGTCAGGCTATATGACGTTTCCGTATAGGATACAGATTCGATTCCTGTCGGAGGGCGAATATTTACTAAGGAAAATTTCTCGGATATTCATGCCGGTAAATGTTGTTTAATACTGTTTATTATGAACAGAATATTTACTTAAATATTTGTATCTATAAAAAGAATGTTAAACATAAAAATGTCTTAAAATAATTGTCGGACTTTGTCCATTTCATAATATATATATATATATATATATATGCACACGCACATATAGACAAACGCATATATATATATATATATATATATATATATATATATATATATATATATATATATATTTATATTTGTGCGTGTTAAATGCCTTTTTTAAATCAAGGGCGCAATAAAATCTATCCGAAATCGACCAATTTCATTTGAAAATTATTATATATAACTATTGCTATATATATATATATATATATATATATATATATATATATATATATATATATATATATGTGTGTGTGTATATATACACACACACACACACACACACACAAATATATATATACATATTTATATATTTATTTATATATATATATATATATATATATATACATACATATATATATATATATATATATACATACATATATATATATATATGTATATATATATATATATATATATATATATATATATATATATATATATATATATATATATATATAGATATATAGACAAGTAGGTACTGAAAAGTTCTGTCCGACCCACTACCCGAATCAGTAGTCTGGTGTTTCGTAATTAATATACTGGTTACATATATATATATATATATATATATATATATATATATATATATATATATATATATATATATATATATATATATATATGTATATATAAATATATATATATATATATATGTATATATAAATATATATATATATATATATGTATATATAAATATATATATATATATATATATATATATGTATATATAAATATATATATATATATATATATATATATATGTATATATAAATATATATATATATATATATATATATATGTATATATAAATATATATATATATATATAAATATATATATATATATAAATATATATATATATATATGTATATATAAATATATATATATATATATATATATATATAAATATATATATATATAAATATATATATATAAATATATATATATATATAAATATATATATATATATATATATATATAAATATATATATATATATATATATATATATATATATATATATATACATGTGTGTGTGTATTCGTGTGTCTGTGCGTGTGTGCGTGCGTGTGTAGCTTTTCACTAAATGACAGGTGCACCTCCTCAGAGCACTGCTCCAAATGTTCGGGTGTATCTGTAGTTTGCTTAGAGCAGCTGCTTGGGTTGGTCATAAATTTTTGAAAGAATAAACGCTTCCAAGAAGCCATGACAACACCCCGAATACAATATGCCGTTCTCCTCCCGGTATGTTTTCCCTCTTCTCAGTTACAAATGTTTTCGCTCGTTTGCTTACACGGTTGTTCATGGCCTGCTTGCTTCCATGAATCTGCACAGGTTTTCGATCGGCAGTGTTTTCAAGCTTTGTTCGAAATTTGTCAGATCAGTTGACGACATTATCCACATTAAGGTCATTAGTCATTTTTATTGTTAGACTCACAACTTTTCGGCCATTGCACCAAGAAGCTCTCTGAATCTGACTAAGTGCAATAGAGACAGAAAGATGCGGATTAAATAAATAGAACGAAACACTGGGACTGGAACATCCATGAAAAATAAACAGGTTTGGATCAAATGCGTACGATTTCAGTACAACAAATTGCAACCAGTTTTTTTTCGGGCTAGGTTCCCATCGGGAAGAGATCAAAGTGTAGTCACTGTCCACTTGTGTACATAGTACATTTTATCTACAATATTTTTTTGTCTTCAGATAGACCGCAATTCAGTTGTGTGTCTGTCTGCGGAGAGAGCCAACTGAAAATTTTGAGAGGTGACCGTTTTCAATAACCAACTGCCCGCGAAGTGCCCCCCACCCCGCTTAAAATTGCAGTAAAGAGGTGAGGATTACTAGTAATACCCATTCCAATGAAACCGACGCTTGCGAGGTCTGGGCTATTTTTGATACCTGACCCTGGTTCATGTGCTCACATCATAGCTACTTCGGGCGGCAAATATATACATTCTGCTTTTTTAGCGGAGAATCTACATTTCCCCCCTTAAATGTGCTTCTGTCCTTGGACAGAACACGACAAATCAATGAGGAATATCTGGTCCCGGGGATTTCAACCCTGAGGTAGTACCTCCTCCATTGCACCAGGATGCTCCGTTGTATATCGACGCCAGCACGAAGCTAGTTTCATACACTGAGCTATTTATTACCTTAACCATGCGCTTAGGCTACCCATTTTAAACCGGCCTTGTACCACATCACGTCACCGTGGAGTGGCGAGTAAATACAAAAGGTAGTATCTGTTCGCGGCATCTTTAATAGTAATAGCCGTTTCGTCATAAAGAAACTATCTATATTCAGTGACAGTAATTGCCTCGGTTGAAATTTCTTAAAAGTCATTCTATATCTATTTATATCTCTGAGAAGAAATATTTTAATTACTTATATTATTTACATTATTCGGACTGTTATCCTTATCTTCATTGTCATATTCACAACGTTTCGATCGTTAAACGCTCCGGCCTTCTTCAGGTAATTGGAATTTCGAAACAATCCCTTTATTTCGTCCCACCGGGGTGGATTCTTCTAGTTACACGTGATATGCCTCTTCCGGATATCTCAGCTATTTCACATCGCACAGTGGATAAAGATGTTGGTAAGATCCAGTGACTAAAACAAAGAGTTGTGAGTTCAATACTAGGCCACAGCTTGGATAATTGCGTTAATGGGAAACTGCTATTCATCTCGAGGTTCTTGACAAAATCTAAAGAAGGATCTGCAATGCAATCGATCCTGACTTGACATCTCGGCTTCAGTCACTTTCTCACCGAGGTGAGTCGTCTCCCTCTGTCTTTTCTACTAATATCTTCATGGCTACTGCTCTGTTGTGTTTTTTATTTAAAAAACTGGTACCCATAATACCTGTGATTAAGCGTGCTACTAGATTAATATCTATACCCCACCATTTCACTGTTATTGATGAATTAAGTAAACTAAAACGCCACTTCTACTGCCACAATTTCTTTTCTCGCACTTCCCGCCTGTGAAACTCCTTTCCGTTTCCTTGTTTCCTTGATAACTACAATCTTCAAAAAATTAAATGCAACGTCAATTGCCATCTTCTTTTTTCTTGAGTCCCTTTCAGATTTTATCCTTCCCTCTGTTCCCACTATAACCCATCTTTTCTCTCTCCTTCACTGTCTGTGAACCCATGCCTACAAGTGGCATTCCCACCTTGCTTGAAGTGAAAGGATTAAAAAGAAATGTGAAATTGCGAACGCCGCGGGAAATAAGACCATAACTAACGCTGGCGAGCCTAAAATTATAGAACTGTATAAAAAAATTAGTATTTTTTAAATTATTTATTTTAGCCCCGCTTTTAAAAACATATACTATCTTTAGGCCCCGAGTTTAAATTTATTCTGCGTTTGCAGAGTTGGTTCACACTATCTCGGCTCAGAAAAGTACATCTTGTACATTTATAAATCTATCATTGCTCCGATAGGGCAGGTCAATTTTGGAACCATGGCATTATATTCAATTTGAAAATTTGCTGTTTGACATGAATATATAACGACACAAAATATTTTTTTTCAAAATTATTAGCGTGTTTTTGAGGAAATGAGTAAAAAGATTAAGTTTAGGTTCAAAATCGTAAAGTTGGAATTTCATTCCGATTATCAGTGAAAGCTTTATAGCACAGCTTTTAGAAATTCATAATTTAATGAAGCTTTCCAAATTGGATATGGACAAGAGTTATAGCACAACCATATTATTATTAAGTCATGGTGACATCAGATAAGACAACCATTTACTTCAAAGGGAAAGTACACTGAAAAATTTAGCTATATTATGATGTAATATATGCAGTAGTTTTAGTGCGATTTACAATAAACAATTTAAATTTTAAAACATTTCGTCTTATAATTTGTACCCAGCAGTTTTATGGTGTTATATACACTTTTATCTACTTCTTGTTTTTATTAATTATTGTCTAAGAAATTATCTAAGAAATCTTATTCATTGAGTAGCCTTTTTTGTATTCTTTTACAATTTTTTACAGTTTTACTCGGCGAATGCATTAAAAAAATTGTATATTTTGCTTGTGGTTATTCATAATTAGAATTCTGGTTTGAATATATTTTCCATTCACTGTATTTAGTAAAAAGGATATCAACTTTATTTGGATGTATTCTTGAAATAGTAAAATTTTCAAGTCAGTTTGAAAGCAAAAATCTGTACATAATTTTCGGACTATCTTTAAAACAAAATACTCACCTTATTAAGATAACAAAAGAAAGAAAGCAAGAAAGAAAGAACGAGGAAACAGTAAAGAAAAGTATAAAGATGGAAAGAGAAATACAAAGAAGGAAAGTAAGAAAGTAAGAAAGAATGTGGATAAAAAAGTACAAAGAAATGACAGAAGATAACAAAAGAAAGAAAGCAAGAAAGAAAGAAAGAAAGAAAAAAACTTATGATGTCAACCCCCAATTTTGCATCGAGTTCAGTGTTGATTTTTACAGAAAGTGAAATATCAATCTGCCTCATTCATCCCTGTATTGAATAATGTTACCGTATTTGTCTCATGTTCCTGGTGTATAGTTATTTTCCAAGCGTAGCTTAGATGTGGCACAAGGCCGAAAGTATGGGGCACCCAGTGAGTATCGAACTCACTACTCAGCCGTAATTGTTCCTGGTGTTTATATCGAGATTCTTGAAAAAAATCCAAAGAAACATCTGTAATGTAATCGATGTAGACCTGACATTCCGACTTCAGTCATTTTCTCAACGATTTGTCGTGGCATCCGTCCACTCTTTTCTACAAATATTTGTCATGGAAACAGTTCTGATGAGGTTTTTCCCTGTTGCCTAGACTATACGAATATAAGCGTGCTACAAGACTGGCAATTAGATCTCACCTTTGGACTGTTGAATTAGCCAGATGCAACTGCTACTTTTATCCTAAAAGTTTCTTTTCTCGCACAAGTCACTTCCGATTTCTTTTTTCCCTGTCGCCTGCAATCTTCAATTCAATTTAATTTAAATACGCCGCCAATCGCCATCTGTCTTCCTGAACTCTGTTCATTTATTGTTCTTTCCTCACTAAAGTTACCTTATTCTCTTTTCACTAATTCACTCGCTCACTTTTTCTCGCAACTTCATCGCCTTGCTTTCGGGTGAAATGATTGAAAAATGTAAATAAACTGCTATCCTTTTTTCTGCCATCGGACGGTTTCATTTTCATAAAGCAGGTACAAATTCCTTCTATACAAACACGAAAATGATCAAATAAACATTACTTATATAGGCTTATTTGATAATAAACTTTAAATTAGAAAGAATAATACTGATAAAATATAAATTTCAGTATGATGTTAAAAATTAGGCAAACTAAATATTACTGCTATCCTTCATCCAAGATAGCATTTCTCTTTCCAATGAGATGTGTAACTCCCTGAATATTTTCCCTACAAAGATAGTTTCACTTTGAATCAGAGAGAGAGAGAGAGAGAGAGAGAGAGATAGAGAGAGAGAGTGTGTGTGTGGGGGGGTGTCAGAGAGAGAGGGGGGGAGAAAGAGAGGGTGGGAAGACGGCTTAGAGGATTTGACACGCACAGGGCATACTGGAGACAAATGAACTCGCGTGTTATCTACCTAACAAGCTTGTGTAAATGAATCACAGAACAGGCAGTGGGAGGGAGAGTGAAAGGCTAAACCATACTAAGAGCTAAATAGGATAGGAAGTTATGGAGAACCATGATCGGCCACGTCTTAAGGGACATGGCGCAAAGAAGAAGAAAGGGTTTTGTTCATTTCCATCACATTTTCTAAAATCTACATCATATACATACATACATGTGTGTGTGTGTGTGTGTGTGTGTGCATATGTGTGTGTGCGTATGTGTGTGTGTGTGTGTGCGTATGTGTGCGTGCGTGTGTGTGCGCGCGCGTATGTGTGCGTGCGTGCGAGTGTGTGTGTGTGTGCGCTCGCGCGTATGTGTGCGTGCGTCTGTGTGTGCGTCTGTGTGCGTGCGTGTGTGTGTGTGTGTGTGTGTGTGTGTGTGTGTGTGTGTGTGTGTGTGTGTGCGTATGTGTGTGTGAGAGCAGGCGTGTAAATAAGTCAGTAGCATATCTCGTATTTGACTATTTGATGGCGTATACAAAACCCTGATATTTACAGTATTATGGAGTGAGGCTAGACTGAAGTACTTTTAGTTTACGGCGTCTCGATGAACATTACCCTTTTTTATTGGTATCACCCCAAGCAAGGCAGTAATGCTACTAAAACACAAGGGTTTACAGGGTGTGGAAGAATTAGGAACAGAAACAATAATGATCAGGAAGAAAAGAGAGAACAGTAGCTAACCATTGGCATTGCATTTAAATTTTTGCAGATTAAGGTTGGCTGGAAAGCATTGAACCATTTATATATATATATAATTGTGTATTTGGGTAACAAATTCTCTTTTATGTAAGTTTCATTAAAGACGACTGAAAGTTATTGCCATTAAGCTTTTTATCCAATTTTTCTTGTGTTCGTATAATTGTTTTCTTTTCTGGGCGCAAAGTGTGTAAAAACTGTCCGAAAGTTCTATATATCCGTGCGCTTTCAACTATTCTATTAGCCCTTGTCAAGGTATATATATATATATATATATATATATATATATATATATATATATATATATATATATATGAGACATAAATAGAGTCAAAATCCACAGTTCGTAGCATTTACTTTTTTTAAAAGTGCTCGATACAATGTAGAGCAAAATCTTATAATATTTTTATTATAAGAGATTATAATAAAACATTATAAATCGTTACACAAAAGCTTTCATGTTTCAATACTATGATTGCACTTCCTCAGGTAACTGGTACAGTTAATTTTGTGTAGCGATTTATAATGTTTTTATTATAATATCTTATAATAAAAATAATGATGATAATTATATATTATATATATATATATATATATATTGTCATCCACAGACAGACTGTTTTGCAGCTCATCAGTGTGGCTAGACGTCCGGTTGCCTCTAGCTAGGATCGAAACCCGACTGAATTTGCGTCAGTCGGAACTTCTCCCACTAAGCCGTCAGCGCACGCAAGGTGAATTTTAGCGTGTTTATTTTTAGATTTAGATAAACACACAGTGACTGACAGTGACTCAATTCTGCCGAAGAGTCGTGCAATATTAGCTTAAATAGTCACTGTTTACAAATTCACACCTCAAACCAGAGAGCTCAACCGAAATTAATTTTTCAGGAGCCAATATATATATGTATGTATGTATGTATGTATGTATGTATGTATGTATATTGCGTATTTGATGGCATATAGACCTTCCCCATTTTTATTTTCCTCCAACAGAATGAGGTTTCAAAAAGGGCATTAAATAAGTGTAAGGTCTCTATTCCTTCCCTATTCAATCAATATCACCCTACACTAATAAAGCTCTATGTTTTGCTTGTAAATAATCCTCACACTCAACTCATGACTCATATCCCTGCCTAACTCCCCTCCTCGAACTGAGTCTCTGTTGAGTGATATGCATATAACACCTTCTATGGTCTCTATTATCTTCTCTAACCTAGATTCCCACAAAGCATGTGGAACCGATGGTATTCCTGTAATAGTCATTTAGAAGTGTGCTCCTGAACTGGCTCTTGTTCTCTCTAAACTGTACAATAAATGACTTGTTGCCTTCTGCTTTCCTGCCTGCTGGAAGTCATCATCTGTTGCTACCGTCTTTAATAACTCTGGTGAGCCGTTTGATCCTCTCAACTATCGGACTATTAGCCTTCTACCTCTTTTGGGGAAACTCCTAGATGCCCTAATCTATGCTGAATTGGTTCATCATCTCTCATCTCAGGGCATTTTTTTTCAGACAAGCAATATGGCTTTAGCTTCTCCAACTAATACAACTCTTCTACTAATTTACCGACGATAATTACGGAAAGAGTTTATCATTCTCTAGATAAAAACAGTGAACCCCGAGTTGTAGTATTGGACATCTCGAAAGCCTTTGACATTCTCTCCACAAGCTGAAAAGTTACGGTGTTCCCGGACACTTTTTTGAACTGGTCCAGACTTTCCTATCGAATCGGGAAATGAAAGTTATCCTGAACGACCACTCGTCTAGATCCTTTTTTTACTAACGCTGGTGACACCATCTTTGGTCCTGTGCTGATTTTAATTTTCATTAATGACCTTCTTGGTGACATCATCTCTTAACTTGGTATCTACGCTGTTGACAATGATTTACGCTTGCCTCGAGAATAAAGCTTATCAGTTCAACAGGGTCAAAATAAAAGCTAAACTTCACTCCATTAATTATCTGAGAGATCCCTCGCTGCCTTCCACCAGCATGGTTGATGATATAACCTCCAGGAAAGTGATTGTTGCGCCTTCTCGGGTTCACGTTCTCTACTGATATGAAGTAGAAAGACTATATTGAATCCACTGCAAGGTCAGCAGCTAAGAAAGACGGTTCACTATGTCAGGTAAGACAATTTTTTCTCTCCGGAATCTATCTATTATATCTATAAGTCTACCATTCATCCATGCTTAAAATATTTCTGCCACATATGATCCGCTGCCCCCTGCTATTTATTTTGAGCTCATTGATAAGATCCAAAGAAGCTTCAACAATATCAACAGCAGAACCAACTAAAATGGATAGCACGTGTAACTTGTAGAGAAAATAATGACATACTCAAAATCCTACACATTATTACACACAAGTGGTTAAGAAAGAAACTCATCGATTGTAGAAAGATGCATAAAATAGTGGTCTTAAGGAACCCGGGAAATGGCTGAGACGGAAAGATTTTGTAAATTTCAGTAATAGATAAATTCGGTTGACGAAATAAAGGGTTCGAATCGAAATTTCAATCACCTGAAGAAGGCCGGAGCGTACAATGTCCTATACGTTGGCAATAGAGATAACAGTCCAAATAATGTAAATAGTGCTTTTATGAATGTGACAAAAAGGAAAAAGTACACTGAAAATTGACATGATAAGTAAACTTACCAGTTTAAACCAAAATTTCCAGCCTAGATTGAGTTATAAATTTCTAGTTCACGTGCCATGCCACGTCCGTTATTTCCTTTTTAACGCAACTCTTTTTTTTGTTCGCCACTGCTGTAACCTGGTATTGAACTCACAAGTCTTTGGGTCTAGTCACTGGATTGTAACCAACGCCTTTATCCACCGGGCCACTTGTCCTGAACAATCTACCCCAGTGTACAAAATAAAGGATTCGGTTCGAAATTCTAATCACCTGAAAAAATGCCGGGGCGTACAACGGTAGAAACGTTGTGAATATGGCAATGAAGATTAAAACAGTTCGAATAACGTAAACAATGTAAATAATCATGATACCTCATCTCAGAGATATAGACAGATTTTCAGTAGAAGCACTGTTTTTTTTTTCTGTCACTTAATGTCGGAAATTATCATATAATGAAATAGTCAATCTCACAATTACAATAACCGTATCGAATTGTTAAAATTTTATATGCACAACTGTTTGTTTGTTGTCCTAATCACCTTCTTTATGTAAAGTAGACGCCTTAAGGTGGAGTAATCTTCTGTGAGTTAACTTGTTTCACCGGTCAAATTGATTTTGACCCTTACATATTTTTGTATCTTTTTGTTGCTTAAGATATGCTTATCAAACAAAAAATGTTGCTCGTTTATTTAGTAAGTGTTAGTGAGCTCATCAGATTGATCATTACTAATCATCCTCACTAGAGGACACGCATCTATGACCTTGTAATATAGTGTAAGTAAGCAAAAAAAAAAAAATAATAGATGCCTTGGTGTCGGTGTTCTGGTTAACTGTATTGATCTTTACTACAGAAAGTTCGATTCTCACTGGGTGTCACATATGGATTTTATCAAAGCTGGTCAATGGATTAGGTTTCAGCGTGTACCTCTATATTTGCGGCCTTGTGCCATTCTAAGATTTTTAAATAATATTTCTATAAATCTTTCTCATTTCATTGTAATTTAATATTTCTTTTTCTGTTTTTGCTCGTTCCAAATATGTGTTTTTCTGCTTAGATCGAAATCAGGAACTTTTTTTATTTCCCTTCTTTTAAATTTCTTGCCAAACCACAGATATTCCCCTATACCTCCCCAACAACCACTAAACCAAATTTCCTACACAATTCTTGGTGATATTGCTTAATTAGTGCACCTTTATGGCTACTACGAGGGGAAAGGCGTAACGAATTATATTAACATGAAGTTTGTCCGGAACATATCAAGACATTTCGAATAAATCAAGTACCAGTTGCTTGGCTTTCATATGACTAAGTAAACAACCAAAGAGGACCTTACCGCGCATGCGGTAATATAGATTTTATTTATTTATTAATTTTGTAAGTTTAGCATACAGACCACTGATGTTAACAAGAACTATCACTCATAGATTTTTCCCTGCGTTTGAATAACGTTTGATACTGAAATATTGTAACAGCCTTAGTCATGCGCAAAACAGTTTAGTTTAGTTTGATTTGCTTTACGGCATATCAAAACCTCAATGGGTCATTTAATGCTTTTTTTCCAGGTAATATATTGTTTTGTCAAAAATCTATTTATGGTAATTTTTTTTTTTCAAAAACGTATTCCTGGTAATCTTTTTTTTCAAAAATTTTTTCTGGTAATTTTTTTTTTTCAAAAATTTATTTCTGGTAATAATTTTTTACAAAGTATTTCTTACCTATTTTTACATTTTCATAATGCATTTTACCTCAGTTTCGGTGTTAACTATTTGCTCATAGCTGGGACCCTCAGGTGCTATCAGCCCAGTTCAGGGTGGACCTGGGAACACCAGCAATTAAGAGGTGGTCCCGCACTCCTCAAAGCCTCCTGATCAGAGGCCTTGCTGTTGGACGTAGTTTATCGTCTTACCCTGGACGCGGATGTAGTTTATCTTCCTACCCAGGACGAGCAAAACGGTTATTATACTATCTGAAGACTTGAGTTCTTGATATCGCCAACTGTTTTTCAGGTAGCACGGACTTCTTCTAGAAGTAAAGGTCTGAACTGGTGGAGTTCATCTGAACCAGAGAAATGTTTATACTGCAGCGATCGGCTTGCGATGTTGCATCTGAATAGTGGTGAATAAACATTCCTTCTTAAGAACAAGTGAACAATTTTGAACTCTAAAGGCTAAAAATTTAGGGTTGAGTACTCCAGTTCAGATATAGCAGAGATCCCATATTTTCTTCTAATAAGAGTCTTGATCTGGCATCTCGGCTTCAGACACTTTTCGACCACCATAACGTAGCTTCCCTGTAGCTTTTCTATAAATACTTGCATTATCTGACTATATCTCTGAGATGAGGTATTATACACATGGATCAGTGGATAGATACGTTGGTTAGATCCAGTGACTAGACCCAAATAGTTGTGAGTTCAAAGCTAGGCTACAGCAGTTGTGAATCAAAGAGCTTGGAGAGTTGAGTTAAAGGGTAATAACTGTGACATCCTGAAGTGGCATGGCACGTGGAACTAGAAGAATCTACCCCGGTGGACGAAATAGAGGGTTCGGTTCTAATCACCTGAAAAAGGCCGGAGCGTACAACTACCGAAACGTTGTGAATATGGCAATGAAGATCAGGATAAGAGTACGAATTATGTAAATAATGTAAATACTTTCATGGTAATCTGATAAACTTCCTTCTTCATTGAGGGTTTCTTTTTTAAATGTTATTTTTATTTCCCCCCCCCCCCGAGAAATTGTACATATGAGAATTAGTTCGGACTACATAGAGACTTTGAGGTATTATGGTGGGTGTACTAAGAATGATAAATGTAATGTTATATGGTGTAAGGAATACTGCTGCATATTTTGGGTCAGTGATTGGGGCTAGTTTCAGATAAGAGAGATTGGAGACCAGCCTTCCACCATACCCTCCTATTGGCCTTGTGCCACATTTTTGTATTATTCAAAATAAATAATACTTCCCTCTATGTTACGTATACTTTATCAATTTAAGCACATTACTTGATTGGCGGCTAGGTCTCATTATTTTACAGCGGAAATGGCTAAATATAACCGTAAGTTCTATGCTAAGATTTTCTTCTCTAGCACTTCTCACCTGTAGAACACTCTTCCGGGTTTTTGCTTTCCAGCCATGTTTGATCGTCGAAAATTTCAATGAAGTGTCAACCATTATCTACAGACATCTGAATTTTTCTTCTTTTAATTATTCTTTCTCTTGCAAAAAGGTATGTCTCTTTGGAGTACCTGTTGCATGCTGTTTTTTCCCCCTTCACAATCGGTGAGATTACGGCGAAACACGATAAACAGAGCACAGCCACCTTCTACTAACCATGTTATGTTCCCTCATTCATTCTCATTTTATTGAATGGCTGAGGCTCAGAAATTTGTCTGTCAAAAATCTCTCTAATAATTTCCTAACTCCGAGATCTGGTTCTCCTTAAATTGTAGGTTTCGAATCTGTGGTTAGTCTGCAAGGAACGACTTCATGGAATGGACATACAAAGTATTAACATGTGCACTGGGTCATGTTTCATTGGAAAAAATATGAAATAAAGTAAATAAAAACGGAATTATTCGTTTTGTTTGAATTAATTTGCACAAGGGTGTAGGTGATCATAGCCCTCCACATCTTCCTGTATAATTAATTTGCACAAGGATGTAGATGATTAGATATTACACAGCAGTAGGTGTCCCTCTCTTCCTTTCTAACTATATTCTCCTGTCTCTTAATACTTTGCTTCGTTTCTGAAAGACATCTTTAGCTAATACGTAACCGCTTTCAAATGTCTCCTGTCTCCTTCTGATTGTATATATACGTTTACTTGCTGTTCAGTTTCACTGAAATGTTCTGCTTTTCTCATATGTTTGGTTCATGGTTTTCTTAGCTTTTGTCAGTAGAACCACGTCGAAATTCGTTTTCGCAATGTTTCCTTTTCTTTTGTTACTATGCCCAACTACTCAATATGGAAATACTATTTCTATTTCAGTCAATCTCTGTACCAATACCTTTGGCATATATCCATGTAATCCAACTATTATAGGTTCGACTTTAACATATTTTATATTATTGTATGCGTTCCCAGGCAAGGTCTTAGTATTTTCTTCAAATTTTAGACTTTCTTGACTCTGTTGACGCTGCTATGTCCACTATATGACAGGTCATATTGTCTTGTCTACGTTTATCAAGCACTGTTTTTCTAATTTTAGGTATAGCTAGCCACTCGCATTCGAAAATACCCGTCTACTAGGGCAGCTAGCAAATCCCTATTGCAGACGCTTGCTCAGACGAATTTGTGTTTATTCAACACCCACTGAGCCCACGTATGGTTTATACAGGAACTATGTTGAGCAGACCTTAGTTACAGTTTCTGGGAAAGAGCGTGTTATGTAGAGTGACCAAAAATTTGGATAAGGCTAGCACGCTCAAATCCTCGGCCACGATGACATGTGACTTCGTGCTAGCACAGCTATCGACGGCAACCAAGGGTTATACACAAATTAACTCACAAGTCTTGGGTCAACCCGTGGTATGGTTTTCAGGCACTTTCCAATGGTACCGCTCGCTTGGATCGACCCCCTCCAGTCCGATAACATCAGGAATCTCCTTCATGAAAAATCGGTGAGATTCGAACCCGAATATCATGGTCTGAATGCGAACGTTCTAACCACTCGACCATGTGTCCATATATATTTAAATAATTATAACAAAATCACTTGCACTGTTCTTACATTAAGACCGTTCCTACCCTGGACAACTTACGCCAGTCAGAAGACGTTAAACACCTTCCACCTCCGCTGCCTCAGACGTCTCCTGCACATTAAGTGGCAAGACAGCGTCACCAACACAGAGGTCCTCCAACGTGCCGGCATCCCCAGCCTGTTCTCGCTGCTCGGCCAAATACATCTCAGATGGCTGGGGCACGTACGCCGCATGGGGACCGGCCGCATCCCAAAAGTCATCCTGTACGGAGAGCTGTGCGAGGGGTCACGCTTGCAGAAGCTGCGAGGGAAGATCAGCAGGCAGCAAGGAGAGCCAGGAGAAAAACAAGGACAGACTCCGTCTCCGTGTCATCCAGTTTCATCTGCGCCAAATGCCCGAGAGACTGCCGCTCCGGAGTGGGACTACACAGTCACCAGAGGCGATGTAACTCCATCGCTACGAATTAAAAAAAATAAATAAATAAGCGCTACTCCATCGTCTCCCGTGATGGACGGATGCCGAACGAACGATTCCTTGTGGCAAATATTACATCGACCCCAACACCCGGGAGGCCACGGCTGACAATCGTCAGCTTTGGAGAGCCAAAGTCAGAGACGGCCTCACGATTGCAGAGGGAGAAGTTCCGACTGGCGCAAATTCAGTCGGGTTTCGATCCTAGCTAGAGGCAACCGGACGTCTAGCCACACTGATGTGAAACAGCGAAACAATCTGTCTGTGGATGACAAAAAAAAAATTATATATATATATATATATATATATATATATATATATATATATATATATGTATATATATAATTTAGAAATATAGTCTAAAGGTGTGCAATATTTATGGGATAAAGTGCTCAATATCAGAGATCGAGCGTCTGTAAATATAAAAATGAACATAGAAGTCAACACTTAGAGGCGACAGTCTGTTTCTTGTGAGGCGAAATCGTCAGGCCACCATATATATATATATATATATATATATATATATATATGTATATATATATATATATATATATATATATATATGTTATGGGATCTTACCTGTAACGACAATGAACTCTGCCTGACACTATAAAGACTGCGCCACTCAAGAGAGATAGAGAACGAAGTGGAACGAAGCAAGACGGATTCGAGTCGAAACAATAGTAGTTCACTCTAAACCAGACTGACAGTCATACTAACACCTTCAACTTCTGGTATTATTATTCTGTTTAATATATCTTTGTTATTCCTACTCTTGTGTTCGTGTTGTTCTTCCTTGGTCCCAACCTTGGACCATAACAGTGGTGCGAGGATATTGGACCATAACAATATATATATATATAAGCTTTTCACCCCAATCAAGGCGGGGGGAGTGTCACTAACCCGCATGACGTTACAGAGACAGGGCGTAAGATTAAAGAGGCGTGATAGAAGAAAGGAAGAAGACCAGGACGGGGAATTAGGTCAAGACATCTAGAGATGTCGATTGACATTGCATTTGAATAGTTGGAGATTATAGCTATCAGGGAAGCAAATAAAAGAGGAAGGGAGTTCCACAGACAGGAAGTGCAAGACATGAAGCTACATGGCAACAGTCATGCATTTTCGGCCTGGTCTGGCTTCTGTAATGTTAGGGCATAGAGTGGTCAGGTACTTATTGGAGCGGTACAGGGAACTGGCTATTTTTAAAATAAACTTTAGCGTTGTATCCTATCTTAATGAAAAAAAAAGTAGTTTCCTGGAGGTCTGCAAAATTCACCTAAATTAGATTTTTTTTTGTATTTTTGAGTAAAGATAAAAAGAAGTTCTGATTAGTATGAAATAGCTCGAAAAGTGACAGGAAATTCTGGAACAAAACGTTGAACATCTTGTTCGAAAAGGTTAACGTACTAAATAAAAATATATATATATATATATATATATATATATATATATATATATGTATGCATATATATATATGTATATGTATGTATGTATGTATGTATATACTTTTTGTTAATATATTCATATTTACGCCAAGAACATCCACACTTGATAGGGTTAATAATAAATCATTTTCTTATTTTTCTTTTTTCGTTTTAATCTTTTCTTTCTATCCTGTCCCTACAACCCACCCCAAGCCAGAATAACCCACCCCCACCATGAATTTCGTTCTTTTTATTAGTCCATTCTTCGCTGTCGGGACCAATAATCTTTCTGTAGATTACATAATAATTGTCGGATGCGTACAGGGTATCAACTTAAAGGACGTAATTCTTGCATGAAAAAGAAATTACGGGTAAGTTTACAGGCATGTAGGGTACAGAAGAGGGTGGCGTGAGAATGTAGGTTAGCGAATAGGGTGGAATAGGGTGTGGTCGTGGAACTCTTTGGGAGAAGGGGAATGATTGTAGGGAAGAATAAGATGAAAAAGAGGGTTGGAATTGCCTGACGGATGAAAGGAGAAGGGGGAAATAGGAGGTAATGTTAGAGGTTCTGCGCGATAACGGATGGAAAAAAACTTTCGATTTATAAATGAAAGGGAACGAACAAGGTTCCGAAGTCAGATTCTTTTTTTTTCTTCTTTTTTTACGTCTTTATTCTCCTCGTATTTCTTATTGCTTTCTGTAAATTTTTTTCTTTTCTAAATTCTTCCTCTTTTCCTTCATTTTTTATTTTTATTTTCTTTTTCCTCTTCTGAACCTTCGTCATTGTCGTTCTTGTTTTCGGTGTTTTGTTGTTTGTGTTGTGGTTTTAATGCTTCATATTAACTTATTCTATAATTGTCACCACTTTTTTTTCATTTTTCTTCATTTGTTTTTTTCTTTTTCTTCATTTCCTCGATCTCCTTCTTCACGGTTTTCTTCTTTTTCTTCATTTACACATTGTTCTTCTTCTCCATTTTCGCATTTTTAGATCATATCCTATTTTGCTCTTTTACGGACTTCCTCATTCGTAGTTTTGTCACCTTTCATCCTTACTACTTCCTTTTCGTCTTCTTCTTCTTCTTCTTCTTCTTCTTCTTCTTCTTCTTCTTCTTCTTCTTCTTCTTCTTCTACTACTACTTTCCTTCTTTTTTCTTCTTCTTGACTTACACATTGTTCTTCTTCACCATTTTCGCATATTTAGATCATATCCTATTTTGGTCTTTTTCAAACTTCCTCAATCATATTGTTGTCACCCTTCTTCATTTCTTCTTCTTCTTCTACATTTTCTTAATCTTTTACTACTACTACTACTACTACTAATTCTTCTTTTGCCTCTACTTTTACTTCTTTGTCTTTTCCTACTTTTTTCTTCTTTTCTTCTTCTTCTCCTTCTTCTTTATTTTCTTCTTCTCCTACTAATTTTTCTTCTACTATTACTAATTCTTCTACTTTCTTCTTCTTCTCCTTCTTCTTCTTCTTCTTCTTCTTCTTCTTCTTCTTCTTCTTCTTTTTCCTGCATTTTCTCAACTTTTTTAATACTACTACTAATTCTTTTACTTCTTTTTCATCTTTGCTTTCTCCTACATTTTTCTTTGTTTTCTCCTTCTACCTCTATTACTACTACTACTACTGCTAATACTACTACTACTAGTACTACTACTAATAGTTCCTCTACACCTTTTTTCTACTTCTACTACTACTAACTGTTCTTCAATTTTTTCTTATTCCCCTCCTACTACTACTACTAATACTTCTTTTTTTCTTTGTCTGCTTCTACTTTGATTTCTTCTTCTTCTACTTCTTGTTCTTGTACTACTTTTTCTTCTTCTCCTACTAATAATAATTCGTCTTCTTTTTTTATTCTTCTACAAATTTTATTCTTCTAATACTTCTACTAATTCTTCTTCTTCTTCTTCTTCTGGCCGTCGTAAAAAAACGTCGATACTTCCTCACATTTCAATTCCATTCAATCTTTTCACTATTTTCTTCTTTTCTAAGTTTTTTCTTCTTTTTCTTCAACTTTGATTTTGTCTCTTTCATCTTCTAAACTTCTTATTTGCCGTCCACATTTTTTTTTAATTCAAATGGTCCGCCATTTCGTTGTTGGTGTAATTCTTCATCACTTTCTCATTCTTTTTTCTTTTACTTTTTTTCTTTTCTTTCGCGACTTTTTCTTTTTATTCACTTACACATACTTCTTCGTCGTTTCTTCTTCTTCTTCTTCTTCTTCTTCTTCTTCTTCTTCTTCTTCTTTTCCTTCATAATCTTTCAGACAATTTTTGTTCAACTTTATTTCTTTTCTTTTGTAAATTCTTCCACTTTTTCTTCAACTTTTATATTTCTCTTTCCTTTTTTTTTGAGTTCTTGTTTTCTTTAAGTTTTTTCGTCCTCCATTTTTTCGTCCTCCATTTGTTGCAATTCTTCACCGTTTCAACTCTAACCTATTCACTATTTTCTCATTCTTCTTCTTCTTCTTCTTCTTCTTCTTCATTTATTCGTTCTTCTTCTTCATCTTTCTTACACATCATCATTTTTATTTCTTTCTCGTTCTGTTTCCTTATGTTACTCTCATTTAAACTGCCTCTCTCGTATTGTTGTTACCCTTCTTCTTCTCCTTCTTCTTCTTCTTCCTCTTCTTCTTCTTCTTCTTCTTCTTCTCCTTCTTCTTCTTCTTCCTCTTCTTCTTCTTCTTCTTCTTCTTCTTCCTCTTCTTCTTCTTCTTCTTCTTCTTCTTCTTCCTCTTCCTCTTCTTCTTCTTCTTCTTCTTCTTCTCCTTCTTCTTCTCCTCCTTCTTCTTCTTCTTTTTCTCCTCCTTCTTCTTCTTCTTCTTCTTCTTCTTCTTCTTCTTCTTCTTCTTCTTCTTCTTCTCCTTCTCCTTCTTCTTCTTCTTCTTCTTCTACTTCTTCTTCTTCTTCTTCTTCTTCTTCTTCTTCTTCTTCTTCTTCTTCTTCTTCTTCTTCTTCTTCTTCTTCTTCTCTGCCGTAGTCAAAAACCTTCGACGTTTGCCTACATTTCCTTTTTCAGCCAATCTCTTTTACCAATGCCTTCTGGAACATACCCAGGAAATCCAATTATTTTTGGTTCCATTCTAACCACCTTTATATTCAATGCGTTCGCAGGCAAGATCTTAGTATTTTCTTGACTTACACATTGTTCTTCTTCACCATTTTCGTATTCTTAGATCTTTTGCTCTTTTTCGAACTGCCTCAATCATATTATTGTCATCCTTCTTCTTTTCTTCTTCTTCTTCTTCTACATTTTCTTATTATTTTACTACTACTACTACTACTACTAATACAAATAATAATAAAAATTATTTTATCCTCTACTTCTTTTTCTTCACTTCTTCTTCTACTACTACTACTACTATTAATTCTTCTACTACTACTTTTCCTTTTTTTCTTCTTCTACTACTACTCCTCCTACTACTACTAATTCTTCTTTTAGTACTTTTCCTTCTTTTTTTCTTATTCTACTACTAATACAACTACTACTACTAATTCTTCTCCTACTACTTTTTCTTCTTTTCTTCTTCTTCTACTACTACAACAACTACTACTACTAATTATTATTTTTCTAATACTTTTCCTTCTTCTTCTTCTTCTTCTCCTCCTTCTTCTTCTTCTTCTTCTTCTTCTTCTTCTTCTTCTTCTTCTTCTTCTTCTTCTTCTTCATATTCTTCTATTTATTTAATGCATTCCCAGGCGAGGTCTTAGCATATTCTTCAAATTTTATACCTTCTTGAGTATTCGCCGTTTCCTATCGATGAAGCAATATCCACTAAATAGCAAGTCTTATTTTCTTTATCACAGTCTATTTTGTTTCTTTCCTGTCCAGCAGGAATCCCCAAATAGTTGTATCCATAGCATATATTTAAAATGTGAACAATCCTTACATTAAAACAGTTCCTATCCCGTTGTCCTTGCTTTTCCGGCCATTTTGAACCAACTTCAGGTACATCTCGATTTCCAATCGAACTTTTTTATCCCCCGCGGACAGCTGTTCCTGTCTTGATGTGGGTGGTGTATCTGGTTTAATTTGATGCAACTGGTAATTCTAGGAAAATATGATGTGAAAAGGATTTGTAGAAATCAAAGGTGAAATTTTATGAAAAAAAAAAAAGCGACATTCTGAGTACAAGACAATCCGATAGATAGAAAGACTAATTCCTCAGATTTTACAAATTTGTATGCCACAACCTTTCTTGGTCACAGCCAAGAATGTCTTCAGCACGTTATCGTAGACACAGTATGTTCTTTCCATGTCTCTTTTTTTTAAATTCATTTCCTACCAAACTATTCAATACTAGGATGCAGCTGGTTACGGTGATTGAATGAAACTGATATGGCAATAAAAGTCGAGGCTCCAAGAGTCAGATGATGATAGACATGGCATTTAAATTTCTGAAGCTCATACTGGAAATTAGAAAGATGGAAAAAGAGTTACACAAACGAAAAATACAGGAGAACATCAGCAAATAGCTATTAACCCTTTGAGCTCTGCGTTACTGAACAATTTTAACCCTTCTACGCATTACGTCATTTTTGTTTACTACCGGTAAAGCTTTAGTCAGGGTTCAAAGTGTTCATGTCAGCGACGTATATTGTCGACATTTCTTTTATCCACAATATTGTTATTTGTGTTATGTTATAATGCTTATTACCTAAACAATAATAATTCTGAATATTTTTTTAAACATTAAAATATATTTAATTACATCACTCTAATATCTGTCGCGATATATAAATACATACTATGTATAAGGGCCGATAATCCATACCATATCCTTTCTTAGTCAGATCAAGAATGTCTTCAACACCTTCTCGTAGATATAGTATGTTGTTTCCATATATTTTAAAATCATTTCATCCCAAATTTTAACCTGGGGTTAAAGCACTATAAAAGTGTAAAAATAGGTTTTTAACACCAGCAATACATTATTACCAGCAGTACCTTTTGGAAGGAAAATATTACCAGCAATACATTTTTGAAGAAAAAAAAAATATTACCAGTGTAGGGAGACTACAGTTGTTACCCTTGGGTCGGGCTAACGGAAGTTCAGCCCCTTAGAGACGAGAACTCTCCTGTCCCCCTTCCTTTTCGTCACTTCCGTTTTTAGGAATCTCTGCCCTTTTTTACTTGCGACCACCGGAGTTCACACACGTACCCAGCTTAGCGTGGAGAAAGAAGTAAGTCCTGTTAACTCATCTATGGACAGTCAACGGCCCTAAAGTTGGTATGGCATTTCTCTGTTCTCGTTAAACACCCTCGGTCCTTTGGACTATATGAACAACCTTGTGTTTGGGACATGTAAACCTTTTTAGTATGTGTATATAATTTGTTTGCATTATTAAATGTCTTGTCGGGTACGGTCCTGTATTTCGTCTTTCTGTGTCCTCATTCGGTGTTGGTGTATCAGTGGCTACACTAATGCCAATATTAGTATCGGTGTCCAGTTATTGGAAGGCTAAAGCGTATTATTCTTCCTAACACGAAATAGCCCTTAAATTGTGGCTAGCTGGTACACATTTTTGAGGAAAAAAATAGTAGCAGCAATTCATTTTTGGAAAAAAATATTGCCAGCAATAAAAATTTTGTCGGCATTAAATAACCCATTGAGGTTGATATGTCATAAAACAAACCAAACAAAAGCAAAAACGATAAGCAGAGCATTTAGATTTCTGAAAATCACAGTTGACAGGAAAGTAGAAAGATGGAAAAAAGAGTTATACAAACGATAAATACAGGAGAACATCAGCAGATGGCTATTAACCCTTTGAGTCTTGCGTTCCTGAACAATTTTACGTTTCTTGTTACGGTAAAGCGGTTTTCATGGCTCAAAGGGTTAATGTCAACAACGTATATTGCAGAAAATTCCTTTTTCCACAATATAGCTATTTGTGTTATGTTATAATGCTTATTACCTAAACAATAATAATACTGAATATTTTTGTAAACATTAAAATATATTTAATCACATCTCTTTAATATCTGTCGCGATCTATAAATACATACTATGTATAAGGGCAGATAATCCATACTATAACCTTTCTTGATCAGGTCAAAAATGTCTTCAGCACCTTCTCGTAGATATAGCCTGTTGTTTCCGTGTTTTGTTTTTGTTTTTAATTATTTCATCCCAAACTATTCAATACTAGTATGCATCAGGTTACGGAGATTGAAGGAAACTAATAGAGTAATAAAAGAACAGGCTCCACAGAGTCAGATAACGACAGAGAGAAAATTTAAAATTCTGAAGATAATAGTTGTCAGGAAAGTAGAAAGATGGAGAAAGAGCTACACAAACGATAAATACAGGAGAATAAACTATTAGCATAGAATTTACGGTTACAAGCAGATGCCAATCTGAGACCGAGCTCAAGCGCTTAATCTTCTATAGCCACGCGGAAAATTAATAAGAACAATTATGAAGAGAATGCTTATAGAAAAGCCAAAGGGAAGTTACGTTAGAGCGTTGAGAAAGAAACTGAAGCCGAGATGCCAGGTCATAACCGATAATGTTGCAGATTATCCCTCGTATTTTCTCAAGAATCTCTAGAGATAAAAACAGACCAGATTTAGCAGCAATATTGCACATTATGACAGTTTCTATCCTGCTGTACATGTTTTTCAGGTTTTTATTTTTAACCAAATTCAGATACATTGTGATTTCAAATCAAACATGTTCTCTCCACCCCCCCACCCCCCCAAAGACAATCGTTACTGTCATTTTTTGGGTGGTGTGTCTAATTTATTTTAATGGAATTGGTAATCCTTGGAAAACATAATGTGAAAATGGTTTCTAGAAACTAAAGGTAGAATATAAAGAAACGGTATTCAGTGTGCGAGACAGACAGACAGACAGATAGATAGATAGATAGATAGATAGATAGATAGATAGATATGAACAGATCAAGATAGATAGACAGATAGATAGATATGAACAGATCAAGATAGATAGACAGATAGATAGATATGAACAGATCAAGATAGATAGACAGATAGATAGATATGAACAGATCAAGATAGACAGATAGATAGATATGAACAGATCAAGATAGACAGATAGATAGATATGAACAGATCAAGATAGATAGATAGATAGATAGATATGAACAGATCAAGATAGATAGATAGATATGAACAGATCAAGATAGATAGATATGAACAGATCAAGATAGATAGATAGATATGAACAGATCAAGATAGATAGATAGATAGATAGATAGATAGATAGATAGATAGATATAGATAGACATGAAAAGATAAAGATAGATAGATAGATATAGATAGACATGAAAAGATAAAGATAGGTAGATATAGATAGACAGACAGACAGATAGATATGAACAGATCAAGATATATATACGAGCGTCATTCAATAAATAAGGTGAATTTTTCGGTATAAGGACTTCTAATACAGATACAAGCTCAATTTTTTAAAATTTTTCAACGTAGTCTCCCAGCACTGTCACACACTTTTCCCATCTGTGCACAAGCTTCCGTATTCCCTCAGCGTAAAAATCTTTGGACTGATGTCTCAGCCAGTCGCTCACAACACTTTTGACTTCATCGTCACTTTTAAATTTCGTGGCTCTCGTGAACGCTTTCCAGGGACCAAACAGGTGAAAGTCTGAAGGGGCAAGGTCTGGGCTGTAAGGGGGATGAGGGAGCAGTTCCCAGCCCAGCTCGTTGATGGTCTGCACCGTTTGGGCTGCTGTTTGAGGCCTTGCGTTGTCATGATGCAAGATGACTCTTTCTGACTGATGGCCCCCCTGTGTTTGTCCCAACAGATAAGCTCAAAGTCCTTGCAATGTCATCCACTGTCACCCTTCTGTCAGACTGAATGAGGTCATTGACTGATTCGATCACCTCAGGAGACCTCACTTCTGTAGGCCTCCCAGGCCTGTCTTCATCCTCAACACTGCTCCGTCCTTCTTTAAACAATTTAGCCCACTTGTAGACATTTGTTTGGCTGAAACATGTGGCACCATACACAGTTGACATTCTCCTATGAATTTCAACTAGTTTGTACCCTTTCCACAACCCAAAACTTGATAACTGACCGCTGTTCAATCCTGGAGTATGCTTCTTTGTCGGCCATCTTTGTTAATCGCCAAAACTCTCAAAGTTTTTTTAATCTGCAAAAGAAATTAAATCCATGTGAAAAAGATGTAAAACAAAAAAAAAAGAGTAAGCTTCTATCTGTAGTAGAAGTCCTTATACCGAAAAATTCACATTATTTATTGAATGACGCTCGTATATAGATATATAGATATAGTTAGATAGATAGATAGATAGATAGATAGATGTGAACAGATCAAGACAGACAGACAAATAGATAGATAGATAGATAGATAGATAGATAGATTGTTTCATCAGATTTTACAAATCTATATTTCCAGAAAAAGCTGCTTTTCTGTTCATCACATGCTGTTTTCGCATACTGTGTACGTAATGTGGGTGCTTGGCCGAGTGATTAAGAACGTTCGCATTTTGACCACGAGACCCAATTTCGAATCTCACCATGGTCGATTTTTCATTATTTCCTTTTCTTTCTTTCATTTTTCTTTATTCATTTTCCTTCCTATTTTCATTACTTCCTTTCTTTTTTCTCTATTCTTTCATTCGTTTTCTTTCCTAATTTCATTATTTCCTTTTCTTTCCTTCTTTTTTCTTTATTCAGTTTCCTTCCTATTTTCATTATTTACTTTACTTTTTTCTTTCATCTTTCATCTATTTTCTTTCCTAATTTCATTATTCCTTTTCTTTGATTTTTTTCTTTATTCATTTTTCTTCCTATTTTCATTATTTACTTTGTTTTTTCTTTCTTCTTTCATTAATTTTCTTTCCTAATTTCATTATTCCTTTTCTTTCTTTTTTTTTATTCATTTTCCTTCCTATTTTCATTATTTCCTTTCTTTTTTCTCTTTCTCCTTTCATTCATTTTCTTTCCTAATTTCATTATTTCTTTTCTTTCCTTCTTTTTTCTTTATTCATTTCATTCCTATTTTCATTATTTCCTTTCTTTTTTTCTTTCTTATTTCATTCATTTCCCTTCCTATTTTCATTATTTCCTTTCTTTTTTTCTTTCCTTCTTTATTCATATTCCTTCCTATTTGCATTATTTCCTTTCTTTGTTCTTTCTTCCTTCATTCATTTTCGTTCCTAATTTCATTATTTCTATTTTTCTTTCTTTATTTTTCTTTATACATTTTCCGTCCTCTTTTCATGATTTCTGTTCTTTTTTCTCTCTTCTTTCATTCATTTTCTTTCATAATTTCATTATTTCCTTTTCTTTCGTTTTTTCTTCATTCATTTTCCTTCCTATTTTCATTATTTCCTTTATTTTTTCTTTCTTCTTTCATTCATTTTCTTTCCTAATTTCATTATTTCCTTTTCTTTCTTTATTCATTTTCCTTCCTATTTTCATTATTTCCTTTCCTTTTCATTCTTTCTTACTTCATTCAATTTCTTCTCTATTGTTATTATTTCTTCTCTTTTCTCATTCTTTCTTTCTATTATTCATTTTCGGTTGCATTCATTTCATTCTTTCAATCAATTCTTTCATTCTTTTTTTATTTTATTCCTCTTCAGTTCTTTTTTATGATTTTCTTCTTTTCATTATTTAACTATATTCTTTCATTCATTTTCCGATCTTTATTTTATTTCCTTCCTTTTCTATTCACTTTCAATCAATTTTCACTTTTTTCATTTATTTTTATATTCATTCAATTTCATTCCCATTGTTTTTTAGTCTTTCTTCATTCATTCATTTACTCACTCATTTATTCTTAATTACACCGTCTTAATTTAACATCTCAATTTTTTCTTAATTTTCTTCTTTGATTCATTCAAAATCAGTCATGCGAATTTTCCTTCCTTTTCATCTCTGTTTTTCTCTCTTTTAAATTCTATCCTTTTCTTGTTTCTTTCATCTCTTTCTATGAGCAAGAGCAGGTTGAAATCAGATGTGAAACAATCCCATTGATGACGGGAAAGGTGCAAACACACTCGACCGACTGACTGCCGGCGCACTAGGTCGGCGTACAAGGCTTTGTTGTGCTTCTTATTCGTATGAAGACAGGTGTTGGGCTTGATGATCGCTCTGCACTCTGCAGACCTCCTCCCAACTTTTCAAATGTAAGAATACATTCACCCGCTCACACACGTGCATACAAAACGATACGCACAATACACGCAATGGAAGATGCTCTAATATATAGACATACTAAGCGAGATGAAGATGAATTAAAAGATGATGAAAGGTTCTCAGTCCAACCAACATCCCAAAATCAGTATTCCAAAGGCGAACCTCAGAATATGGATTTTACGAAAATAATTAAAAAGAGAGCATTGTGAGCAAGCCTTTCAGATGTTGATTTTTATAGACGCGTCGCCGAGATTGGTTAATATTCCGACGATAAGATTTGAATTTCAACATGGCCGATTTGTTAGAAAGAACACAATGAAAATGGTGGGGATGGAAATTTTAACCATCACGTGGCAATAAAGATAGAAGTCGGAGAATGAATGGATGGCTGAACCTGGGAGGGAGCTCTAGTAAGCTTGCCAGTATGTTCGTGCAGCGTTACCATTTTCGTATGCTTCCTTGGAGTAACGTCCATCGCAGACAATGGCCACAAATTGCCATGGCAATAGAGATAGAAATCGGAGAATGAATGGATGGCTGGACCTGGCAGGGAGCTCTAGTATGTGTACATACTAAGAGAGACGATCATAAATTAAGAAAAATTCTTTTTGATCAGACATCGAATGCGAAATTAAAATTAATATCGAATCACGAGAAGATATCCTCAGGGAAAATAGCATTGGTTTATATTATTTAATTTTTTCGATTTTTCCAATGAAACATGACCCAGGTTCACAAGTTAGTACTTCGTATGTCCATTACCCTAAATCGTTCATTGCAGATTGACCACCGATTCTCGATTGGATTGAAATTAAGAGAGTTTCCGGACCAGTCTATCCTACATTGATTTCCTCACTGGTAAGGCTTGCCAGTGGGTTCGTACAGCGTTAAAACTTTCGTTGTTTATAACATTCCTTGGAAGGAAAGTGTGTAGAGTGTGGTCGTTTCGCCACACCACAGATGTTCCGTCAGTGACCACAGTTTGTGCAGCTATTTTTTGGGGGCCAGGCCCAACAGCTCTCAAGCCGACAACTACTATATTCTCAAGATCCCGCCCTTGCGACCTTTTCCTCTTTTCAAGAAAAGTTTAGTAAACCCAACAGAATGTCACGCGGTAGCTGTTCACTATTCTACAAATGTGTTCGAGGAATGCTTCCGTCAATGGAAACGGCGCTGGATAACATGTGTGGCTTCGGAAGGTGACTACTTCGAAATAGATTAAATGCCGAATATATTGTAGTTTTCTTTTTATAGCCCCCAGTGCCGATACTTTTTGACCAGACATCGAATATCGAACTGACAACATCGAATGCGATTGAAACTAAAATTACTACAGAATCATGAGATAAAAGCCTCTTGGATAAAAGAGTTCGTTCGTAAATTTGGTAATATAAAAAAATTTCAATTCAAACCCCAGATCGAAGGAGGTAAGATTCTGTCTCTGGACAAACAGAATGAGAAATAACCTAGCATTACTAAAAAAAGAACCAAACAAGATATCCACAGATATGAAGAGCAGAACTGATACAAAATCCGCAGATTAAATGTAAGGTTCACTTCGAAATTCCTCTAAAATTACATAGCTTGATATGCACACCATTGTGGAAATTAATTGAAACAAAACGAATAATTCCGTTATTATCTAATTTTTTTTCGTATTTTCGCAATGAAACATGACCCAGTGGACATGTTAGTATTTCGTATGTCCATTTCACGAAGTCGTTCCTTGCAGTTTGACCACCCACAGATTCTTGATTGGATTTAAATCAGAAGAGTTCCCGTGCAAGTCTATAGTACTTAGAATTGATCACTGGTAAGGCATAACAGTGTGTTCGTTCAGCGTTACAATTTTGACCTCAATGTCATATATATATATATATATATATATATATATATATATATATATATATATATATATATATATAATTCATTGACTCTGAATTAAACCTCAACAGAATGCACTGGACGGCCGTTTCGTCCTATATTTCGGACTCATCAGCAGTGCGCATCCACTACAGAGAATTGAAACCCTGACAGTTAGGTTGTCAAGCGAACATCATACCAACTGTTCCACCGAGCCACGGTGTTTCAATTCTTAGTAGTGGATGCGCACTGCTGATGAGTCCCAAATATAGGACAAAACGGCCGTCCAGTGTTTTCTGCATTCTGTTGAGATTTAATTTAGACTCAATGAAAGAACACGTTAGGTAAATAATCCGGTGTTCCTTAGTATTTTTGCTTTTATTTTCAAAAAGACAGTACTCCATACAGAAGTAGACCCCTATTATAATTTTTTGAAATTATGTTGAATTAAGGTGTCTGGTCACGCTTCCTCGTCAAGCGAGAATTTGGGAATAAGCTATCTTGTGGTTAGCGCGTGTCGATAGCTTATTCCCAAATTCTCGGTTGACGAGGAAGCGTGACCAGACACCTTAATTCAATATAATTTCAAAAATTATATTAGGGGTCTCGGCTCTCGCTTTTGAAACATGAGAACTCTTATGTAGCGAAGGAATTGTATTTTTAAAACAAAAAAATATATTATAATATATATATATATATATATATATATATATATATATATATATATATATATATATATATATATATTATAACTGTTTTTTTTATATATATAATCATCTCATCATTGAAATTCCCATGTTTTAAAACTGAAACTTTAATTTAAATTCAATCATACAAACAATGAAAATTAATTTTGCAAATTAATTGAAACAAAACAAATGATTCCATTATTATTTATTTCCGTGAGTATTTTTTCGTATTTTTCCAATAAAACCTGACCCAATGCACATGTTACAATTTCGTATGTCCATTCCACGAAGTTGGTCCTTGCAAATTGATCAGATTCTCGATTGGATTTAAATCAGGAGAGGTTGCGGGCCAGTCTATAGTAATTTGATTTTCTCACTGGTATGGCTTGCCAGTATTTTTTTTGCAGTGTTACAATTTTTGTACGCCTCCTTGCAGTAACATCCATCGCAGACAATGGTCACAGGACAACTAATCGACAGTCGACACAATAGTGTCTGAGCGTGATAAAAATCAGACACAGTAAGTTCTACTGCATTTCTACTAAAATTGCAAAATATATTTCCAGACTCACATGTGAAAACATTCTAAGAATGGCAAGGACTTAACAAAATATGTTTTCCTTGTTTATAGCATGTGTAAACTAGTGTTAATATAATATTGTTGTAGTATGCAAAGTTTAATATAACAAAACTTTTATTTACATTATTTACACTGTTCGAATTGTTGTCCCCACCTTTATTATCATATTCACGACGTGTCGTGTATATGATAATAGTGATGAGGACAACAGATAATTATTTCATAAATATTTTGAAAAGTAACATCTTCTTAATAACTCAGTAGTATTAACACCGGCATTCTTTAGGACAGGTCTGTCAGTTAACTTCGTTAATACTTGGTTAAGCGAAACAAAAAAACAAAGGTCCAGTACCAAAGCAAATAATAATCCTGCAGCACTCTACTACCAAATACCGACCACTAACCAGTCTTACTATAAACGCAGGAAAACCAGGGCCACGAAGTCAGTCTTTTCTAGCCTTTTGCCAGAAGCGGAATATACTGCTCCACTCGACTCTACCCAGCATAAGAACTAGCCAGGACACCAACCTGCGACAGAAGCTTTCTCTCATTCCTTCTCTATCTATCTCTCTATTCCAACTTACCGCGTGTTATGAACTGTCTAATCAAAAACAAGGATACAAGTTTGGTTTGGTTTTTGTTTTACGGCATCTCAACCTCAATGCGTTATTTAATGCTGGCAAGATTTTTTAAAAATATATTGATGGTGATATATTTTCTTTCTTCAAAAATGTATTGCTGGTATTTTTTTTTTCAAAATCTATTGCTGGTCATGTATTGCTGGTAATAAATTTTTCTTCAAAAATTCATTGCTGGTAATATTTTTTTTATAAAAATGTATTGATTGTATTAACATCTATTTTTACACTTTCATAGTGTTTGACCCCAGTTTGCGGGCTAACTATTTGCCCATACCTGGGACCCTAACAGGTGCTACCACTCCCGGTCACACTCCTCAAAACCTCCAGATCAGAGGCTGTGCTGTTGGATGTAGTTTATCTTATTAACCAGGACTGATACAGATTTTCATTTGTAAAAATAAAAATAAAAATGAACCATTCAAAACAAGATTCACTAAGTGTTCATTCATGTTAAAGTTAAACCCCAACTTCAACACTGGTGACACCTTTGTGACAGGGAAATCACGATATAATAAGGAATTAACGATGGAAAAATATTTACAAGGACGCAATGTGATATAGAAATTCTGAGCTGATTTGGAATGATCGGCGCTAAAATATTTATTTTTACGATGTGATAAGTGTGATAATACTTTAATACTGTTAATATAAACCACCGACAACCCATATGGACATGTGGACGAGGGGTTAGGACGTTCTTGGATAGTGCCTGAAAACCATACAACGGGTTGACCTAAGCCTAGTGAGTGAAATTTGGCGGTCGATAATTGTGCTAGCACGAAATTACAAGTCATCCTGGCCGAGGCTTGAGAGTGCTGGCCTTTTTTCAATTTTTTGATCAGGCTAGATAACGTGCTCTTTTACAGAAACTGTAACTAAGGTCTGCTCAGCATAATTGCAGTATGATAAACACAATTACGCCTGAGCATGCGTCTGCAATAGGGATTGGCTAGCCGCCCTAATAGACGGGTATCCTCGAATACGAGTGGCCAGTTCCCACTCCATAATTACAACATATGAATAGATTTGGGAAGATATGTTTAAAGTTTGTGAAAACATTCTTATGATAGTAAAGAATTAACAACATATGACGTCATCGGCAGCCGCCGATCTTTCGTAAAAATTCGGCCCAGGCCTGTGCCATGGAGGAGACACATCGTCAGCGTGCTACTCTACAGCAGCGAGACTTGGAGCATCTACTCCAGACAGGAACGACTCCTCAGTGTCTTTCATTTTCGCTGTCTGCGAACCATTTAGGGCATCAGTTGGTCCGATCGGGTCACCAATGCCCTATTTCTTACTCGTGTCCAGTTACCCATCATACACTTTCTTCTCAAACAGCGCAGCCTCTGATGGTTTTGGGCATATGTACCCTATTCCGGATGGGAGGATTCCGAAGTTCCTAGTATATGGGGAACTGGCCAGCGGCAAGAGGGCACGTGGGTGAACTCATCTTTGATTCGATGCAAAAGTGACATGAGTGTGATGGACATGTACATCAAGAGATGGGAAGACGTCACTAAAGATCACTCACACTAGAAATGCGATTTACACTGAGGGCTGGAGCAAGGAAAGATGAAACGGGTGAAATGATATCAGGAAAGGGGTGGTTTACAAGCATTCGTTGCAATCAAGACTGTTATTCCTATATAGACCTGTACAAGCATAACGGCTTGAGCACAGATTCAAGGTCTCTTGAGACTGACAGATACCACATATATCCGACTCTCTTAAATGGTAAAATAAACAGAAATTTTCCGAAATCTAAAGGAAATCTGATAAAATGTGAAATAACTGTCTTTAACTGATCTCAAACGCTGACGTGTTTGCATTATTGTTGAGGGGTCCTCCCCTTTTTACACGAATGGACTCACCCAAGGTATACATATACTACTACCAGTTAATATCCGGACAGTCAAGTAGCAGTAGTAGAGTGGAGTAGAGTCAGTCGGGTGAAGAGTCACACACAACGAAGTACGTAGACTCAGTAAGAAGTCATACAGCGATACGTCGATACCAAAGACTTTATATATATTTTTCTACTAACCCGCATTCCTGGAACTACTAACCTGTATAACCAGTTTGTATTATTACGTTAATACATTTATTTCCTATATTCATTCTTGGCGTTTGTTATTATTTGATAGCGGATTCCATCCCGGAATCCACAACAATTATGATGACGAACTTGCTTTCAATGAAGCAATTTAAGTAAACTAAAAGATATCAGACTTTCTTATGTTTGAGAAGCATCGAGTACTTCATGACGTAGATGACTGCCATTGTTCCTTTGTGTTTTGTGATCTCTCAGAAAATAACCCTGCCCAGACCTGCAGCCTGGAGAGAACACGCCAGCGTCGCCTCAACGTGACGGTAAAACACAAGAGACAACAGTCAACTGACGGAAGGATACTGAAGGTTCCCCTGTACGGGGCAAAAAGGTTGAATTCATCTTCGATTAAATTACGTCTGCAAAGGGGACATGAGGCCGATGGACATGAACATCGAGAGGTGAGAAGACGTCGCCAACGATCGCTCATGCTCTGAAGAGACAATTTACACCGCGAGGTCGAGCGAGGAGAGGAGAAACGGAGGCGTGGGCCGGAGAGAAGCGTGCTGGACGAGGTCAGGACAGAGCGTCTTCATGTGAATTCGTTGCAATCGAGCCTGTCAATGCCGATCGTAACGGATGCTGGGCAGATCGCGAGACCCACAGATGTCACGCATATATTTGGAGAAGCCTACGGATCTGGGATATTATGCTCATAAAATTGGTGCCGACCGGGCCGGGCCGGGCCGGGCCGGGCCGGGCGGGGCCTGCCTTCTTCAGCAGATAGTCGGTTTCATGTAACAACCTTTGCTTTTTTTCAACACTTTCGCACTGCCGGCAGGCGCGACTCTCACAACGGGTTCGGCATGCGAAGAAAGTGACAGCGAAACGCTTCCCTTCGATCGGTGAAAGTTTTCTCTTGGCAATTTTCGCCGACTCAACACACTCGACACCGGCCAACGTTCGCTCGGCTCGCCTACCACTGCTACGCGTACGACGCGCGTACATGTGCACCTCCCAGGACGCACGCTGCCGACAGCGATTAAGCAGTGCGACTCTGCCGAATCGCAACTGGCCGGCACGCCTCAAATCAGCGCCAGGTTGTGGGTATAAAATTGCATGTTATGCTTAATGGTCAGATGAACAGATAATATAATTATGTTAATTCCTCATCTCAAAAATTCTGACAAAATCCAATGTGACAGACCAAGGGAGACGATAACAAAGTAAATGGTGTTTCAAAAGTCTATGTCCCATTCTGAGAACTGTTATAACATGAACTACAAATGGTAGCATAAAAGTTGTCAAATTTTTTCCAGTGGGTCATTCTGCCACATTAAAAAGCGTGTACCCCATTGAAAGTTGTTTTTTTAATAGCCTCATTAAAAGTTATGCTATTTCTCCCACTGATTCATTCTTCCCCATTAAAATGTGTACCCCCATTAAAAATGTGCACTCCCATTAAAAGTTACCCCATATCTCACAATGGGTCGTTTAGAACGAAATGAACGAGTTGGTCAGGGTCGATCGCTCGGCATGATGTTTCTGATCCAAGAGGTTCTGCTGCTTTCATTCCTAAACAGCAATGTTGAGTGGACTTCTGGC
>OZ038518.1:62727079-62734579 GCA_964036315.1 Acanthosepion esculentum | reverse complement strand
AGTGTTGTCATATTTGGGTGGGAGATGCCCAGTCCTCATATATTTGTCTCCTTGTGTATGAGACATTATATTCACTCTCCAACCTCGCTCTCACATACCACTTCCGCTGTAGCAAAACACCCACATTCCATCCGTATTCCACCGGCGAGAAACAAGTTCTACTCGAGTTTCTTCCTGCGAAACGCTGCTCTGTGCAACAGACTCCCAAGGGGATGTTTCCTCGATCACTATAATTTTAACTCTCTCAAGCCTAGGGTTAACCGTTCTTTCGCCCTTTTATCCGTATTAATGTAATTCTCTACCACGAGTGCCCCCTCCCTGTAAAGAGTGAAATGTAATATATATATATATATTTTTTTTTTTTTGTCATCCACAGACAGTCTGTTTCGCCGTTTCACAGCTCATCAGTGTGGCTAGACGTCCGGTTGCCTCTAGCTAGGATAGAAACCCGTCAGTCCGAACTTCTCCCACTAAGCCATCAACTTACGGTACGGGATGAAGGTGAATTTTAGCGTGTTTATTTTCAGATTCGGATAAACACAGAGTGACTGTGTCGAAGTATTAGCTTAAATAGTCACTGTTTACAAATTCATACCTCAAACCAGAGGGCTGAACCGAAATTAATTTTTCAGGAGCTAATATTTTTGTCATCCACAGACAGACTGTTTCACCGTTTCACAGCTCTTCAGTGTGGCTAGACGTCCGGTTGCCTCTAGCTAGGATCGAAATATATATAATAAAAAAAGTAAAACCACTTCCTAGCTTCGGTGGGCTGAATTAAAAAATAATAAATTGGTGTTTGTTTTATATATATATATATATATATATATATATATATATATATATATATATATATATATATATATATATATATTTAAAGACATTTATATATTATGTTTAACGTTCTTTTTATAGATACAAGTATTTAAGCAAATGCTCTGTTTTATAATAAACAGTATTAAATAACATTTACCGGCCTGAATGTTATTTAATACTGTTTATTATAAAACAGAGCATTTGCTTAAATACTTGTATCTATAAAAAGAACGTTAAACATAATATATAAATGTCTTTAAATAAATTGTCGGGCTATGTCCAATTCTAAAATATATATATATATATATATATATATATGTGTGTGTGTGTGTGTGTGTGTGTGTGTGTGTGTGTGTGTGTGTGTGTGTGTGTGTGCTTGCACGGTGTATTGCGTCTCGGATTGAGGAATCGGAGAGCTGAGTTCGAATTCTAACGCAGTCACAATGCAGAATTCCAATGCAGTCACTTAAGTGCAAATACCGTTGAGAAAGGTATGAATCCTCTACTTCGCCCTCCAGCTATGGGTAAATAGCAGGACAGACTTGGCTCTATAGCTTTGGATGGCAACTGATATAGGAGAAGGACAACTCTGAATTCAAAACATGCGAAGGGTCGTTTGGGGACCTTGTGGCACGTAGTGTACCGGGTCTCTGTATTCGGACCTTCAAAAAGTGTGGTTGATTCTGCAGAAAGCCTTCACCACCATAATCAAATCATATGAAGACGACGGGAGCGTCTACCATATATATATATATATATATATATATATATATATATATATATATATATATATATATATATATATATATATGGTTGAGAGTATCTCATTTGATTTCTGAGGAAAGACCGAGGTGGTCAGAAATATTAAATAAATAAATATATACAAAAACACAGAAATAAATACTTTCATAAAAAAAACACCCAATTTTGTTTCATTTATTTTATCCAGATATTATATATATATATATATATATATATATATATATATATATATATATATATATATGAAGAAATATAGTCTTAAAGTGTGCTATATTTATGGGATAAAGTGCTCAATATCAGAGATAGAGCGTGTGTAAATATAAAAGTGAACATAGAAGTCAACACTTAGAGGCGACAGTCTGTTTCATGCTAGTGCAATCGTCAGAGGTGTTATGTACACTGTTTACATTATTCGGACTATTGTCCTCATCTTTGTTGCCATGTTTATCACAAAGTTTAGTCCCTTCATTAACTGTCTATATTTCTGAGATGAGGTATTATGTACACTATTTACATTATTCTGACTATTGTCCTCATCTTTGTTACCATATTTGTCACAACGTTTCGGCCGTTGTACGCTTCGGCCTTCTTCAGATGGTTGGAATGTCGAACTGACTGCATTATTTCGCTCGCTGCGGTAGACATTTCTGGTTCCACGTGCCATGTCTAATGGATGTCAGTTATCTGTTATCTCCTGTTAATTCCCCTCTCCAAGTTCTCCACTCATACTTCTTGGGTCTTGTCACAGGATCTAACTAACGCCTTTATCCACTATGCCATGTGTAATTGAGGACACATAAGTTTAAGTTTTTCTCATAGTCTGTCAGACTCAGGACCCCCGTATCTCTTGGGGGCTTTATCGCAGTGCTTGGCGGGGAAATGATTAGTTTGCATTTGAGTGCGAAATGCTCTCTGTATAATCTGTGTTCTGGTAAGTTTTCAAACGAAAACTGCAAGTCAGTTGTTGATGGTAAAACAGTCTATATGGTTTGAGGATGTTACTATAATTTTATTTGTGTTTTTAATACAAAATTTTCAAACGTATTTTGAGTTCATCAGTTGGAATACCTGCTTCTGTATTTTGGAGACATTAACTTGAATATTCAAGTGGATTGCCGCAGGGTAGTCAAAAACTTTTGTTTTTTACTCAAACAAAACCGCCATTACCACAGCACCACGGAAATAATCATTTTGTTGATTGGTATGAAGTCGATCTAGTTCTTTGTTTCTCCTCCTGAGCTAGAAGATCAACTATTATATCGACCAGGAAGCACCTGATATTTTCTTTAAATGGTTGAAATTAGACAAGAAATGGAGTATTGTCGCCGTGTCTGGCGATGCTCATTCCGCCCTTTTAAGCTCTGATAGAGTAAAGAAATAACACATTCTGTCTAGTGAACAATGATTCATTTTCCATAACACCTCTTAGTCACAGATGCAGAGTTAGAAGCATATTTCTAAAATTAGTGGTCATATGCTTCAAACGGCCCCTTGCCTCGAACGCCTACTGCGTCTGAAGCTCACACTTGATCTCAAAAGGAACGCTTGTAATGGTTCCATCTTAAAACATGTTGGAAGAAAGGTCGGTTCCTTGTAACGCCACTGAAAATACCAAACACCTGCTGAAAGTCTCTGTCTTTGCGAGAATCATTTCAGATCCAGAATGGAATATTCTTACCATATTTGCGCATGTGCGGCGCAGTCCTCCCTGTCCAGCCTCGACAGATTTCAAAGGCGATTACACAGCCTTGTGGGTGATGAACTTTTGTCCCATAGACGAAACGTTGATAGTCCCACGGTATTTTATCACTATTAGTATGGTAGATATTAAATGAATTACATTTCTTAACTCCACCATTTCAGGCCTTCACAGCTAGGACCATCCATCAGACTATGTTCACAGTGGTAAACTATCCCTATTCCTTTCGCCTTCCCTTGGTAATGAGAAAGTTCCACCCAGACAGCTTCTTCCGCCAAACTGTTTCTTTGTGGAACAAACTCGCAAGACGATGATCACCTGACAACTACAATCGTGATCTTAAGTACAGGGTCCACCCATATATATCGAACACGTCCTTCATAATTCAGCCTCCCTCCTCACTTATAACAATTTTGCTCAGTCACCTTTTACTGTAAGTGGGCCTAGTAATAACTGAACTAACAGTACTAAAATATTTTCTAATGGTGATTATTTGTAAATATCACTGTGGCGTCTGTCGAGTTGTAGTTTAGAAAATTGCTTTCGCTTGCTTTATTCCTTGTAGTTTTATCTTTACTATTCGTATGTCGGGTATGTATTCTGTGCTTGGGAATGTTTTTAAGTGCAGAACAATATAGCTAAGTGGTGTGTTGATGGTGGAGTCATCTATCTGTTTTCTGAAATCTGCTACCGGGCTCTTAGCAGTCTACAGATGTTCAGTGTTATTGAAACCAATTTTTAGTTCTTTCGTGGCCATTTGCTGTGCCACAATATAATTATTTTTCACCGTGTTCTTTATAATATCCAAGAGTCTGTCGTTACCAAATATTACACTGTTTCGTTCCTTTTCTTATTTTTGAATTGGGGATGCCAGTATTAATGTTAAATATTTGTGACTAGCTCTGATCATTGCTGTCTACTAGTGTGTTATAAATATCATTTATTTTTGGTGTTTTTTTTCAGGCACTAACCGAATAGCCATAAGTTATAATATACATACTTCTTCTTCTTCTTCTTCTTCTTCTTCTTCTTCTTCTTCTTCTTCTTCTTCTTCTTCTTCTTCTTCTTCTTCTTCTTCTCCTCTTCTTCCTCCTCCTCCTCTTCCTCTTCTTCTTCCACCTCCTCCTCCTACTACTACTCTTCTTCTTCTTCTTCTTCTTCTTCTTCTTCTTCTTCTTCCTCCTCCTCCTCCTCCTCCTCTTCTTCTTCTTCTTCTTCTTCCTCCTCCTCCTCTTCTTCTTCCTCCTCCTCCTCTTCTTCTTCCTCCTCCTCGTCGTCTTCTTCTTCTTCTTCTTCTTCTTCTTCTTCTTCTTCTTCTTCTTCTTCTTCTTCTTCTTCTTCTTCTTCTTCTACGTCACCTGTCCTTTCAGGACGTTGACGATCATAGTGCTCCATTTCCTCTCCCTTGTAGAGCTTATTAAGTTTTTCCTTGCATCATTTACATTATTCAGATTGTTTTTCCTTATCTTCATTGTAATATTCACAACGTTTCGACCGTTGTACCCTCCGGCCTTCTTCAGATGATTGGAATTTCGAACCGAACGCTTTATTTCGTCGACCGGGGTAAATTGTTCGTTGTGAATATGACAATGAAGATGAGGATGATAGTCCGAATAATGTAAATAATGCAATTAATCATAATACCTCATCTCAGAGATATAGAAGCTGAAACGTTTTGAATATAGCAATAAAGATGAGAATAACAGTCCGAATAATAAAAATAATGCAAGTAATCATATACCTCATCACAGAGACGTAGAGGGCGAAGCGTTGTGAATATGGCAATGAAGATGAGGATAACAGTCCGAATAAAGTAAATAATGCAAGTAATCATAATACCCAATCTCATAGATCCAATCACCTGAAGAAGGCCGGAGCGTACAACCGCCGAAACTTTGTGAATATGGCAATGAAAATGAGGATAACAGTCCGAATAATGTAAATAATGCAAGTAATCATAATACCTCATCTCAGAGATATAGAGGCTGAAATGTTGTAAATATGGCAATAAAGATGAGGATCACAGTCCGAATAATGTAAAAAATGCAAGTAATCATAATACCTCATCTCAGTGATATAGAGGCCGAAAGGTTGTAAATATGGCAATGAAGATGAGGATCACAGTCCGAATAATGTAAAAAATGCAAGTAATTATAATACCTCACACATATAGACAGATATTAATAATTTTTGTTTTATTGCTTTATCTCCTAAACTTGGATCAACCATCCATTCATTCAAGATAGGACATGCTTTGTTTTTCTCTCTCTCGTTTATCTTCAACCTGTCCTGTTGGTATCAATTGTTTCAACCCATCTTTCCTCATAATACCCCAGAAGTTTTAACTTTCTATTTTTGAAATTAAGTATAAGTGTCCTTTTTTGTTTCCATTGTCACTAGATTTTAATGCTGGTCATTTTTGGTCGATGCTATTCTCAGCATCCTTCTGTAGAGCCACATTTCTGTTGCTTCAAGTTTCTTCTTAATCTGTGAGGAGATTTTCCAGCATTCACTGCCATCTCGACAAAATCTCTTGTCACATTCTCACCGACACTATGTGGCTTCTCTCTGTCTTTTCTACAAATACTTTCATGGCATCGGCTCTGATGAACTATTTTCAATGGTGCCCCGATTGCATGAATCTAAGCGTGCTACTAGCTTGGTATTTCAGCCCCACTCTTTTACTGTTGAAACAGTTAAATGCAACCGCCTCTTCTATTCAAACAGGTTCTTCTCTCGCACTTCCCGACAGAGGAACTACCTTCCGCTTACTTGCATCCCTGTTTACTATAATCTTCAAACATTTTAAATGTTAAAATCTCCTGATGCCTTGATCCCCGTCCTTCCTTTTATCCTTCTTTTTATACTTTCCTTAACTCATACTGCAACCAGGTTTTTCCTTACTTTCACTCACCGTAGCCCCTTACGTACTAGTCGAACTTCTGCCTTGCTATTGTTGAAATGCTTAAAAAAATATAGGAGGACTGATATTACATAAAATGTCAGTACTATTTGCTTTAACATCTGTCTATATTTCTGAGATGAGGTATTATGTACATTATTTACATTATTCGGACTATTGTTCTAATCTTTGTCGCCATATTTATTACAAAGTTTCGGCCAGCCGTTGTACGCTCCGGCCTTCTTCAGGTGTTTGGAATGTCGAACTGAACCCTTTATTTCGCCCACTGGGGTAGACTGTTCTAGTTCCATGTGTCATGTTTAATGGATGTGAGTTATCAGTTATCTCCTGTTAATTTTTCCCTCTGAAATTTCTCCACTGCCTTAACCGGGTATTGAACTCACACTCTTTGGGTCCTGTCACTGGATCTAACCACGTCTTATTGAATATTTTGAGCCTTCTGATTGGTTATTCTTCTATTGGTGAAATATAAAATAAGTCAGCTCATTTTGGTTGGCTCACTAGTTCACAAAAGTTACCCAAAAACTCCAACATATATATTATGTGAATATGGTGGTGAGGGAATATTTCATAATTCAGGCTATGCAGCTTTTGGACAGTTGATTAAAAAGAGCGCGGCCGTGTGTTGTCGTGCAACAAAATTTGGCCATCTCTATTCACAAGTCTAGGTTGCTGTTATAATTTTCCCTTGAAAAAAGACTGAATAATAAATCACCCCTTTGAAAGACCACCATAAAGTAACCATTAACATTTTTGAGTACGGTGGAATTTTTTGGTGATTCAATTGCATCTAACCACTGGCCTACTCTCTTACTGTTGTCAAGGAGAATCCATTTTTCATCGCATGAAATGATTCGATGGAAAAAATGGTTCTTTTTCCCAGTTTGTATTAATACAGTAAAATTACTCGATATTTTTTTATTGTAATCACTTTCATTGGGCTTATGAGTGACAATATATTTAAAGAAAATTATATGGAAAGAAAGAAAATCAGGAATGAGTCAAAATTGTTTTACATACTAAGGAGCATATTTTGTATGACAACCGGATCAACATGCAACCAAAAAATGCGTCATTTCATGTGTGAAAACCTAATATTAATAATATTTTAAAATTATTATGCAAATCAAATATTATCGCTTACATTACTCAGTAAAATTGTCCAACTATTGCAATCGAAGATCATGCTGGCGAAGTTATGACTACCGACACCAATCTTCAGGGTGCTGCTGCCAGGGGTGGCTGTTTCTCGTGATCGGGCGCATATCTCACTAATCTTTTCCATTGCAATCTGTCCGAA
>OZ038518.1:62689579-62724579 GCA_964036315.1 Acanthosepion esculentum | reverse complement strand
GAAGAAGAAGAAGAAGAGGAAGAAGAAAAAAACTCGGAAGAAGAGGAAGAAGAAGAAGAAGAAGAAGGAGAAGAAGAAGAAGAAGAAGAAGAAGAAGAAAGCTCGGAAGTAGAGGAAGAAGAAGAAGAAGAAGAAGAGGAAGAAGAAAAAAACTCGGAAGAAGAGGAAGAAGAAGAAGAAGAAGGAGAAGAAGAAGAAGAAGAAGAAGAAGAAGAAGAAAGCTCGGAAGTAGAGGAAGAAGAATACAATGAAGAGAAAAAGAAGAAACAATTAAGTGAAGAAGAAGAAAACAATGTAGAGAATAATAATAAGAAAAATATTAAGAGACGAAGAAGACGTAAAGTAAGAACAAAATGAAAGAGAGAAAGTAGAAAAGAGAGGAGAATCAGAAGAAGATAATAAAGAAAAGAAAAGATGAAAATTCGAAGAAAGAGAAGAAAACAACAACAAAACGAAAAAGAAGACAATAAAAAAAACTAAAGATGCAATATTCGAAGAAAAAGATGTAAAAACTGAAAACACTTGAACAAGACAGGTGTGAAGCCAACTTCTTAAAATATGCGTCTTATACTGACTCTATTACAATCCAAGCACCTGTGCCTCGAGAGAAAATTTGAGAAAAAGATAGCAGGTGCGACTACTATATAAATGAATAAATAAAATCAATACTACGACAGGTACTACTGCTACTACTACTACTACTACTAATAATAATAATCATAGCACGAATACTACTAATAATAGTTCAATTGCAGATGGGAAAGCAACATGAAATGAAGAAGAAAAAAGGAAGAGAAGAGGGCCGTCTCTGCAGAGAAATCAGACAGTAATTCATAGAATAAAAGAATGAATATTTATGAAGTTACAACAGCGAAATACAAACGATGCGGGTTCGATCTCGGTAACAAATAATAGTAGCACACAAAAAAACCCCAAAAAACAAACAAACTAGAAAACAAACTTTTCGAAATATTTTGGCATTTGAATACCAGTACTTTCTAGCAAGTAAAGTTCGATAATAGTAACCGTAAAAAACGAAATTGCCAAATAGTTGACGAAAATACTCAGAATACAGATTTAATACGAACGATGCTCCAGGACATTGTTGAAAAAGGTATGGAATCTGAAAAATGTTTAGAATTTTGTATAAGTAACGGCAAAAGAAATATTAGATCAATTAGAAATACGAGGAAAGCTTGAAACAATAAAAACTCACGCGTTGTTGAGGTCAACTGTGATAACGAAGAATGTGTTGGTGATCTGCGGAAATTTGCTTATGAAGAATATGAATATTAATAATAATAATAATAACAATAGTCAACGCGACCCTCTCTATTCATTAAAAGAATATTCCTAAAAAAAAAAATAAATGGTCTAGGAAAGAGTATGTTGAAGTAATGATAGCATTTTACACGGTTACAATGAATCCAACGACGGCAACAACGACCAAAGTCGTCTATAATATCCGGCGAGAAAAGCACCCCTGAAGCAGACTCAAAATCCATGCCAACAAACTAGCCAGTATTAGGTGTGACATCAGCAGAAAAAAAAATAATACCTGGCTTAGAACTCGAATGCATTGGAGAAAACATCAAAAACAAATTAAACTTTAACGTCGAGGGGATAAACGCCAACGACCCAGAGGAGACACATGCAGGGGAACAAATAGCAACCCATTTTTAATAATCTCGCAGAGGTACAAAAGCAAACAAACGAAGATAACGTCGGATATGAGAGAGAAACAGAGATGACCAAAAAAATATCCGATATAAATGGGTGACAATTACTGTGATAATGAAGAAGGTGCTGGAGATCTGAAAAGATTTGATTAATCCTCAGAGATAAGTGAGCATGAAGATGCATAATAATAATATTAATAATATTAATAATAATATTAATAATATTAATAATAATAATAATAATAATAATAATATTAATAATAATAATAATATTATTATTATTAATAATAATAATAATATTAATAATAAAAATAATAGCATTGAAAAGTGACCGCTGGTTTATTGCTATCAAATGTGTTATTTATCTGCATATTATGTAATTGGTATTTACTGCTATACTTGCATTTGTATTGTTAATGTTTTAAAAATTACGTAAACCAAGATTTGTTTGATATTTCCTTTCTGTTGTTTCTTATAAGTTTCTCTTAACGGCGCCTTTCGTTAAATTAGAAAAGCGTCTCCTCTTCGTAGCAGCCATTGAATTAAATTGCAGAAAGTTACAAGAGAGATACAGCGGAGAGGAAGACGAATGCAATAATAATAATAATAATGATAATAATTGTATTAATATTAATGATGATAATAATATATAATTTGTATATATGTGTATGTATATGCATGTGTACTCGTGTGGATATGTATGCATATATATATATATATATATATATATATATATATATATACACACACACACACATATATATATATATATACACACTGGTGTCTTATCAAGTGATGATGTTGAATCAACATCATCACTTGATAAGATACCAGAGGTGTTGAAACAAAATGGCTACTTTTGTAGTGGTTTTATAACATATTTAAGTTATGATTTTCGAATCAATAGTTGCTCTACTCTGCATTGAGCACATTTTTAAGAATAGTATTTGTTGGTTATTGGAATTTATTCCGTATAACACCAATCCTTAATTTATATACATTGAATTTAAATTAAAAACACATCACTTTATGGTTCCATTGTTATAATTTATTTCACCAGAGGGTTTCCTTTCTCGTGGATCATCAGACCTCACTTCCAAGGATAAAATCTTGGTAAATTATTATCTTGGATAATCTCAAGGAGGATGAAATCCGGAGGGCACAATGTCTTGGTAATTGAGCTCTCCGGATTTCATCCTTCTTGGGATTACCCTATGGATTACCAAGATTTTCATTACTTAATTACACACACACACACACATGATGATATCGGAGTAGATCGAGGTCGATTCCAGCGTGCGATACCTCTGGAAAGTGCCTGAAATCCATAACACCGGTTGACCAAAGCATTGTGCGTGAAAATGGGTAGACGGAATTCTTGGGGGCCGTTGATAGCTGTGCAAGTACGAAGCCATAAGTCATCGTGGCCGAGGGCTTGAGCGTGCTGGCCTTGTTCAAATTGTTTTTCACGCTGTAACTAAGGTCTGCTCAGCATAGTTGCAGTATAAACCACTGGTGGGCTCTGTGGGTGTTGAACAAACGCAAATGCGCCTGAGCCAGCGTCTGCAACAGGGATTGGCTAGCCGCCCTAGTAGACGGGTATCCGCGAATACGAGTGGCCAGTTATACTATTATTATTATATAAGCGGGTATACTGATTAATATAAATCCGCAAATTAAAATTTAGATTAATAATATTTTAATTTTAGAGACATATTACCAAATTATATTATTTGTTGATATACCTAATATGTAATTGGTACCCAATAGTTTTATTCATTTTTTGCTCAAATCTTTTTTCCCCCCTGATACGAGCAGAACACTGGACAGTTATTAGACTCTGATTACCCAGTAATACATCGCTTCAGAAGTTTCCGTTGCTTGGCATATATATTTCTGCGAACGCAGCTCTTAATCGGAGGGTGTATGGTGGTTTTCGAAACGTAGTTTACTTGTGGCACAAGACTGAAAATATGATCCACCCGGTGAGGATCCAACTCACTATTCAGTCTTAATTGATCTAGCGAGACATGCTGGCTAGCCATTGCATCACGTTGAAGTACCCAATTCAGAAGTCGTATGATTTAATACAGGGCACTCATAATATCGTTTGTAAACGAAAAACAGACTAATAAAAAGTACAACAACAATAATAATAATAATAATAATATTAATAATAATAATAATAACAATGAAGAAGAAGATGATAGACGAGAGACAATAAGCAAAGAAAAATTGACACCTCGGTCATAAATTAATGACACAAGATAACAAATAAGAAACACAAAATTGCTCAACTGGTTGGGAATGGCGATCCCTTGGGAATTGTGCAAAAGATTGGAATTTTATTATACAAACCACATGCATATGCACAAACAGGAACTTTTCTCAAAGAATACAATACACACATTTACTGAAACATTAAAAGACAACTGCTGACCCTGTCAAAACAAAGAGACCGGTGTAACAGTTGGGAGTTCACGTGGAGCTATTTTACGCTAGGTTGTTTTATACCCAGGGTATAAGTTACGGTATAAGTTAGACTAGTTTATAACTCCAGATATATAATGGCTTAGGCTAGAATATACGCAACCCTTTTCACATGTAAGGAGATGTACATTTTTTTAAAAATTAGTGGACCCGTGTGTGTTAATGAATATGAAAAGCTAGTGTGTTACCTTGTCGGATTTCCAATTATTTACCTCAAACCGAAGTGCTCACTTTGACACCCACAGCTCATATGCAGACCTTAATTTCATGCGGCTCCGCGCATCCACTTCCAAAATACCGCCCAAAATACCACGGTCATAACAAATCTTCTGACCAAACCGGAAAAACCCACGCGCATTTTCGCAGTAACCGTTTCCGAGCCAGTGACCTACTAAAAATACAGCGCTGACTTCACGGACAAAGGTAGATATGACTAGATTGATACAAGCGATGAACCCCCACGACATGAAAGCTTGAACAGGCTGCAAGCTCTGAGACCAATGCGCTTCCGTAAAATGAGTGACTGATACACCTGTTAGTATTTGAGTACTGGAAACGGTACCTAGGAAAAGGTGTTGAATAATTGGACATTAGTGAAAGAGACAGAACAATCCAGACGACAAATTTACTGAAAAAAAAAGTTACCAAGGAGTGTGCTGGTATACATCAGAACTTTCTTCAATACTCAAATTGTAAGAAACTTGCTGTCACTTCCATTGCGCAGAAAGCCACAATTTATTCCTGTCGTGAAAACGCGAATAATAATAATAATAATAATAATAATGATAATAATAATAATAATAATAAAGAATGGGAGAAAAATAGAAAAAATATGCACCATTAAAAGAAGTGAAAAGCGGAGAGTCTTTATTTCTCCAGAAATTCACAAAGCATGACTTGGACTCCAAGAGAAACGAGGCGAATCAGACACGCTGTCCGGATGGCATCAAAAATCGGACATGACTATCATATTTTTTTGCATTTCGTTCCGTTCCGTTCCGCGTCAGTGAATTTCGTTAGAATCTGTTTACTCTTCCTTTCTATTTCCCTGTCATTCTTTGCGAATTTGTGAAGGATTATTTTTTTTGACTCTTTTCATTTTCTGCATTCTTAAATAAGAATGTATATACCGCGGTCTCGTAAGTGCGCGAAATTACCAAGTTTTGGTTCTCTGTATATCTATCTTGGTCTCAGTGTGTCTTGCATTCTGACTATATATTTCAATCTATCTATCTATCTATCTATCTATACATATCTATCTCTGTATGGCTTCTATCTTCAAAGTCCATTCAAGAACCATCAAGAGAACGGTGAATAAGTTTAAAAAAGAGGGGACAATAGAGAGGTGTGTGTATATATATATATATATATATATATATATATATATATATATATGCACATTTCATTAAAAACGACTGACAAGGTGCTTTTATTTAGTTTTTTTATATAATTTCTCGTGCGATCTAATAAAGTTTTTCTTTTCAGGGGATAAATTATATAAAAACTGTCGCTCGGATAAAAAGAACATTCGGACAGTTTTTATATAATTTATCCTCTGAAAAGAAAAAACTTTATTAGATCGCACGAGAAATTATATAAAAAACTAAATAAAAGCACCTTGTCTGTCGTTTTTAATGAAATGTGCATGAAAGAAGGATTGCTGCCTAAATACACAAATATATATATATATATATATATATATATATATATATATATATATATATATATATATATATATATATATAATATATATATATATATATATATAATCATTTATTTAAATATTATGACATAAATATGTTATAAAATCACTACAAAAATAGCCATTTCGTTTCGACACTTCCAGTGTCTTATCAAGTGATGATTTTGAATGTAGAACCGAAATGGCTATTTTTGTAGTAATTTTATAACATATTTATGTTATAATATTTAAATAAATGATTATACCTGCTCTACTCTGTATTGAGCACTCTTTAAAGAATAATAATTGTTGGTTATTGGAATTTACTCCGTATATACCAATCCCACACTTGGGTATATATATATATATATATATATACAGAAATATAGTCTTAAAGTGTGCTATATTTATGGGGTAAAGTGCTCAATATCAGAGATAGAGCGTGTGTAAATATAAAAGTGGACATGGAAGTCAGCACTTAGAGGCGACAGTCTGTTTCATGCTAGGGCAATCGTCAATATATATATATATATATATATATATATATATATATATATATATTGTGTGTATTTAGGCAGAATTTTTTAATTGCCGCATGTTACATTAAATAATATTGACAAGTTTTGTCTATTTATTTTATGTAAATTCTTCTTCATATCGTCTAATAAGCTTAATAACATTATCATTAAAAGACGAGAGAAAATCACCATATTGATACATATTTTTTAATCCTATCTAAGCTTCCGGCTTACATAAGCCATTATCAAACATGAAAATTACATTACAATATATTAAGCAATACACGGACAAAACAATAATGACAAAATCGTGCATACGAGAGGCTGGAAGCGAAAATGGCATCGCAGCTCATGACGTCACACATGAACACACGAGAATGAAAACGAGAAGTATTAAGTGTATCTCTTTCGTCTTTTAATGATAATGTTATTAAGCTTATCAGACGATATGAAATGAATTTACATAAAATAAATGGACAAAAGTTGTCTATATCATTTAATGAAACATGCATCAATATACATATATATATATATATATATATATATATATATATATATATATATATATATATATATATATATATATATATGTCACTGGCGTGTTTATGTTACTATAAATCCGCAAAAAATCACCTTTCTCCCTACCGTGCGTCGATAGCCTAAGGGCTAAAATCTCTGACTGATACCAACTCATCGGATGTCTGGCCACACTGATGAGCTTTGAAACAACGAAAATACCTGCCTGTTGATTGCGGCATATATATATATATATCTATATCTATATATATATATATATATATATATATATATATATATATATATATATATATATATAAATAAAGCAGGATGTGTGTGTGTGTGTGTGTGTGTGTGTGTGTGTATAACGAATGCACGGCCACAATTTTCGACGCATTTGCACCAAAATTAACATGCACATGCTCCAAGTTAGTGAAACCAACTCCCATCAATAGTGGAAATAATCGATTATTTCTTGCTTCTACGGCAGTTTTCATGTAGTTTGCGGCCATTTTCTACTGGCCAGAGTGAGAGCCTATAACTGGCTGCCACGAATAAGCAGGAAGATTCTATTGGCCAGCGTGAGAGCCAACAGCTGACTGACACGAATGTTAACTAGCATGCTAGCATGCAAAAATATCGATAGCTGCATTCGTCACAAGTGGGAAAAATTTAAATCTGCATGGCACTTTACTCCAATTGGCTCATTCGCTTGTTTAAACTCAACGTTGATTCTGATTCCGAAGAACTGGGTTAGTGTGAAAAAGTATTTGTTAACATTCTTTTTTCATTTGGTTTTTCCAGTTACGAGTCCTTTTTTAAAGCTGATCGTTTTGTGTTCATTTTGTTTAGTCCTTTTTTTCGTAACAGATTTAATGTTTAGTATAGAGCTTAGAAAAAATTCGCAGTGTGAGATAGGCAAGTCATGTAGCAACATCAGCACGGCAAAGGGCACTCCTTTAAAGGCAAGGAAGGGCAAAAATATTTAAAGTCAAGTGATAGCGATTGCTGTATGAGTCGTACGATTTTTGAATCAAGCACGTGTAATATATATGTATATGGGAAAAATATTGCAAGCATGAAACAGAATGTCGGCGCTTGGTGTTGACGTCATTTTATATTTACATATTTGCTCATAAATATAGTATGTATTAAAAGTATAGTACCATATATATGTGTGTGTGTCTGTATATATATATATATATATATATATATGTATATATATATATATATATATATATATATATATATATATATATATATAAATATATATATATATATATATATATATATATATATATATATATATATATATATATATATATAAAAAGACTTAAAAACTAATATTCCCTGCTTATAATATATATATATATATATATATACATATACATATACATACATACATGCACATATATATATATATACATACATGCATATATATATATATATATATATATATATATATATATATATATACATATATATATATACATATATATATATATATATATATATATATATATGAAGAAATATAGTTTTAAAGTGTGCTATATTTATGGGATAATGTGCTCAATATCAAAGATAGAGCGTGTGTAAATATAAAAGTGAACATAGAAGTCAACACTTAGAGGCGACACGAGTGGCCTGACTATTGCATCTAGCATGAAACAGACTGTCGCCTCTAAGTGTTGACTTCTATGCTCCCTTACATATATATATATATATATATATATATATATATATATATATATATATATATATATATATATATATATATATATTAAGAGACAGAGTAATGTAAAAATGTTGTGGATTTTTATTTATTTATTCTACAAATTATATATATATCCCTTTAAATTTTATTTTAGTGGCTTAAGTCGACGCCCTGTTTATTTATAAAACATTATATTTATTTATTTTCGTCTACCGGCCTTAACATTCGAGAAATCTGTTCTTTTTTATAAGATTTCCCGAATGTTCAACCATATTAATTTTTATTGTGTTTATATGTGTTTTAACTCTTTTTCTGTAAGAACTTGTGCACAAAGTACTGTTGTAAAAGTTTAAATAAGCAATCATCTAGGGTTCAGGAACGGATTAATCCCTTTTACATTGATTCCTATGGGGAAAATAATTTCGGTTTACGAACAATTCGGGCTACGGACAGCCGTGAAGAACAAATAAATTTCGTGAACCGAGGTAACAGTGTATTCGATTTTCTTTATGGATGTCTTTTAAAAGAAGCACTTTAATCAGTCTCATATGATTTGCCCGTTGGATTAGGCTACGGCTACTCATGATTTCCAACTTTTTCTCGGTGTCATAACGCCTAGAAATGGTTTCATCTTGATAAGCAAAGATATTGTATATTGGGCCTCTTTATACAATCAACAGATTGTTCAGATAAAATACTAAACTAGAAACTTATCAGATTTGCATTGAAGTGAAGCCGGATTTTCAACGGACCTCTTTACAAGTCGCTGATACCTATCAATCATTATTGTAAATGTCTCGCGCCTGTGTTAATAAACATTTCACTTTATCTGCTAAATCAGCTTTACGAGCGAGTTTAAAGATTGAATCTCGCCAATCGGCTATAAATTTTGAGATTGTGAAATTCAAAATATCATTTCCGCCCCACCAATGTTTCTTGTATTTATACAAGTATTTTCTTTTCTGGGTATAAGCGTGAAAACTCTGACCAAATGTTCAATATATCCGAGAGCTTTCAGCTATTCTCTTAGCTATTTTCAAGGTTTTCTCTAAGTGAATACATATTTATATATATATATATATATATATATATATATATATATATATATATATATATATATATATAGATATATATATATACTGCGTTACTTAAAAATTGAATAACCAAAAAGGGAAAATATACAGTGTAACAAATAAACAACCGATACCGATAAACTAGCCGTTTAGAAAAAAACAAATAAAGATAATCAAACCAAATAAATAAATTAAAAACTGTACCCGCCAAAATAATAGAACAAATCACAACAATCAACCCCAAAATTGAACAAATAGCTTTAATTATCTTTCCAAACAAAAACAAAACTATTAAATAACCTATATAAACAATTTTTTATTACGTTAATAAAAACACCGATCAAAATAAAAATAAATAAATATATAAGATAAAAAATAAAAATAAAAATAAATAAAAACAAGCAAATTAATTTGACACAAATAATTAAATAAACAAATAACTGGTAAAATAACCGCCAAAATAGACTACCCACAATAAGCTATATAAACAAATTTTTACTACGTTAATAAAAACACCGATCAAAATAAAAAAAATAAAATAAACATACAAGATAAATTATGAAAAAAAGCAAAATAATTTGACACAAAAAAAATAAAAAAATAAACGACATCCGGTAAAATAACCGCCAAAACAGACTACCCACAATGCACCATTGACCCGTATATATAAATAGCCGAGAAAAATAACAGAACTCGTGGCCTGACGATTGCATCTAGCATGAAACCGCCTGACGCCTCTAAGTGTTGACTTCTATGTCCATTTTTATATTTACACATGCTCTATCTCTGATATTGAGAAATTTATCCCATAAATATAGCACAATTTAAGACTATATTTCTTTATATATATATATATATATATATATATATATGTATATATATATATGTATATATATATATATATATATATATATATATATATATATATGCATGTATGTATATATATATATATGTGCATGTATGTATGTATATGTATCAATATATATATGCATGTGTGTATGTATATGTATACATATATGCATGTATGTATGTGTGTATATGTATATATATATATGCATGTATGTATGTATATGCATATATATATATGCAGGTATGTATGTATATGTATATATATACATATTTATATATATATGTATATGTATATATATACATATTTATATATATATGCATATATTTATGTATGTATATGTATATGTATATATATATATTTATGCATGTATGTATGCATATGTATATATATATATATTTATGCATGTATGTATGTATATGTATATGTGTATATATATATATATGCATGTATGTATGTATATGTGTATATATATATATATATATATATATATATATATGTATGCATATATGTATGTGTATATATATATATATATATATATATATATATATATATATATATATATGCATGTATGCATGTATGCATGTATATGTATATATATGGTGTACTCATTCGTCGTACTCGATCTATGAGGGTCAAGCAGCTCAGTCTCTAGGAACCAGCATCCCAGACACCAGCACATAAGATTTGATTATAGTGGCCCACCCGTAATTAGTCCTCTGTTCGATATATGTAAATTACTTTGGCTTGGTCTTTTCTAATTTAAAGTTATAGCCCCGTCGCGGGGGGCTTTCTTTATTAAAGCTTTGTGCAGAACCAACCACACTTTTTGAAGGGCCGAATACAGAGACCCTGGGGCACTACGTCTCACAAGGCCCCCAAACGACCGATCGCACGTTTTTGTTAAAGCTCTTGGTGTCTGTTAGATTTTGATTCAGCTCTGTCCAAATGTTCTATAGATCCGAAAGTTTCCAGCTATTCTCTTCGCCATTTTCAAGGTTTTCTCTAACTGAATATATATATATATTGGTGTTTTAAAAACGTTAGGCAGGTCTATTACTACTAAAGTGTGTCGTGGCCGGGGAGTGTGATTGCAAACATCAATGAAGAGAGTTATTGGCTGTGTGTGGGAAAAGACTGGCGTGTAGCAAGTTGTGCCAAAATTTGTCGGACCAAGTTGTCAAGTGTAGAAAGATCGGCTGTGGTGAGAATATAATGCGATAAAAATGTATATATATATATATATATATATATATATATATATATATATATATATATATATATATATATATATATATTTATTTGGGCAGTAACCTTTCTTCCAAACATGTTTCGTTGCATATGAAAGACAAAGAAAATTTGAATCATTTTTTAATTAGTTTTTCTGGCATTCTTACATTTCTTGATTTGGTTGGAGCAAAGATGCATAAAAATTGACAGTATTATCCACCGTCTCTAAAACTATTGACATTTAAACAAAACAATACTACTACTACTTATATATATATATATATTACGCGAATCATTCATACGAAAAGCAGAATAATGAAGTATGAATGATTCGCGTAATATAAATTGAAGCTGCACCACATAATTGATATATATATATATATATATATATATGTCTGATTAAATAAATAACAGACATTATCATTATTATTATTATTATTATTATTATTATTAGTAGTAGTAGTAGTAGTAGTAGTAGTAGTAGTGTTTTGTTTAAATGTCAATAGTTTTAGAGACAGTGGATAATACTGTCAATTTTTATACATCTTTTCTCCAACCAAATCAAGAAATGTAAGAATGCCAGAAAAACTAATTAAAAAATGATTCAAATTTTCTTTGTCTTTCATATGCAACGAAACATGTTTGGAAGAAAGGTTACTGCCCAAATAAATAAATATATATATATATATATATATATATATATATATATATATATATATATATATATATATATATATATATATATATATGTTGTGGTGGGATCCACCTAATCTGCATAGGTGACTACCAACTATATAAATAATGGTTGATACCGGAAGACGAGAAGAAGAGGGAATCACGAGATCCAACTAGAGACTCTGATCGACTGCGACTAGTCAACACATTCTCCAGGAACGTCTTCCCAGAAATATACAGAAATACTATATGTACTTATTGTGTACACTTTCTTGTTATAATACATTCTTTGTTCCAAGTACATTTTGTGTTGCATTATTATTCCATGTAATAGGCGAGATTCAACATTGAGTCAAGACTCAACAATATATATACATTTTTATCGCATTATATTCTAACCACAGCCGATCTTTCTACACTTGACAACTTGGTCCGACAAATTTTGGCACAACTTGCTACACGCCAGTCTTTTCCCACACACAGCCTATAACTCTCTTCATTGATGTTTACAATCACACGCCCCGGCCACGACACACTTTAGTAGTAATAGACCTGCCTAACGTTTTTAAAACACCAAAATTTTCAATCTAATTTTATTTTTATAAAAACATTCGCACATCGAGGAATCAGACAGAGATCGGGTTTTTGCTAACAATACCATTTCCAACAGAAAATACGCCATCTACAAAACCATCTGTCAGTGAGGAATTCCAATTATTCTATTTATTCCTCGGTCCGTTGATGAAGGACACAGGCGTGTCTGAAAATTACGAAATTAAAAGCTTTCACTCAGTCCTTCAGTTCTGTCACATGGTTAATAATTAATATTTAATAAATGTTTATCGTTCTGATAATAATGGCACTTTTTCGTTTATCTTTGTTTTATTAACTAACTCATCTATATTATATATATATATATATATATATATATATATATATATATATATATATATATATATATATATATATATATATATAGCATAAGGAGAAGCCACGTATACTTTCTTAATATGTATATAATATAGAAAAAACAACTGAAAAGTTGCAAATTTAAAAAATTAAATGTTTTTTTGTGAAAGTATTTATTTATATTTTATATATATATATATATATATTTTTGATATTTCAGATCGACCCCGATCTTTCAACAGGAATGACTGTTTTCAGAAGTTTAATTACAAGTAGCGTCCGCCGCGAGATGCGGACGTCACGTGATATGGAATGCGAAAATATCAAATATATATATATATATATATATATATATATATATATATATATATATATATATATATATAAAATATAAATAAATACTTTCACAAAAAAAACATTCAATTTTTTAAAATTTGCAGCTTTTCAGTTGTTATATATATATATATATATATATATATATATATATATATTTAAGGACATTTACAATATGTTTAACGTTCTTTTTATAGATACAAGTATTTAAGCAAATGCTCTGTTTTATAATAAAATATATATGATTAAATAAATTAGAGACATACATATCTCTGCTTATTTTTAATATAATCCGTTCATACTCACGGATAACCTTCCATGTATTACAATTAAATTATGTGGGAAATGTGCTATAACTGTGAAAATCGTTTTTATTTTCCATTTCCCAAGTACTTTCGATCTTCTTCCGCGATCATCTTCAAGCGTGAAAGCAGTAATATAAAATTGTGTGTTGTTCAGAGGTGCAACTAGTCATGCAAAAATGTTGTAGTTTTTTTTTGCTACTCGTTACTGTAATTTTTTTCCTTTTTTCATTCAAATGCAACGCTTGACAGTCATGCTTAGCGTTCGTTAGAACGTGAAAAAATGATCTACTATGGAAGTTTTTCTTTTGTGTTGTAATGTCATGGTCATGCGCGCATTGAAAAACTGTCCTTTTATAAACACACACACACACACACACACACACACACACACACACACACACACACACACACACATATATATATATATATATATATATATATATATATGCAAATCATCAGTATATCTGGTGCTAAGGTTCAGATGTGCAACACATTACGCCTTCTTTCTCGTTTTGCACTGATATGAACTGGAATGATTCTATTGAATTAATTGCTAGGTGTGCTGCTAAGAATGTTTGTTCACTTTGACGTACCATATAGTTTTTCTCGCTAGAATCTATTTTGTATGTTTATGACTATGCCATTCGCCCGTGCATTGAATATTGTTGCCACATCCGATCTTGTTCTTCTGTTTTTTTATCTCGATATTCTTGACTAAAAGCAAAGCACTGTGACGTTATCGGTCCTGACCTGGTATCTCGACATCACTCACTTTCCTACCATCTCAATGGATTATTTAATGCCGAGAAAATTTTGGTCCAAAATTTACTGCTGGTAATTTTGTTTCTTCAACATCTTTTGCTGGTAATATTTTTAAAAAAATATATAGCTGGTAATTTTTTTTTCAAAAATGTATTTCTATTGTTAAGACCTAGTTTTACAATTACGTAGTGTTTTGACCCCATTTTAGGGATTAACTATTTGCCCATAGTATAGGACCCTAACAGGTGCTACCACCCCGGGTCAGGGCGGAGCTGCGAAGACCAGCAATTAAGATGTTGTTCCCCGCTCCTCAAAATCTCCTGATCAGAGGCCTTGCTGTTGGATGTAGTTTATCGTCTTACCCAGTACGGCAACCGTGACGTGATTTCCCTCTGTCTTTTCTATAAATATTTTCATAGCAGTTGTTCTGATGGGCCCTTTTCCTCGGTACCTCGACCACATGAAATTGGGCATACTACAACTAGGCTTCATAGATTTGTTGTTGAAATAGATAAAATTCTATTTTAATGGCTTCTTTTCTCGCAATTATAACATGTGGAACTTTCAGTGTTTAGTTTCTCTTTCACGTACTATCTTTCAAAATTTAAATGCAATGTCGAACCCTTTTCAGAACCCCTTTTTTAATTTCGCTTCTTCTTAATAACTTCTTCTTATTTTCTTTTATTCTCAGTAAGCTCTTGCGTATAAATTCCTCCTAGGAGGACTTTCTAACGCAGGATTATCATCTCTCAGCGGCGTCTCTGTCTTTGGGGCAGAGTGCGCTCAGGGGCTTCTCTGTCAAAGGACAGGGAGGGCAACTGAGAAAATAAAACGGAAGAGGTGTCCAGCCCTAGGGAACAGCTGCCCGAGGCCGTGCCCTCCCATTGCACCAGAGGGAGGGATCGGTGCTAAACACAGAGGCCAGCGCAACCGACGGTTTCGGGGGCTGTGGGCAATTTTTGTCCCTTGCCCGGGTGAACGAGCTCGGGTACCCACTTTAAAAAGACCTTGTGTCACATCTCGTCCTCCTGGGGGAACGAGTACACACCGTAAGCGTTTGTGTCTTAGTGGTATTATCAATATGATTGCGGGTGAAATAATTAAAAGGTATGCAAGGGTTAGTGTTTATATATATATATTTCTGTATCTGTGTATATATATATAAGCTTGTATAGATATACATCGTCATATTTTGCGTTCTTGTTGTAAATGTTAATCATTCCGAATGCCAGTCTAAATGGAAAGCGACTGTTGTCCGTTGTTATCGTAAGATTCTCGGATAAGTCTCGCGTGACAACGTCATTTTTTTTCTTTCTTTTTTTTTTTACTCATTTATTTTCTTCTTTCTGAAGGCGACATGCAAATACTTTCAGTGGCGTTAAAATTTTCCTTTTTTTTATTTTTTTTTATTTTTTTACTTAATTTAGGACTGGCTGCCCCTCCCCAATTCTTTCAAAATACCTATCGACCAAAAACGGTAACTTTTTTGACGCATTCTGACAAACTCTGTTCTTCACACACACACATACACTCACATAGACACATACAAACACACACGCATAAACAAAATATACACGCATACACACATGACTGTTTCCGTAAGGGAAATTAGGTTCTAATCCTGCCGGAGAGTTTATATTTTTCTAATAAGATTTCTCGGATATAAGGGCCGTTAGATGGAAAAAAAAAATAAATAAAATCAAAGCATCTACAAAATATGTGTATCTATTAGAAATATCATTAAAGCAATAAATTAATATATATATATATATATATATATATATATATATATATATATATATATATATATATATATATATGGTGTTGAATATAGAATCTATGTTCTGTATTCTAAATCGTCACTTGATAAGACACCAGAAGTGTTGAAACAAAACGGCCATTTTTGTAGTGATTTTATAAAAATTTTTTTTATAATTTTCCAATAAATGATTTTTTTTGCTCTACTCTATATTGAGAAGTGTCTGGTTAGTAAAGTCGACTTTACTATCTTTAAACTTAAATCTTCCATGAATCTCTTCTATTCATATCTGCTCTAGCGTATAAAATATAAGCAAATGACGTCATATATTTTTGAATTGGACATAGTCCGACAATATATTTAAAGACATTTATAATATGTTTAACGTTCTTTTTATAGATACAAGTATTTAAGCAAATGCTCTGTTTTATAATAAACAGTATTAAATAACATTTACCGGACTGAATGTCCGAGAAATTTTCATAGAAAAATTTTCGTTCTCCGACGTTCTCCGATGAAAATTTCTCGGACATTCAGGCCGGTAAATGTTATTTAATACTGTTTATTATAAAAACAGAGCATTTGCTTAAATACTTGTATCTATAAAAAGAACGTTAAACATATTATAAATGTCTTTAAATAAATTGTCGGACTATGCCCAATTCAAATATATATATATATATATATATATATATATATATATATATATATATATATATATATAGCATAATGGGAAGCCACGTATACTTTCTTAATATGTATATAATATAGAAAAAACAACTGAAAAGTTGCAAATTTAAAAAAATTTAATGTTTTTTTTGTGAAAGTATTTATTTATATTTATTTATATATATATATTTGATATTTCAGATCGGCCCAGATCTTTCATCAGAAATGGCTGTTTTCAGAAGTTTATATATTATAGTAATTCAGCGACTCTAGAAGAATCCTCAACAGAGAATGGAGAAAGCACTGGACGCCCGTTTCGTCCTATTTTTATCCCTATTTTGGGGACTCATCAGCAGTGCGCTTCCACTACCAATTCGAACCGTTTTGATACAACACAAGCGTCATACCAACTGTACCAACAGGCCTCGATGACGAAGAAGAAATTGAATAGACTCGATATGGCGACGCTACACTATTTACATTATTCGGACTATTGTCCTCATCTTTGTCACCATATTTATCGCAAAGTTTCGGCCGTTGTAGGCTCCAGCCTTCTTAAGGTGGCTGGAATGTCGAACTGAACCCTTTATTTTGCTCGCTGGGGTAGAGTTTTCTATTTCCACGTGCCATGTCTAATGGATGTTCTTTATCAGTTATCTCCTGTTAATTTCCCTCTGAATGTTCTCTTCCGCCTTAACCATGTATTGAACTCACACTCTTTTTCTCAAGGACACATGGCACAGTGTTAGTTAGATCCAGTGACAGGACCCAAAGAGTGTGAGTTCGATACCTGGTTAAGGCAGTGGAGAAATATAGATAGATACTGAATGTCCGAAACGTTGTAATAAATATGGCGACAAAGATGAGTACATTAGACCGAATAATGTAAATAGTGTACATAATACCTCAACTCAGAAATATAGACAGATACTGAAGGGCCGAAACGTTGTAATAAATATGGCGACAAAGATGAGTACAATAGACCGAATAATGTAAATAGTGTACATAATAGCTCATCTCAGAGATATAGACAGATACTGAATGGCGGCGCTACACACAAATTCCTTGGTGATACTCATTCAAGTTTTCATATCCCAACGAACTGTGTCCCAAGAACCACGACTTTCCTTTCTCCCGAACCGCTGCATCGCAGTGCATTAGCTGGGTCCAATAAGGATATACAAGTATTAGAATTTTGGGGATCTATATTGGTATAAAATGACAATTGGAAAAATCTTAGATTTAGCCGACGCGTTTCGTCTTCCGACTTTTTCAAGACAAAAATGAAATCGAAATATCTTTGTTGTTAGAGTTACATTAAAAAAAATCCAAATTTAAAAAGATAGACGCTTCTCTCCAAGGCTATTTTTCCGGTTAATGTAAATTACCTTTATAGTAAAAGAAATTTTTTCCATGTAGACAATACAGTTAATATACTTAGTTATATATAATTAGTTATATATATATATATATATATATATAGATATATATATATATATGTAATTATAAATGTATTTATATATGTATATATATATATATATATATATATATATATATATATATATATATATATATATATATATATATATTTACACATTTATAGATTTATATTACTGATTCTTCTTTGCGTCATATCAAGGAACTCCAGGTAATAGCAGGAACAGCGGACCATATATGGCAGCAATATTCTAAGCATGGACGAATGGTGGACTTATAGATCTACAAGATAGATTCAGGAGATCCCACTTGTCTTAGCAGCTGGCTTAGCAATGAATTCTATATAATCTATCATGTCAGCTGAGAACATCAGCACGAGAAGGCGCAGCGAATCATTTTCATGGTGGGGTAGCATCACTCATGCTGATGGAAAGCAGAGAGGAGTCTCTTAGATAATTAATAGAGAGAAATTTAGTTTTGGAGGCGTTAAAATATATCAGCCATATATTGCTCCAATATAGTTTCAAAATCCTTCATTGAAAAATGGCTGACATTATGCGAATGGATGTCAAAACAAGAAAGCTGCTCTCTTGCCATTGCAAGCATCATCATGAGGCTAATGTTGACCGCCTTTATGTGCCCAAATCTGAAAGTGGCAGAGTTCAACCAGAATAGTCTTACAAAACTACAACAATCGCTCTTCAAGCATACATTGGAACTACATTGGAATACTAAATGATGATTTTTGTTAAATAACATGAAAGAAATAAGAAACTTTATTCAGTAATAAAGGAAGCCAACAAATACAAAAGGAAATTTCAATTGGGTGAAGAAGAGCAAATAAACCATAATACGCCGACTGCAGCAGGAAAGAACATATAAAAGAAATCAAATGCAAATGCAATATACCAAATGCAGAAACGATGACAAGATAAACCTCTTCAAGTTCAATATTCTGCCCGTCCAAACAAGCTAATGTAAAAACACCCCGTACTCATCGGTTGTTACGTAATGCAAGGTCAAAATCTGAAACTGAAAGTTTTATTCTTTTGTACAGGTTCAATACTTGCTAGCTAGAAATTACCAAAACCACATAAAGAAAAATTTTATTAACTCAAAATTTATGTTCTGAGATAAATATTCAAAAACAGTTGACCATCTTGTTTCAGGTTGCACGCTATTAGCACCAACTGAATATAAAATTCGGCATGATAGACTTTCAGGGAAAGGAAACTGCAAGAAACTGCTATGAACATGACCCAGACCCGCTTATAGAACTAGGACTTATAAAAAGTTTATGGTATTTGACAATACTCACAGAAAAAGCAATCAAAGTTAATCACCCAGACATCATGATCAATGACTTTTTGATATGGCAGTCCCTTCAGATTGTAATTGATCATTGAAGATCTTCAAAAATCTTCCAAAATACAAGGACCTTGGTGTGGAAATCTAAAAAATGTGGCACACGACGACATCGATAATTGCAGTTGTAGTTGAAACCCTCGGATTGATTGAAAAAGATTCCGATAAGCTCATTAAATGGATTCCAGGTAGCCCATGCCTTAATGAAATACAAAATATTGTACTCACAAGTACAGTTCACACATTACGAAGAGCTTTATCAATGATCACTGGAAAAGGCGATTCCATAAGCCAATTCTGACCTTAGGAAGGAAATGTGTGTACAACAGAAATCAAATGAAATAATAATAATAATAATAATAATAATAATAATAATAATAATAATAATAATAATAATAATGATAATGACGATTACGATGATGATGATTACAGTTGTGCTTGATTGGAAAATGGTTCTTATAGAGTCATTGAAGGGATTCTTGGTAGCCCACGCTTTCAAGAAATACAAAATATTGTTCTCATAATTACAACGTGCACATTACGAAGAGCTTTATCTATACTAAATGTTTGTGAACGTGGTTTTCATTTTTACAAAAAAGATCAGTGGAAAATGTCATGAAGCCATTTCAGACCTTCATTTGGGACCCGGAAGGAAATGTGTATAGGACAGAAATCAAGGGAAATAATAATAATAATAATAGTAATATTAATAATAATAATAATAATAATAATAATAATAATAATAATAATAATAATAATAATAATAATAATAATAATAATGCCGAAATAAAATTACATCACGGTAAACCGGCTGAAGCTGCAAAATACTTAAAAAAGAAAGCAAAGACAGATGCAACCGATAAGATACAGAAACAATGGCAAGATAAACCGCTTCATGGCTAATACTCTGCCCGTACCAAACAAGCTGACGTAGACAAAAAACCGTACCCATCAGTGGCTACGTAGTTCCTGGGTTGAAAGCTGAAACTGCACAGGACCAATGCTTGTTAACTAGGAATTATCAAGCACATATACTAAAATACTGTGTTAGCCCAAAATGCAGATTCTGTGATAAATATCCAGAAACCATTGATCAACTTGTATCAGGTTCCACTGAATATAAAACCCGACATGACAGAGTGGGCCAATATCTGCACTGGAAAATTCCCAACTTCTACGGGAGGGAAACTGAAAGAAACTGGTAGGAACACCACCCAGACCCGGTTACGGAGATAGGACCTGTTACAATTCTATGGGACTACACAATACACACTGACAGAACAATCAAAGCCAAACGCCCATACATTGTTATTAAAGACCACAAACAAAATAAGTGCCTCCTTATTGATATGGCAGTCCCTGCAGACTGCAATGTATCTTTGAAGATATTCGAAAAGCTGTCAAATACAAAGGACCTTGAAATAGAAATCTCAAAAATGTGGCACATGGGAACATCAACAATCCCTGTTGTAGTTGGAGCCCTAGGACTGGTTGGAAAAGATTCCAGTAGACTAATTGAAGGGATCCCTGGAATTCCATGTCTCAAAGAGATACAAAAAATTATTCTGACAAGTACAGCCCACACTTTAAGAAGGGCTTTATCTATGCAATATATATATATATATATATATATATATTTTGCAGTGGAAAGTGTCATGATACCATTTCTAACCTTAGGTCCCTGGGCGGTACCCGGAAAGAAATGTGTAAACGCCAGATATCAAAGAAAATAATAATAATAATAATAATAATAATAATAATAATAATAATAATAATAATAATAATAATTACAGTTGTGTTTGAATAGAAAAGATTCTGATAGACTCATTGAAGGGATTCCTGGTAGCTCATGTCTTAAAGAAAATGTACTCACAAGTTCAGCTCACACATTACAAATAGTTTTATCTGTGTAAAATGTGTATTTTTACAAAAGATAATCAGGGAAAATGTCACGATGACATATCTGACCTAAGGTTTTTGTTTGGGACCCGGAATTAAGTGTATATACAAAGAAATCAAAGATAATAATAATAATAATAATAATAATAATAATAATAATAATAATAATAATAATAATAATAAAGTGTCTAGACTATTGAAGAACCATATTCTGGTTTGATCCCCAGTTCAAAAAACAGATAATATTGTTATTTAATTCTCAAAAGAGTATAATATATACGGAAAAGAACTTGCAACTGAAACTTTAAAAGATGCTTACTATGGTGCGAATTTAAATGTTTTTAGTGAAAAAAAAAACTTTTGGGAAGAAAAAACAGAAAATAAACCGAAAAATATCGCAGAGGTAATTCTAGAAAAAAAAAAGGCAATAAAAAAGGACATCATTGCTAAGGATGACGTCGTCTACTGCGTCTCTTTGTGCAAAGCTCGTCTGCCACTCCAGGCCATGGTACACAGGAAGTTGATAGCAGGGAATGAAACGGACCCACCCAGTTAAGCAAACAAACACATCAACAATTTGCAAGATTATATATATATATATATATATTGCTTTTCAAACTTTAACCTATTTCCATGTGTGTATGTGCGGGTGTATAAAACTTATCTGTTTGGAAATGTGAGAGAATAAAAATTTTGGGAGACGACCTGACCGCGACTGTAACACAGAGAGCGTTCAAAATCACACAAGTGAGCCGAAAACGAGGTACCCACCTGCTTCTGGAACAGCGCTGTGTATATAATTCAGACTTTTCTGCATTTGATCCTGAAAGTATAAAAGACACTCTCCTTGGTGAAAACTTTCTGGTGACGAATTCTTCATAAACCTCCCATTTAATATTGTGCCAGTATTTATTCGAGTCTGGTAAGTACCATAGATGTGTGGCCGCTTGGGGAATGCCGGTGCAGTAAGCTGGTATGTGCGAATGCTGTAATCGATCACTGAACGGAATCGTTATTCGGAGAACAGGGTTACAATTACGGTCGGTAATTATAGTGGGTTCTAACGCGCATGTGCCTTTGCGAAACGTATGAAACCACTTCTTCTCCCCCATCTATGGGTTAATAAGGATATGTATCACTAAATCATTATGATCACAAAAAATCTTACAATATAAAAATATTTTCTGGCTTGAAATAATGTGTAATGGGCTGAAAAGCCTTAGAATGGAAACAATCTATCAGGCCTCTTTAAGTTTGAGTTGCATAAAAAATCAAATTGATATAAAAAATTTGAAATCTCTTCTTCCTCTTCTTCGTCTAATTCTCCTTCTACATCATCTACATCTTCTTCTTCTTTTTCCTCCTCTTCTTCTACGTTTTCTTCCTGCCTTGTTCTTCTTATTCTACATCTTATTTTCCTCTATATCGTTTTCTTCTTCTTCTCCTTCTTCTTCTTCTTCTGCTTCTTCTTCTTCTTCATATTATTATTCTCCATTTTCTTCTTTTACATCTTCTTCTTTTTCCTACTCTTCTACGTTTTCTTTTTTTTCTCATTCTTGTTCTTCTTATTCTACATCTTCGTATTTTTCTTCTATATCGTTTTCTTCTTCTTCTTCTTCTTCTTCTTCTTCTTCTTCTTCTTCTTCTTCTTCTTCTTCTTCTTCTTCTTCTTCTTCTTCTTCTTCTACATCTCCTTTTACATATTCTTCTTGTTTTTCCTCTTCTTCTTCTAATTCTTCTTTTTATTGTTCTTCTACATCTTCTTCTTCCGTGTCTTCTTCTTCTTCTTCTTCTTCTTCTTCTTCTTCTTCTTCTTCTTCTTCTTCTTCTTCTTCTTCTTTACCTCTTCTTTTTCTTCATCATCTTTCAGACAATTTCTATACAACTTTATTTCTTTCTTTTGTAAATTCTTCCACTTTTTCTTCAACTTTTATATTTTCTCTTTCCTTTTTTTGAGTTCTTGTTTTCGTTTAGTTTTTTCGTCCTCCATTTGTTTGTTGCAATTCTTCACCGTTTTAACTCTATCCTATTCACCATTTTCTCACTCTTCTTTTTCTTCTTCTTCTTCTTCTTCTTCTTCTTCTTCTTCTTCTTCTTCTTCTTCTTCTTCTTCTTCTTCCTCTTCTTCTTCTTCTTCTTCTTCATTTATTCGTTTTTCTTCTTCATCTTTCTTACACATCATCATTTTTATCTCTTTCTCATTCTGTTTTCTTATGTTACTCTCATTTAAACTGCCTCTCTCGTATTGTTGTTACCCTTCTTCTTCTTCTTTTTTCTTCTTCTTCTTCTTCTTCTTCTTCTTCTTCTTCTTCTTCTTCTTCTTCTTCTTCTTCTTCTCTAAAAAAAGGTTTCTTGGTCGAGTGAGAATTTTCTCTTCAGATCCCAAGAGGAACTAAATAATATTGTAACGATAGTAACAATATTTTCCGTATGATATATATATATATATTTATTTAATATATGATATATATGCTATACTATATTGTATAATATATATTATATAATAATATTATTAAAATTAAAGAATAATAATAAAAATATAATTAATATATATATATATTAATTTAATCTATTATGTAATGATATATTATATATAATAATATGATATATATATATATATATATATATATATATATATATATATATATATATATATATATATATATATATATATTTATATATAATCAATTTGTGTAGGAAAAGTATAGTACAATATATATAACATATACATTGGTTGGACAAAATAATTGGAACAGGTGCAAATTCCACTCCTATATTTCAAAGACCTATTATATTAAGAACTTTAACTAAAACTTTGTAATTGCAGGTTATATCTATTCTGAATACGTTTATTTATCTAATTTACTATCGTTGTCTTATATATTTTTAGAATTTAGTAAGATTTAAGCTAAGTGCGTGACATTTCCGAGTTCGAAAAAGGGCAAATTGTTGGAGCTCGCATGGCAGGAGCCTCGATCACTAAGCTTACTAAACTGGTTTTTCAAGAGCTACCATATCAAGAACTATGACACAATTTGAGAAACAGGGCAAAATCCCTAGCAATCATAGCAATTCGGGCCGGACTTGCAAACTTACTGACAGGGACCGACATGCATTGAAACGCAAATGTGACAAAAAAATCATCAGACTACTGCGGCCAAAGTGACTGCTGAGTTAAATAATCATCTGAATAGTCCAGTTTCTACTAAAATTGTTCGTTGTGAGCTCCATAAGTCTGGATATCATGGAAGAGCAGCTGTAAGGAAACCTCTTCTCTCCACTCGCAACATTGACTGCATCTTCCAAGACGATAATGTTCCAATACATACCGCTCGAGTGGTTAAGAATTGCTATGAAGAGCATGAAAGTGAGCTAGAACACATGGAGTGGCCTCTCCAATCCCCAGATATCAATATTATTGAACATTTGTGGTGCATTTTGAAGCAACAAGTTAGGAGCCACTCTCCTCCACCATCGTGTCTTAAAGATTTGGGGCCGGTGTTAATCGAAGAATGGCTGAAAACACCTCTGGATGAAGTCAGGAATCTGTAGGATTCCATTCCTAGATGTATTAATACTCATGTGAGGCTAAAGGAGGACCAACTCCATATTAAATAGATTTTCTTTGGATTTAATAAGTGTTTCAATTATTTTGTCCAACCCCTGTATCGCGAAAGATGGTCAGATCCTAGTAAGAGTTTAGTAAGTATCTAACACCTTCTGTTAAACAGTGCTGTTCGATAAAAGTGACTCAACTGATTTTTTTTACTAAATGTCCTCTTCTCCGATGAAACGAAAATTGAGCTAAATTCAAAGGATAAGCGATCTAAAATCCGAAGAAGAAGCTTTGAAAGCTCTTTGAATTTAGCAGTAAGTACTGTCAAGCATATAATGTTCTGCGGATGCTTTTCTTTTCATGGAACTGGTCTCTTAAAACCTATTGAAAAGACCCTCAGGAGCGAGCAGTACAAGAGAATTTTAGAGTCTTGTCTGCTTCCTTCTGCTGAAAGGGTGCAAATCGACCCCACCAAGCTCATTTCTATGCAGGATAATGCTCCCTGTCACAAATCAAAATTGATGAAGGAATACTTTGATGAGAAGCAGGTGAGTGTTATGACATGGCCGCCCCAATCTCCTGATCTCAACCCCATGAAAAACTTATGGAGCATTATAAAGTACAGGCTCTCGAGAAAGCAGTTGAGCAACAAAGAGCATTTGATTGTGAATTTCATATCCGAATGGAATTCAATGCGTTGGCCAATTCTTTTTCTTCACGTAAGTGAAGTCCAATATCAGAAGGAATATAGGAAAAAGAATTATTTTGAAAAAGTTTAACACTTATTCGTTTATTCAAATACTAACACGGTACCATTAATACTTTCACACACACACACACACACACACACACACACACAGATATATATATATATATATATATATATATATATATATATATATATATATATATATATATATATATATATATACATACCGGGGTACTTCGTCGTGGTTTAATGTTTAGCAAGGAAGTAAGATCTATTGGCCATAACTCGAATATAGGGATCATATTTTTCAACGAATTGATAGTAAGTAAATTTGTCATTAAGTCCTGTTAGCGAAGTGATTTCACTATTACTTACATTAACATTTCTATTTAATACTCTGATACACCCTATATATGTGTGTGTGTGTGTGTGTATGTGTGTGTATGTGTGTGTTTATTGATATAATAAGAAAGAACTGTTAGATTGATGATCTTTAGTTCTTTAGTATTTTTGTTTTTATTTTTAAAACCATTGCTCGATACAGAAGTAGAACCAAAATTATAATTATTTTTTAAAAAATATGATTCCATCGCGACACAGAAATTACTATGTTTCGAAACTGGTCATCCGTATTCAAGTTTAATTTCAATATTAAACCTTAAATGTTGGGTGACTGTTTCATCCTCACGCGATCTTTGGAATAACTAAGCAACGAAATGTTTTACTCATTTATACTTTTGAAATGGAGGTGTAATCTGGGGTTAGTTTTTCATTATCAAGTGGTCTCTGCTTTGATAAAAGTAGGGATGTTTGTTATATGTCAAGGTTTTGGTGTCGTGTAAGGTTGGGTTGTTATTTTTTTTTATCTGCCTCCAATCGCTAATTTCGCTTTTTTTATTACTATCTGTTAAAACTCTAACTGACTGATGTTGTTTTTTTATTGTTTCTTAAAGTGACGTTAAGATTATAATTGGGTTATATTTTTAAACCTATTGTTTTAATTGAATTTGTTAATAGATTTTATATGATATTTTAAATTTTTATATGATATTGTGGAAATTATTATTATTATTATTATTTATCCATTTATAAAATGCTAATTATTTAAGGCGAATATTTGTTGATGTCTGCAAAAAACTGTTATTTCATTTCTTTGATTTAATAAATTATCATTTTTTAGAAACTTGATAATGTGTAGTTTTTCATGTAGGCATGAACGGAATGGATCATCACAGGTTCTACAAGTTCTTGTTCTATTTGTTAGATTCCATTTTACTGTTGGTGTTTTATTTGTTGCTTTTAAATGCCAAAAATATTTAGATAGGAATGTCTGATTTCTTTTTCTAATATTATTAAAGGAGCTTTTGTTTAGTCTCCACCTTGTTTTAAATTCATTTTGTGTGGATCCTATATATATCTTTTCAATATTTGGATTCTCAATTGATGAGATTGTACATTGGTATACCATAGATTCTCGCGTTAGTTTACGTTCATCTCGAGAAAGTAAGTTCTTAAACATTTTCTGTTGCTTCGAGTTCTCCACTTATATTTTCTACAGACCTCCTTATTCTTTGATGATCTCTGCAAAGCTCTTTTAATATCTCCAATGTAGACATTCCCTCACTCAATAACTTTGTTATTTTCTGTTTTTCAGCAGTTGTTAGATCCTTTACCCATGTTTCAACATATATTTTAGGCAAAATAAATAGTTTTATTAATTTAAGACGTCTTAAGCTAATATTAGTTTAATCTGCATACTAACCTCAGTCAGTCTATTTTCGTAAATTCCAAATACCTAAAACAAATCTACCATTATAAATGGCAGAAAATTTAGTTAATTTTTTAAGTGTGGTAATGTTGTTTCAGAACTTTGTTGAAGTGTATTTGATTTGCATAATAAATTTAGACAGGTTGTATTTTTTTCTCTGGAATTTAGTAGCGAAAATGGTTAAAAACGACTTAATCTGAGACACTTCTTGCTACGTCAGCAGCTTAAATGTTTATATATGGTAGAAATATTTTAAGCGGGGCTATGTCTTAATCGCGAAAACCGTTATTTCATTTCTCTTGTCTAGCAACGTTTTTTTATATTTTTTATATATGTAAACGTATGAATAATGTAAGCATTCACAGAACTTTTATACTGTTTCTGAACGAGTTACGCTTCTTCTTGAATCACAGCTCCACATGTGCCTTCAAAAATAACTATATGCCTGAGCTTTTGTCTTAACATCCTTTGGAACTCCTCATTGGTCCACCACCATCACCTATTATTATGACCTAGAAGACCACACCAACCTCTGCCCTGTTGCCGTCGGAACATGTTAGAACGGTTACGCTTCTTCTTGAATCACAGCTTCACATGTGCTTTCAAAAATCAATATATGCATGAGCTTTCGTCATAAAATCATTTGGAATTCCTCATTGGTCCACCACTTCATCACCTATAATTATAAAGTAAAAGACCACACCACCTCTGCCCTGTTGCCGTCAGAACATGTGAGAACGGTTTCCGACAGTAGCCGCCCGCTTTCTTCCATTCATCCGGTTTTTCGATTATTTGTACGCATTCTGTGACCCATTTCCTTTGATTTTCATTATGGATAAATTTAAAGGGGCACTAGTGATCTTCATATAGACGTTAGACATCAGTTTAGACCATCTTGAGCTTTTGTCTTTTCCTTATTTGTCATGGGAAACCCGCACGAATTACGTATAAAACAATAAACAGGATGTTTTTTCGAGGATTGGCGATAAATTAGGTAAGTTATTGTGAAACTATTCGAGCACTTAAGCAAAGCATATCTAAGTAAAGTTTTGAAAGAAGAATCTATTTTATTGTACAGCAAAAACGCATTGCAATAACAAAAATGGCGGAAACGACGAGAAGTCAGAAATTTACGATTGTTTCACACCCTCCCTATAACCCTGATGTGGCACCTTCAGATTTCTGGTTTGTTACTGAAAAAGAGTTATGGAAAGGTCAAAAGTTTTTATCGGGTGTCGAAGTAGAAGCTGTTGTACGCAGATATATAAAGGGTAATTTATAAGGCTTCATTCAAGAACGTAAAATTTGGAGAGAAATAAAAAAAATATAGTACAAAATAGCAAGGTATAAATATACTTTCATTTTGACGAGAAATACATTTTCACAATTTTGTTATTCATTCGGTATTGTACTGGCAGGTCGGGAACACCAGAATCAAAGAGATGCGGAAGTTTAAATATTTGGAAAGCATTTTGACAGAGGACAGTAAGAACGACAGTGAGATCCGTAGACGTAATGGGATAGCGAAGGTCGCATTCCAAAAGCTGGGCAGAGTATTGCAAGACAAAAGAATTTCTTTGTTACCAAAGAAAAGAATTCTGAACTGTTCCATGACATCTGTCCTTTTTTACGGCAGCGAATTTTGGACGATTTCCTCAAAGATGAAGAACAGTCTCGAGGCGACGGAGATGTGGTTCTACAGAAGGATGCTAAGGATATCATGGACTGAGCTTGTGAGCAACGATGAAGCCTTAGAGAGGCTGCAAATAAGGGTGGGGGGGCTTAGCATCAGGAACTTACTCACCTTTCTCTTTTTGAGTAAGTTCACGTTTACTGATCATCTGTCAGTTGCATCACTGTCTTTGGACAGAGTGCGTTCAGGGGCTTCTCTGTCAAAGGACAGAGGGGCAACTGGGAAAATAATTCCTATCCCGGGCGTACGCGCACGGGTCCCAACCTAAAAGTAGACCTTGTGTCACAACTCGTCCTAGGCGGGTGCAGAGTAAATACCACATCAGGAAGTGATTGCTGAAGTTCCTGGTACACATAATGAGGCAGGAGGGCCTGGAGAATCTGATACTCACGGGTCAAATAGAGAGAAGGAGAGACAAGGGGAAGCAGCGCGTGAAATACCTGAGGAGCTTGAGCGGGTGGATGACAGAAGTAGATGGAGAGCCATCATTGCCTAAGTCCTAAAATGTCATGGCAGATAAAAAGAAAAGAATTGAAACGGCGGTAGCATGACGTGGCTTAGAATATACTGACAGAAAGCTGTAGATAGGGTAAAATCCCCACTAAAAAAAGACACAGTCTGGTTAGATACTTGTAGACAGGAATGTAATCTGTATCTACATTCATTACCCGAGCATAAACTTGACACAAGGTTCACAATTTCAACTCTAGTTTAAATCGAACCCGTGCGCCCAACGTTAGGAATCATTGCCATAGTGTAAAACGGACCTGAGCTTAACTTATGTAAAAACAGATCTATATCTATTTTTGTCGCTACTGTTAAGCGGACCGATGTCTACATCTTCTACATTAGTTTAAACCCGACCTATGTCAATCTTTTCGAATCTAGCTTAAACCGAGTCTATGTCAATTTTTACTCTTGTGTTGACTGAAATAATTTACACTTTTTTTCAAACTTTAGTCTGAAAACAGATCTATGTCTTATTTTGTCTTTACTGTTAAGTGAACCGATGTCTATCTTTTCGATTCTTGTGTCAACTGAAGACATGTCTATATTTTTACTCTTGTGTGGACTTAAACAATATATATATATACCTTTATAAACTCTAGTGTAAACCGGACCTGTGACTACGTTTTTACACTCGTGTACACCGTATCCTCGGTTTGCATTTTCAATTCTAGTTTAAATCGGACCCATATCTACCTTTTCAACTCAAGTGTAAACCAGACCTATGTTAACTTTTTTGACTCTAGTGTAATCCTGATCTAAAGCAAACTTTTCTAACATCAGTGTAAAACGGATCTATGTTTACTTCAGTGTAAAACGGACCTATGCCACAATTGCTGTATTTTCGAACAATAAATCTCGTGTTAAAAGGTCTTATGTCTACATTATCGATTTTGTTTCGTTTTCTACACACATTGTGGCAGTTTTCATATATGATATTATTGTTCTCAATAATATAAATTAGTAAAACACCGGTTCTGAAATTAGAATCATTCTTATACCTCTCTCTATATATATATACATATATAGGCTTTTTAAAAAAATATACAGATTGTTTAAAAGCAAAACATCTTTGATAATGACTAACAGATCATTTGGGCAGTTTTTACACTTTCCATGTTCAGAAAATAAATCAGATGTACGAATGCAAGAGACAATTATTGATTGATTCGTTTATTTGACGCCATTTGTTTTTAGATTGTAGGACATTTTTGAGGTAATAATTTTAGTGATGTAATTCTTGCTTATCAATCCATAGCTGGGGGAGAAGAGATAGATCCATACCTCTTCCAAGGGTATTTGATAGTAAGTGAATATAACCGCTGCAATTGGAACTCACGTCTCTGATTAACAATTCTGATTCTTTATCCATTACATCACCCGAACATCCAAACTTACAACAGTTATTATACCCAAGTGGTCACTAATTTATTTACTGACAAGGCTCAACATTGCTTAACTTCGGTGAAACAGCGAAGAAAAATTTAGTAAAAAGCTTAATCCTGTTGCCTTTTCAGTTGTCTCATATGAAACTTGTATATACAGTACCCTCCATAAATATTGGAACAGCAAGGCCATTGAAATTGTTTTTGTTGTTCACTACAGACATTTGGGTTTAACATCAAAAGATGAATACGAGACAAGAGTTCAGAATTTCAGCTTTTATTTCTGGCTTTTTCATTTAGATATTTTAAATAACTTAGGACATACCACTTTTTGTTTTACCCAACAGGTAACTGACAAGTGTTACTTGTTGCCCAGGTGTTACCTTTTAAATTAATTGCTTGAACATTAACTAGCTCTGAATGACTACTCTTGGTTTTAGCCTTGGGTTTCACCTATAAACACTGCATTTCTTATTAAAAAGGATAAACCAACATGAAGACGAGAGAGCTGTCACTCGGAGAAATATAAAACATTTTGAAACCGAAGAAAAATCGAGCAGAACCACTGAACAAACATTGGGCATAGCCAACATAACAATTTAGAATGTCCGGAGAAAGAAAGAAACTACAGGTGTACTGAACAACAGACATAGAAGAGGTCGACTAAGGAAAACGACAGCAAAACAACAATCAATGGCATGACCAACGATATCGAGGGTGCAAAGGTGAAGCTTTCTCAATTCGCCGTTCGAAGAGCCGAAATTTAAAGGACATACCACAAGATGCAAAGCACTCATCAGCAGGTAAGATTTGGAAGGCCATATTGGAATTTACAAGGAAGTACAGTGATGAGCAACAAAAATTCAGGTAGAATGTTTTATGGACTGATGAGACTCAGATTAATCTATACCAAAGTGAAAGAAAGGCTAAAGTGATGGAAAGGCCAAAGTATCTGCTCCTGATCCAAAGTACACAAGCTTACCTGTGAAGCATGATGGAGTCAGTGTCTAGGCTTTGGGCTTGCATGGCTTCTTTCGGAACAGATTCATTCATATTTATTGATGATGTAACTCATCATGGAAGCAACAGAATGAATTCAGAAGTCTATAAAAACATATTGTCCGCCAATCTACAAAGAAATGCATCCAAATTAATTGGGAGGGAGTTTACCATGCAGTAAGACAATGACCCAAGACATATTGTCCACACAACTAAGGACTTCAACAGGGGAAAAAGTGGGCAGTTTTAGAGTGGTCAAGACAATCAACGGACCATAACCCAATAGAGCATTTCATCTGCTGAAGAGGAAACGCAAAGAAGAAACAAAGAACAACTGAAAGATGCTGCATTTTCAACGGAAAGAGATCACAAATACAAAATGCAACATTTTGGTCAATGGGCCACAGGATTGGTGCAGTTATTGTTAGCATCTATTATGCAACCAAATATTAAATCTTATTTACTTTAAGACTATCTGTTCCTTCCCTTTTGATCACCTAAAAATGTAGTGATCTAATACAAAAGGTGATTTGTCTTAAGCTGTTTACCACGTCTAAATGTAAATACCAGGAAATAAAAACTTAAATTCTGAACTCTTGTCTCATATTCATCTTTTGATCTTAAACCCAAATGTCGTCTGTGAACAACAAAAACAAATTAATTTGTCGTGCCGTTCTAATACATTTTGAGGGGACTATATATATATATATATATATATATATATATATATATATATATATATATATATATATATATACAGGTACAATACTAAAATAAATAATACTGCTCTACTCTGTTCTGAGACGTCTTTTAAATGAACTGTTACGAAGGTTGGAATTGTACTCTATTCGTTTTTCTCATCGTACCTGTATATATATATATATATATATATATATATATGTATCGTACCTATATATATATATATATATATATATATATATATATATATATATATATATATATATATATATATATATATATATATATATCGTACCTGTATATATATATATATATATATATATATATATATATATATATATATATCGCTGAGAACAACGAATAGAGTACAATTCCTACGTTCGTAACAGTTCATTTAAAAGACATCTCAGTACAGAGTAGAGCAGTATTATTTATTTTAGTATATTCCACCGAAAACAAGTCGAAATCGCTACAGAATTGCATTTGTATTTGTATTTGTATATATATATATATATATATATATATATATATATATATATATATATATATATATATATATATATATAGGTGTATGTGTGTGTGTTTCTATATAAGTGTCTATATGTTCGGACATATTGTAAATCTATGGGAGCCGACCCGACATCCTGAGACAGATGTACGTTCGCTTGCCATTCGATAAGGAAGAGACAGCCGGGAGGCAAGCCTTTTGGATTTGACAACTGGTCTTCTAAGCAAAAGGCATATGTCTTGGGTTGGCAAACTTCTTCGTAGTGCACCTGTGCAGAACAAGTAAATCTCGAGGAACCGAAAGATGCGTCAGATATTCCCTCCGCCTCCACCCAATTCCAACCCTAACTCCACCGACAACCCCGCCATCATTTATTTGTTTTGGTTTTTTTGGGTTTTTTTTTATCATCGCCCAAAAATTTGATTGTTTAACCAGAACGAAAAGCAGGTTTTCGGCTGTTGGCGTCAGGTGAGGATTGCTGGTGGAGCTGGATGGGATGTGGTGTGGATGTGTGGATATAGCTTCGTCTTTGAAAGGGTCGGGTTTGGAGAGGAATTGAATGGGGGGTTAGTGCGGGAAGGACGAGGTTTAACAACATCGTTATAAATTTCTCCTTCTCTTCATTCTTTATTGCAAATGTTCCTTTTTATTTCCTTTCTTCTTGTTTGTGCATATACATAAACGTCCTCAGACTATTTATTTTCTTGTTTCTAATATATATATTTTTTCAAAAACATATATATATATATATATATATATATATATATATATATATATATATATACATATATATATGTGCGATTGAAACTATGCATATTTTTGTGTATATATATATATATATATATATATATATGTGTGTGTATACAGATATAGATATATAATTGTAAGATAAAACATATAAATAATCATAATATACTAATATGCATATATATAAAGAGAGAGAGGTGTGCGTATATGCATGTGTGTATGTATATGAATGTGTGTTTAATATATATATATATATATATATATATATATTTATATATACATACAATAAAGACAAAAGTCTGAAATACAAAAAACAGGTGGACTGACTCAGGTCTGTTTATTTGCAGGTGATAAACTATATATATATATATGTGTGTGTGTGAGTGAGTGAGAGAGTGTTTGTGTCTGTATGTATATATGATAATGTATAATATATATATATATATGAATATATATATATTATCATATATATATATGTAATATATGTATACGATATTATAGAAATATAATCAGAGTGTGTATGTGTATATATATATATATATATATATATATATATGTGTATATATAG
>OZ038518.1:62667079-62687079 GCA_964036315.1 Acanthosepion esculentum | reverse complement strand
ATTTTTCATTTCGCTCGTATCTATCTATCTATCTATCTATCTATCTCAGTCTGTTCATATCTATCTATCTATCTATAAAAAGAAAATCAAATAAAAGAAACGAACTTGCACCAATTAAAAGTGCATATATAACAGAAAAATCAAGATGTGTAAGCAGTCTATTGCAAATAGGCTCTGACGAGTGGACAGAGCGTTTCATGGAGGGTTTATAAACGAAACCCTGGTGTAGGTGTCCTGTAGGTAACATCAGTCAGATAAGTGACTAATAATTAATTGTATCAATTATGTATATCTATCTATCTATCTATCTATCTATCTACAAATTAATGCTATCTATCTATCAAATCTATGTATAAATCAATCAAGCTATCTATTTATCTAGCTAGATATCAATGAAGCAATCATTATATCTATCAATCTCTCTCTCTTTCTATATATATATGTATAACTCTCTATCACAATTTACATATATATATATATATATATATATATATATATGTATATTTAGGCAGCAACCCTTCGTTTATGCATGTTTCATTAAAAACGACAGACAAGGTACTACGATTGTGCTTTTTATTTAATTTTTCTTTCTTTACAGGTTAAAGGGTGTGTAAGAACTGTCCGAATGCTCTTTATGTCCGAGTGCTTTCGGCTATTCCTTTAGCCATTATCAAGGATGGTTCGATTTTTCAGCTTAATTGAGTGTGTGCGTTATGTGTATGTCTTAGTGTGTGGTAGGGATGTTTTTAATTTCCGAATACGGTTAGCACGTTGTTCGAACACAAGAAAAATTAAATAAAATCTCAATCGTAGTACCTTGTCTGTCGTTTTTAATGAAACATGCATATATATATATATATATATATATATATATATATATATATATATATATATATATATATATATATATATATATATATATATATATATATATATATATATGTTATGGGAACCTACCCATAATAGGAATGGACTAGTCCGTACCCCATAAATACTGCGCCTCAAGAGGACAGTCAGAGAGAGTCAAGCAGAGAGACAGAGTCAGTCAGTCAGTCAGTCAGTCAGTCAGTCAGTCAGACAGACAGACAGACAGACAGACAGACAGTGAGAGGGAGTCGGGCAGTCGGCTAGACGATTACAGTAAGACATTGGAATAGTGATACTTCGAGACAACATAGTTCTCTCTAACCTAACCTGATTATTACCACTAACACTTCTACTCTTTTGTACATATATTCTATTCGTAATATATATCTGTGTTATTCCATACCCGTGTTCGAGTTATTCTTCATTGGTTCTACCTTGGACCATCATCGTGGTACAAGGACCTGGACTATAACAATATATATATATATATATTAGGTTACATGATAAATAATTTCGATATTTGTTTCATAAATTCATTGTTGAAAAAATTAAATACAATTCCATTTCTATAAAATTAAATTTTTCAATATTATTTGCAATGGCTTCTCTTCACAAATCAGACACTTTCTTGAATCACTGAAATTGCTTTACAGCTATGAAAAAAATGTACGAAACGATTGGTGCAAGCGGAGATAACAGTTTCTGCTACGTTATTCTGCCTGTATGTGGACATGCGTTGTAAAAGAGACGAACAACAATTTTTCCTGAGTTATTCTAGTTGTATGCGGCCTGCTTTGTAAGAGAACAACCGGTTTCCAGCGATATTCTGGGTGTCTGTGGCACTGTTTTGTAAAAGAGGAAAACGACAGTTTTGCGTGTGTTATTTTGCCTGTACCTCGCCTTGCGTTGTAAAAGATGGGAGCAACTGTTTTTCCTGCATTTTTCTGGCTGTATACGGAACCTGCGTTGTAAAAGAAATTACATTCAATCTTCCTACGTTATTCTGGCTCTATCAGTCCCTGCGTTGTAAAAGACATTAGTCAAATTTTCCTACTTTATTCTGGCTCTATCAGTCCCTGCGTTGTAAAAGAAATTCAATCAAATTTTCCTACATTATTCTGGCTCTATCAGTCCCTCCGTTGTAAAAGAAATTAGTCAAATTTTCCTACATTATTCTGTCTCTATCAGTCCCTCCGTTGTAAAAGAAATTACATCAAATTTTCATACTTTATTCTGGCTCTATCAGTCCCTGCGTTGTAAAAGAAATTCAATCAAATTTTCCTACATTATTCTGGCTCTATCAGTCCCTCCGTTGTAAAAGAAATTAGTCAAATTTTCCTACATTATTCTGTCTCTATCAGTCCCTCCGTTGTAAAAGAAATTACATCAAATTTTCATACTTTATTCTGGCTCTATCAGTCCCTGCGTTGTAAAAGAAATTCAATCAAATTTTCCTACTTTATTCTGGCTCTATAAGTCCCTGTGTTGTAGAAGAATAGAACTACAGATTTTCCATTGTTATTCCGTCTGTATGCGTTGCCAGAAATATGTTATTCTGGCTGTACGTGGCCCTGCGTTGTAAAAGAGTGGATCATCTGCGTTTTTTCTGGCAGTACGCGGATCTGTACTGGATGTCGACCTCTGTTGCAAAAGAGAACATCTGTTTTTCCTGTTATATTGTGGCTGTATTTGTCCCTGCGTTGTACAAGAGGAGGACATGTTTTTTTTCTTCTATTCCACTGTGTACGCTGCCATTGTTGGCTGAAATCTGATGCATGCTAGCGTAATCAAAATTCATTCTTAACAAACTTGTATAATTATAAGTTAAGCTGACTCTTTCGTCATTCTGAGGGAAAACCATTTTAATACGTCTCACAGTTGGGGAATTCTGCCGTATTGCCCACCTGATGTGAAGTCTAAAAATGTATAATTTTGTAATGGATATGTGCATGTTCTAATGTAATACTGCATAAGATATATATATATATATATATATATATATATATATATATATATATATATAGTCAAACCTAATGAGCCAGACAAAACTACCAAGGTTTCACTTAGGCAGATCGTCAGGGTCAGTTAGGTTTGTTCTACGTTTGTATCGAGCTCTTTAATTAGTTGTTTACTCGTATCGGGGTTTTTTCTTTGGGCCTTGAACCTGTATCTGTGCGATTATTTTCGACAGACTTTCATATTCCCGGCTCTTTCTTTTTTAAAACCTTTTTTTCCCTATATATATATATATAGTATGAAATTGACTAGGTCCGACAATTATTGCACTATATTTTATTGTTATATGCTATTTATATACACAAATACTTCAGTAAATGTTCTATTTATAGGCCGGTACACGCACACATTATATATATATATATATATATATATATATATATATATATATATATATATAAAGAAAGAACAGTAAGATATATAATCCGGTGTTCTTATAGATATTTTTTATTTTTACAAAATAGTGCTCAATGGAAATTTACAGAGAATTAATATTATAAATTAACTTATTTAAAATATGTTTTTTTCGCTACACAATAATAACCATGTTTCAAAAATGGAAGCTAAAAGCTTCGAATTTAATTTTGTAATTAAATTAAAAACATTAGTTCCATTTCATCCTCAAGCGAATTTTGGAGTAATATGTATTCGTACAATAGTACAAAATGTGGCACAGGGCCAAAAAAGGGGTTGGGGAGAGGACGGTCTTCTGCTGTCTTAATTTCTAAACTTAGCTAGTCACAAACACTGACCCAAACATACCAACAATAGTCCTATCACCAAAACAACACATTCTCTCCTACCTTTCTTACTACATCCACCATAATACCTCAATGTCTCTATGAAATCCTAACTACTCCCTATATGTACATTTCAAAGTCTGTGGATGGGAGGAGAATAAAAACAACAAATTAAAAAGATCCCCAATGAGTATATACAATATGAATTAATACTATTTACATGAAAACAAAACAAAATATGGTTAGTAATAAAAAAAAAACACTATTCCTAAATGTGACGGAAAAATTGCGGGATTATAATAGTATAAAAAACAATCATCCATCCAAAAACACTCACACAAACACGCAATCATTTAGACACAACAACAACTACGAAAAAACCGAAAGGCATCCCGCAACAACCAGAGAACTGACATCGCTGACCACCTAAACAAGGGATGGGATGGGGAATTAAACTAAAGAAAAATAGGGACAGAAATAAAAAGGGGCCAATGAGCATAGATACCCTAGCTAAGTTAACCGGAAAAAGGAAACTATAAATTCAAATTAAACCTAAACTAGCCTAATATCGGGACGGGTTGCCTCTGTTCAACCCAGGAAGGACAAAATCATGTACCTAACTGACATCAAAGTGCTACTCCAGGTCAGCCCCTTTCACTCTACACAGTCGCGCAAGATTTACCCACCTTCTGGCGAATTCTGTTGAAGAGAGACGCCGCCTTTCCGTCCTAATCTTGACTTTAAGCTGATGCTTAATGTACAAGATCAGTTGGGAAGAAGTGAAATCCTCACCCCCCATAGAATCCCTTCTGACGTGTCGACAAAATCACGACTCTCATAACACCTAGCAAGCAGTGGAACACATAAAGTTAGGGCTTCGTCAACAGCGATGTCACATTGCTACAAACAGAAGAGGCCTCAAGGACAAAGAGTTTTCCATGCACCATGCGAACCATGAGGCCTCCAACGAACCTACACAACAGTGCTACCAACTTGCAATGAAAGAAGACGTGACCAAGGGTCTCGACTTCCCCATCACATCGTCGGCTGTTTGGAGATTTCTCCAAGCCCGCTGCGCAAAGTTTTTGGCCGACCCATAGGGCTCCACGCATCGCCAGACAGGTGAGGTATGCCTTATCGTAATTGAGACATTTCAACCCGGGCGCCCAAGGCCAGACTGAGCGAGCTTCCCGTTTCGTAAGACCGAGCTCGTCAATCAGATCATCATGAACGGAACCCCTGACAAACACTTGATATAATGCCCTACGAGACAACGCCTGGACGTTGGAAAGGCCATCCGACGCCCGTAAGAGGTGTTTCAGAGCAAGACGACATTCACGGTAGAAGGAGCATTCGGCTCAGGGTAAACGGTGGGCTTCCTCATCGCACGAGTGCACGCTTCTTAAGGATGGGAAATTTCTATGGGCATCTTCCTTCCAGAAGGCGCCCTCCTCATCCGATTCGTGACACAAACGATCTTGTCTCTCCACAAGAAAGAGAACAGGAGCCTTACTAATAAAATTAGTGTGGCAGACGGAAGTACCGAGAGTCGCTAAAGGAGAATCGGGAAGATATGTGAGACACATACTTTCGCCCTCCCCTTCAAGGAAAGATTCCTCCGAGAGCACAAACTAATTGCGATCTCGGCCTTCCCTTGTACCTCCGACCAATTCATTCCCAACTGGATATCAGAACCGAACCAGACGCCGAGTATCTTGACCGGCCGATCTGTCCAGTGGAAAAGTCCGGGAAGATAAACTCCCTTCCACACACCGAACCGCAAGCCAACAGACTTATCGCGGTTGATCTTTGCCCCTGTCACCATCTCATAACCACAGATCACTTTGCTGAATTCGTCAATCTCGGCTCTGCTCGACACAAGAACCGAAACTTCGTCAGCATAGGCAGAATACCTGACCGAAGTGGTAGCACCAGGTAGGGAAATTCAGCATAGGACCTGATTCACCTTTAACTTGCGAAGGAAATGTTCCAACGCAAGAACGTAAAGCATAGGTGAAAGCAGACAACACTGACGAATAGATTGAGACAATACGAAACGTTCCGATCTTACCCTGTTCACTTCCACCAGCCCACTGGGAGTCGCATACAAAAGACGGATCCAGGAACGAAATTCCACCCGAAACCGGCAGCCGAAAGAACAGCTTCCAAGAAACGATGGTCAACCCTATCAAAGGCCTTGGACTGATCCAAATTGATCAGCGCAGCTTCACTGTCGACTTTCTCTATGATCAAGCGGACCATATGAAGGTTGTCCTGCCCTTCACAGCACTGTTCGGAGCCAATCAGACTAGACCGGAGAAGCTGCAAACGGTTGGCTAAGATCTTTGCCAAAATCTTTAACTCTGTATTTAATATAGTTAAAGGGCGAAAATTGCCTATCCCATCTCCACCGTTTTTGTCCTTACGCGGCACATTGATCACACCCCTGGTGAAGCGTTGAGGTATAGACCTCTACTTCATCCAGTTGTTGGAAATCAGTTCCAGCAAAGGAACAAAAACAGGCGACTGCCTGAAGTAAACTGCGTAGGGAAGACCATCTAAACCCGGAGAATGATCCAGGCCAACCTATTTCAACACTTCCCAGATTTCCGACTAAATAGGCGTCGAACTGAGCAAGGCTCAGACCGGGATCCCTGGTAAAAAGATCCAGAAAGTAATCCCGAAAAGCTTCACATATGCCCGAGTTTGTAGTCACGGTCCGCTTATCCGGCAATGTGACGCACGCGATATGACGCCGTGATGCATTCCTACTTTCCTCTGCACGCAATTCTGGGGCCATATTCGTCGCCTCAGAGGAAATTCTTTTTAACCTAGCCCTAACTACAATAGCTTGATCCCTCTTGAAAAACAAGGAGGCCAACTCTGCCTTAGCTAAGGCTACTTCCCCACTATCACGGGATTTAACTGCCCGATCAACTTTCTGCTCTAAAGCCGTTTGCGCCGCTAATCTATCTAGATTGAGCCGACGACTAAAATCGGCCGCAAACGTTCGAATTTTAGATTTTAATTTGTCCCACCAGGCATTTCCATGACAGCCCCCGTCAGTTCCCTTTGTAACATAAGTCCCGGAATTCCTGCTCGCCAAATAACGAGCAGTTGAATTTCCAGTAGCCAGCCATCCTAACCTTAGGCTTATCTAAGTTTACCCGTACCCGGACAAGCCTATGATCCGAATAAACTATGTAATGGAAACTTGGACACCCTAAGAGCCCTACATCGACTCTCCTAACTAAAACTCGGTCGAGGTAGCTAGCACGCACCCCTGAGCCGAGGTGCCACTATATATCCAAGCTACCCCATGAGGGTGCTCATTCCGGTATTTGTCGACAAGATCAAACACGTCGATACAGCCGAGAAAAGGTTTCACGTCCCAGTTATAAGTACCCGAATATGAATTTTACCCTATACGATCTATGTCGTGGTCAAGGATGGCATTCCAATTCCCTTCTAAAACTACCCGACGTGAGTCATCATAAACGGCCCGATCTGCCGAAACAAAGCAGTCCGCTCAATCTAGATATTGGGCACATAAACCCCCATGAGACGCAGAGCCTTATCCTTTATGGTAACATCCAGCACGCAAAGTCTGCCCGCCGGATCTGCGAAGACAAGAGCACACGCAGCCTTCAAAGACTTGCTCACCAGCCAAGAGACACCCCTCGAGCGTCCATCAAAACATGCTGAAGAAAGAGAAAACCCCTTAGATGGAATGCCTTCATAATCGTGAGAAGGAAAACGGGTCTCTTGCACACAACATATATCCACCCCTAAGCGCTGAAGGTCGCAAGAGAGTCTCACCCTACGAGACTCCGACCTCAGGCCTCGGGCATTCATACTTACCAACCAGAGAGATATTATCAAACCAATTAGGGTTGTCCTTCAGGATAGAACATGGCCGGGGTGAGAACGCCGACAGCCCGTCCCATTGAACCAGACGCCATCTCAATTTCGACGGTGTCATCATTTGACAAGCCGCCAATATCCGCAGGGTAGGTTAACTTAAGCGCTCTATACAGGGATGGGTGAACAAAAACGGGGACGCTCCCTTTATTATTTTTATCTGTTTCCGCCATCTCTGGGTCAGGTAGGTAGGCCGTTGGGCGGAACCACTTTCAGAGACGCGTTTGCCTCCTATATCATGCCCTAAATCTCCCGCGTACAAGTTCTTTCGACGGTAAATACTCTCCGAGCGGATTTGAAATTTTCGTGCACTTCAATGTCCACTCCATTGATATGCCTAAAATTCCATAATATTTTTAAAGCCTTCGTGTTCTTGTTTGCCCGAAAACTCTATCCGCTTGTTCGCGGGATACGCGGCAGACGTCTTCCCCTGGGAGATATGGCGGCTTGATTTTCTTTTTTCTCCTATCCGCCGCGACCTATAACTCGGGACTTCTATACCTCTTCTTTTGAGTAGATTGTATAGGTGTGTTTATGAGAGTACTAGAGGGTGAAAAGGCAGAAGTGGTCTTAAAAGGGGAAGTGTTGTTGATAAACAGAAACATTGTGATTTGGGTTTAGACAGTGTGCTTGTCAGTTATTTGGGCGGAGGTGGCTTAATAAATGATTTTTTTTGTAGATGAAGGGGAATACGGGGAAGAGGATGAGGGGCCCGGTGCCTCCAGCGATTTTTGTTTTTTTGCCCGCTTTGCATCCAGTTTCTCCTTCAGTTTTTTGAGGTCCAGAATCTTCTGCCAACTAGGCTCGTTCATTTTCTGGGTGGTTGATGCCGTTTTTTGTATTGAGGGGTAATGTGCACGAAGACAAAACCGAGGGATTTTCCTCACCGGTCCCTGTCGCAGGTAGGCCCATTACAGGCGCCGCGGATTTAACAGTCTAGGCCAGAAGGGGATTTTGGTCGCCAGCGACCGGAACACCAGAGGCCTTCTTCCCTGAGCAGGAGGAGGAGAGGTGACCAGTCTCTCCACACCGCCAGCAAGTAGGTTTTCTACCGGTCACGATGACTGGCATTTTCTGGCCGCAAAAATCCAAACAGTTGGGGATGGATACGATCGAGCATTATATCAAAAGTCCGTTTAGGTTATCGGAAAGAGCCCCTAATATTTGGCCGTGCTGCATAAAAAATGCAGCCATGTGCTCTCCCCGTACCTGAGGAGGGACCTCAAATACGGCGACAATGGACCTTCGCCGACAGTCGTAATCTGTCCTTAGAATGAGGTCGTCCGTGATAAGTTCTTTTTTAGCTATTTCTAGGCAATCGTTGACTGTGGGCAGCAGTACGTCCCACATGAAAAACCTGGAACCTTTAATTACTCTTTGTTTTGTTTTTTTTACTATCGACCGACTAACGTCGTCGGCCATTTTTAAGAAGGAAAAGCTTCGAATCCTGTCGGAGGACGAATATTTTCTATGAAAATTTCTCGGAAATTCAGGCCGGTAAATGTTATTTAATACTGTTTATTATAAACAGTATTAAATAACATTTACCGGCCTGAAATACTTAAATACTTGTATCTATAAAAATAATGTTAAACATAAAAATGTTTTAAATAATTGTCGGACTTTGTCCATTTCATAAAGTATATTTATTTATATATATATATATATATGTATGAAGAAATATAGTTTTAATGTGTGCTATATTTATGGAATAAAGTGTTCAATATCAGAGATAGAGCGTATGTAAATATAAATATAAAAGTGAACATTAAAGCCACCTCTCAGAGGCGACAGGCTGTTACATGCTAGGCGCAATCGTCAGGCGGCCTGACGATTGCATATAGCATGACACACCCTGTCGGCTCTGAGTGTTGACTTAATATATATATATATATATATATATATATATATATATATATATATATATATATATATATATATATATATTAATTCAAACGTTATTTTAGTGATTCTTCATATTTTAAATACACGTATCATTCTTATATTTATTTTTAAATGTCTCTTTAATTTTTCTTGAAATACGCCTGCCAATAAATGAAACATACACACACATATATATATTGTGTATTTAGGCAGCAATCCTTTTTTCATGCAGGCTTTATTAATTATGATAGACAAGTCGCTTTGATTAAGTTTTTTATATGATTTCTCATATATATATATATATATATATATATATATATATATATATATATATGAAGAAATATAGTCTTAAGGTGTCCTATATTTGTAGGATAAAGTGCTCAATATCAGAGATAGAGCGTGTGTGAACATTGAAGTCAACATTGAAGTCAACACTCAGACGCGAGAGTCTGTTTCATGCTGAACACTATCGTCATGCCAGACGATTGCGTCCAGCATGAAACGGACTGTCATCTCTCTCTCTCTCTCTCTCTCTCTCTCTCTCTCTCTCTCTCCATATATATATATATATATATATATATATATATATATATATATATATCCAGGTAAGTTGGTATCCGTCGAAACACGACTGCAATTATGTAGCGATTTTTACATGTGGTTTTAATATCATAAATTAATATCTATCTCTCTCTCTCTCTCTCTCTCGCTCTCTCTCTCTCTCTCTCTCTCTCTCTCTCTCTCTCTATATATATATATATATATATATATATATATATATATATATATATTTTTTTTTGAATTTGACATAGTCCGATAATATAAAGACATTTATAATATGTTTCAACGAAAATTTTCTATGAAAATTTCTCGGACATTCAGGCCGGTAAATGTTATTTAATACTGTTTATTATCAAACAGAGCATTTGCTTAAATACTTGTATCTATAAAAAGAACGTTAAACATATTATAAATGTCTTTATATATATATATATATATATATATATATATATATATATATATATATATATATTAGGTTAGATTGTTTCATTTGAGGACATGCTTACATCGTATTAATGAAATCTCGAGCTGTTACCTAAAACTGAAATGTTTGTTTCAATTTCCTCTTTAAAAATATTAATCTAATACCTTGTATTATTTGGCCCTACACGGCGTCACAGCTCGTAGGTGAGGTATTGGGTGTACCGTCCTCGTTCTAACAACTGATCAGGCCAGATGAGGTTCTCTTACAGGTCCGCTCAGCATAGAGACATTATAATCCATGGTATGTTCTCTACCTCGACTCGCATTGGCTAGCGGCCTACACATTCAGGTGTGCATGCTCGGAAGAAGGGTAGCTGGTATTTATATATAAATATGATGGTTGCCGCTTCGTTGTCGTGTATGACTGTCGAAAGTTACCATTGTAAGAGTGGGACTTTGAACAGATTTGTTACTTTCAACCGGACAAACGTTTCAAAATTCTCATCCATAGAAGAAAAGAGTATTAAAGACTTGTGTATTATCGGTCATCTTATAGTGAATACTGGACAATCTCCTCACATATAAAGAAAAAACTTAAATCAACAAAAAATGTGTTTCTACAGTAGGATGCTGAGAATACCATGGACTGGACATTTAAGCAACGAAGTTTTAGGGAAAATAGAATCAGAGAGGGTACTTAGTAATAGAAAGAGATATTTGAAACCTATAGGTGGCATAATGAAGAGTAACGATTTGCAGAAATTGATACTCAGACGACATACTGAAGGCTGATAGATAGCAGCGAATAACCTACCTAATTAGCTCGTAGAAATGGTTGGCTGGAGAGATTTTAGCTGAGATAGCAAAAAGAAAAAAATTACAAAGAGTTACGAACGACACGAGATTGCGTACAGTCATGGTCACCTACGCTCACATAGATGTTCTCATCTATCTATCTATCTATCTATCTATCTATCTATCTATCTATCTATCTATCGATGTATGTCATACCTATCTATAAATTTCATATCTATGTCACATGTTGATATCTATCTATCTATCTATCTCAGTCTGTTCATATCTATCTCATTCTGTTCATATCTATCTCATTCTGTTCATATCTATCTAGCTATCTATCTATCTCAGTCTGTTTATATCTATCTAGCTAGCTATCTATCTATCTATCTATCTATTTCCGTTCATATCTATCTATCTATCTATCTATCTATCTATCTATTTATGTATGTCATGCCTATCTATAAATTTCATATCTATGTCACATGTTGATGTCTATCTATCTATCTATCTATCTATCTATCTATCTATCGATGTATGTCATATCTATCTATAAATTTCATATCTGTCACATGTTGATATCTATCTATCTATCTATCTATCTATTTTTGTCATATGTATGTCTGCTTATGTTCATGTCTGTCTGTCTGTCTATCTATTTATTTATCTATCTATCGCAATCATATCTGTCAGCCTGTCCATATCTATCTGGTAGTCATATCTATCTATCTATCTATCTATCTATCTATCTATCTATCTATCTATCTATCTATCTATCTATCTGTGTCAGCCACTGTTCATATACATCTATTTATTCTATTCTATTCATTATCCTTCTTTTTCTCTCTAATTACCTATCTAGCTCATTCTATTCGTTATATATATATATATATATATATATATATATATATATATATATATATATATATATATATATATTTCCATAGTAACTAATGTTGCAAGAGACCATACTTATAAACACGCGCAAACCACAAGATAGCTTATTCCCAAATTCTCGCTTGACGAGGAAGCGAGACCAGACACCTTAATTCAACTTAATTTCAAAAATTATATTGAGGGTCTGGGCTCTCGCTTTTGAAACATGTGAACTCTTATGTATCGAAGGAATCAGATTTTTTTTTTAAATATTGTAATATAGGCGCTACTTCTGTATGGAGCACTGTCTTTTTAAAAATAAAAGCAAAAATACTAAGGAATTCCGGATTATTTACCTAACGTGTTCTTTCCTATTTTTCTGCATACCTGCACACACACACACACACACACACACACACACACACACACACACACACACATATATATATATAAATAAATATATATATATATATATATATATATATATATATATATATATATATATATATATATATATATATATATATATATATAACCATTCTTTCTCCATCATCTTATTTATTATCTCTCTTGTATTTTAAACACTTCTTTCATAATCCCCTTCCATCTCTTTCCTGGTCAGAAGGTAAATCCATTTTCTCAGACAACTTATTGTTCTTTGTCATCTTGTTTTGTTTTTTCTCTGACGAATTTTACGCAGACTGAGGCATACGCTTCGATGGTTTCGGAGCAAAGAAGAAAGGTGAGTTTTGCCCGGACACCTGACAGCTACTTAATGATATTGAGATTTATTCGAGAAACAAAAACAGAGATACGAGGAAGTAATCAATTACTTACATAATTCGACATTTCGCAGAAGCCAATGATTTAAAAAAAAATATCTTTTTCAATATGTCACGCTCACACACACACACACTCGCACGCAGACACATACATAGACTTAAACACACACACTCACTCACTCACTCACTCACGCACACACACACACACACACACACACACACACACACACACACACACACACACATATATATGTGTGTGTGTGTGTGTGTTGTGTATTTGGGCACCAATCTCTCTATTATATTATTATTATTGTTATTATTATTATTATTATTATTATTATTATTTTTGTAACTTTGTATAATATTTATGCATTACATCCTAATCTTTATTCGGTAAAAATTTCATTGCTACTCTTGCATTACTTTTTAAGTAATACACATATTTATGTCTTTGTTGTTTCCGTTCCTTATATTATGGCCACTACTGTATATATATATATATATATATATATATATATATATATATATATATATATATATATATATATATATATATATATATATATATTTGTGTGTGTGCGTGTGTGTATATTTATTCAAATTATCTAGAAAACAGGCAACATTTAGTGTCCATTGGTAATAATATATTTCCCCATGTATCTGGTTTTTAACAGGTTAATCAGACCACACTTCCACTTAAGGTTATCTGTCTTCTAGTTAAGTTAATAATTGCCCTGATTTGACATTGAGCTCTCTGGATTACATCTTCTGTGGAATTACCCATACAGTTTACCAAAATTTCCATTACTTAACTAGATATATATAATAGAATTTTCTGATTAATTTTTGGTCTCTTCAAAATATTCTCATTTAGCCTTGATTACTGCAGCGCAAATTTTTGGCATTCGTTTCAAACGTTTTGAGGCTACCGCTGTTAATTTGTTTTTAAATTGGACCCAAAATTAGCCGTGTTGTACTTTAAATAAGTGAAAATTCTTATACATCGTTAAAAAAAAAGTGAGAAAGGATTTTTTTACAAAAAATTTTATTATGACAAGTTCATTATTTTTTATGATTAAATTTTGCTCTGCTCAACATAGCCTCTTTTAGCCTTGATTAATTCAGTACACATTTTTGGCATTCGATGTAAAAGTTTCTCAAAGTTTGATAATTGAGTACATTCTTTTTTTTAGGACTCCAAGAGGTCTTTTTTTAATTTGTTCTACCTCTTCTGTCAATTTCATCCCATTCTAATTCTGTTGGGGGTGGTCACTTGAAACTTTTGGACATTAGTGTCACTGTGTGCGCGGGTTTGTGCGTGCTTGCATTCATTGAAAGAGAGACATATTAAGACGATATTTCCAGCTCTTTAACTTAAATTTCAGGTGAGTTGGTTTACTTCCTGTTTGCACTAATGCCCTTGGGAAAAGCAGGATTCTCTTTCTTTCCCCTGTTAAGTTCATATATCTTGATTAAAAGATTGTGGATACGTTCGTAGCAGATGACCAAAGGGAAAATCTGGGAGGGTTAGGGTGAGCCATACGATGCCTACTTAATTACTGTTATTTTCAAGACAATCAATGTCAGTTACCCACAGAATCATCGCCTGACAGAGAACAATTAATCTTCTCCCCCGCTGTTTCCTTGTCTTCCATCTGCACCTTGTGGTTTGCTCGGAGAGCCACATCTGAAATGCGAAACGGAATATAATTTTACTGCAATCTAAGATAAATACATCATAACCAATTCTGTCAAAGCAAAAATACGACACCCAAGAAAGTATATTTTTGAGAGGAGGGCGACTGAAAATTACATCATAATTAAATGGAGTTGAAATATGGCTATCCACTGAATAGCGTTTAAAGTGATAACAAATTGCAGATTAATAAATATAAAATCCATTATTTCTTTAGAAATTGTAATATATATATATATATATATATATATATATATATATATATATATATATATATATATATATATATATATTATGAAATGGACAAAGCCCGACAATTATTCTTAAGACATGATAAAAAGTGATATGAATGTACGTAAGAGAATCATGGACGATTGTAGTTTAAAAACAGTAAAGTCGACCTTGCTGACCGAACGTTCCTCTGTGGCTCAATCGATTAAAGGCACGTCAGGCTACATGACGTGACCATATAGGATACAGGTTCGATGCCTGTTGGAGGACAAATATTTTCTATGAAGATTTTTTTTCTATGAAGATTTTTCGGACAGTCAGGCCGATAAATGTTGTTTAATACTGTTTATTATAAACAGAGCATTTACTTAAATTCTTGTATCTATAAAAAGAATGTATAAACAAAAAAAATGTCTTAAAATAATTGTCGGACTTTGTCCATTTCATGTGTGACGTCATTTGTTTACATTTGGATACGCTTTGAGCAGATATGAATGTACGTGAAAGAATCATGGAAGATTGTAGTTTAAAGACAGTAAATCGACCTTGCTAACCGAATCGGTTAAAAGCACGCCAGGCTATATGACTGTTCCGTAAAAGATACAGGTTCGATGCCTGTCGGAGGACGAATATTTTCTATGAATATTTCTCGGACATTAAGGCCGGTAAATGTTGCTAATACAGTTTATTATAAACAAAGCAGTCACTTAAATAAAGATAAAGAATATATAAACATGAACAAGTCTTAAGAATATATATATATATATATATATATATATATATATATATATATATATATATATATATATCAATTGGACATAGTCCGACAATTTATTTAAAGACATTTATATTATGTTTAACGTTCTTTTTATAGATACAAGTATTTAAGCAAATGCTCTGTTTTTATAATAAACAGTATTAAATAACATTTACCGGCCTGAATGTCCGAGAAATTTTCATAGAAAATTGTCGCTCTCCGACAGGAATCGAACCTGTATCCTATACGGAACCATCATTTCGCGTGATGTGCCTTAACCGTTCGGTTATTATAAAAACAGAGCATTTGCTTAAATACTTGTATCTATAAAAAGAACGTTAAACATAATATAAATGTCTGTAAATAAATTGTCGGACTATGTCCAATTGAAAAATATATGACGTCATTTGTTTACATTTGATACGCTAGAGCAGATATGAATAGGAGATTCATCGAAGATTTAAGTTTAAAGATAGTAAAAATCGACCTTGCTAACCAGACGCTCATCTGTGGCCGAACAGTTAAGGTACATGGTTCCGTATAGGATACAGGTTCGATTCCTGTCGGAGAGCGAAAATTTTCTATGAAAATTTCTCGGACATTCAGGCCGGTAAATGTTATTTAATACAGTTTAATATAAAAACAGAGAATTTGCTTAAATACTTGTATCTATAAAAAGAACGTTAAACATAATATAATTGTCTTTAAATTTATTTATATATATTACAATTTCTAAATATATATAAAAACTGTCCAAATGTTTTATTCAGAGCGCTTTCGGCTATACATTTAGCCATTTTCAAGGTTGAAATATATTAACTGTTAACAAGAAATAGATTTCTGTATATATGTATTAAAAATGTTTCATTTTCAAAACACGGTCAATATTTAGATAGGTAGTGATAATAATAAAATGTGTGAAGAATAATGAAAGTTTCAGTGCAAGAGATAATCTTACTCGGTCACTAATAGACTTCCATCGTATATATATATATATATATATATATATATATATATATATATAAGTGGTCATTTTAAAAGTATCACCCGAAAAGACTGTCAGGCCGAAACCATGGTCGCGTATTTTAATTGATCTCCTAATTTTTAAACTTAAGAGCTCTACATGTTATTTTATTTTCAATTATAATTTTTCTCACGTGCATCTAGCACTACTGTTCCCTGGTCTGATTAAACTCTGACGATTAACATATATATATATATATATATATATATATATATATATATATATATATATATATATATATATATATATATATATATATATAGTTTAGGACAAACTAGGTAATCCGTATGGGAAGACCCAATGAGGATAGAATCCAGAGAGCTCAATGTAAATCAGAGCTAATAATTTAAATAAAAACAGATTATCTTAAGGTTCCATAATATAAATTATTTCACCACAGCCTTTAAAAGGGCTGTGGTGAAATAATTTATTATATGGAACCTTAAAGTAATCTGTTTTTATTTAAATATATATATATATATATATATATATATATATATATATATATTGTATATTTCGGCAGCAATTTTTCTCTAATGCATGTTTCATTAAATAATATAGCCAGGTTTTGTCTACTTATTTTAAGTGAGTTCCTTTCATATTGTCTGATAAGCTTAATCACATTATCGTTGAAAGACGAAAGGAAAACACCATATTGATACATGTTTAAATCCAATCTAAGCTTTCGGCTTACATAAGCCATTATGAAAGATGAAAATTTAATAAATCAAATAACACATAGACGAAACAACAATAATGGTCCACCGTTGCTGCTTGAATAAGCTCAAAGTAACGACAAACTCGTATTTACGAGACAAGGAAGAGAAAATCGCGTCGCAGCTCGTGACGTCACACATGACCACGCGAGAGTGAAAACGAGAAGTATTAAGTATGTGAATGGTAGTGTTATTAAGCTTATCAGACAATATGAAAGGAACTTACTTAAAAAAAATAGACAAAACCTGTGTATATTATTTAATGAAACATGCATTAATATATATATATATATATATATATATATATATATATATATATATATATTGTCATCCACAGACAGACTGTTTCGCTGTATCACAGCTCATCAGTGTGGCTAGACGTCCGGTTGCCTCTGGCTAGAATCGAAAACCGGCTGAATTCGCGTCAGTCGGAAATTTTACCCTGAAGCCGTTGGCTCACGGCGGAGAAGAAGGTGAATTTAAGCGTATTTATTTTTAGATAAACACACAGTGACTGAGAGAAATCGATTCGATTTACCGAAGAGTCTTGCATTATTAGCCGTAATAGTCACTGTTTACAAATCCACACAATGAAGAACAATAACATAAATATTCATTTCAGTTATAATTTATTTCGTGAATATCTAAATATTCAGCTCTTCAGACCGAAATCTCTTAGTAAATGGAGACAATACCCCGGACTGATATATTAGATAGACGGGGGGAAGGAACGCAAGAGAAAAAAGAAAAGAGGAGGAAGGGACGAAGAAAAGTGACGGATAGACAAGTTCTTTTAAAAAGGGAAATAGAGAGAGGCATGTAAAAGAAAGGGAAGAAGCAAGTAATGAATGGGTTAGTACGGAAGGAAGAATTATTCCCTTAAATTGTGTAGCTTTGTACATCGGGTTATGCAGCAAATTGAACGAGGTGGCCCGTTATTTAGGCACGACAAATCAACCCAATTCCATATTAGTTAGTCTAATGAAAAGGCCTTGATTCAATTAATAATTAAAATTTTTGCATTAAGAACCCTTTTATATATAATTTAATTTGTTTAAATGTTATTTTTGATGGATGCACATATTCGATTAGAAGCATTTTTTAAAATTAAAAAATATTTTTTAATTAAATTGTAGCGAGCTTTATTCGACCGGAAGACTTAATTTGATATAACTTGTTTTTTTTTCACTGTTTGGACAGTAATCCATGTCTTTATTTTCATATTCCCGACGATTCGGACGTTGTATGCTCCGGTCTACTTCAGGATCTGTCTATATTTCACAGATGAGGTATCGTAGCCATTTACACTATTTACATTGTTAAGACTGTTGTCTTCATCTTTATTGTCATTATCACGACGTTTCGGCCGTTGTACGCTCCGGTCTCCTTCAGGATCTCTCTAAATTTTTTAGATGAGGTATTGTAGACATTTACACTATTTACATTGTTAGGACTGTTGTCTTCATCTTTATTGTCATTATCACGACGTTTCGGCCGTTGTACGCTCTGGCGTCCTTGAGGATTTATATATATATCTACGATGAGATATTGTAGCCATTTACACTATTTACATTGTTAGGACTGTTGTCTTCATCGTTATTGTCATAATCACGACGTTTCGGCCATAGTACGCTCCGGCCTCATTCAGGATCTGTCTATATTTCAGATATGAGGTATTGTAGCCATTTAAATTATTTACATTGTTCAGATTGTTGTCCTCGTCTTTATTGTCATATTCAGGACGTTTCGGCCGTTGAACGCTCCGGTTTGCTTCAGGACCTCTCTATATTTCTGAGATGAGGTATAGTAACCATTTAACCTCATTAAATTGTTCAGACTATTGTCCTCAAACGTAATGATAATGATAATAAGGATGAGGACAACTGTCTGAGCAATAATGTAAATAATTACAATACCTCATCTCAGAAATGTAGACAGATTCTGGAGAAGGCTAGCGCGTACAACGACCGAAACGACGTGAATATGGCAATAAAGATGAGGACAAATATCTAAATAATGTAAATAGCTTAAATTTTTAAAATAACTCATCTCAGAAATATAGACAGATCCTGAAGAATGCCAAAGCGTACAACGGCCGAAATGTTGTGAATATGACAATAAAGTTGAGGACAACAATCCGAACAATGTAAATAGTTACTATAGCTCATCTCAGAAATATAGAGATATTGAAAAGGAATATGGCAATAAAGATGAGGGCAACATTCCGAACAATGTAAATAGTGTAAATAGTTACAATACAGTCAGATTTTGAAACAGTGGCTGAAATTGCCTTAAAAAAATTTCCAAAAGACATTAAATGGCATTTAAGGCAGCAGTAGAAACTTTCCAAAAGGCTTAACCTACATTCTCACGTCTTTGTTTTTAATGAAACATGTTTAAACGAATGACTTAAGCAACTTAAGAAGGTTAACTAATCCCTGCTGCAGACGCCTGTACAGGCATATTTGCGTTTGTTCAACACTCATAGAGACCATTTGTGGCTGATATGGCGAGATCCACAATTTGAGCAATTTCAGTATGTCCAAACCTTCTGCAACGATGACTTGTGACTTCTTGGTTGCACAACAGTCAGCTCGCGATATGGTTTACAGGCAATGGGATCATGAAGTCACCTTCCTAGAACATCAAGATGTCTCTTTGCTGAAATATCGAAAATAATGCAGGATTTGAATTCTGGTCATAGTCGTAAT
>OZ038518.1:62619579-62664579 GCA_964036315.1 Acanthosepion esculentum | reverse complement strand
CTTAAACAAAAGATCTGTGTTAATTTCGAAATGCAGTCATGAAAAGAATAGTCTACAACACTCATCACGTGACCCATAACGCATAAGGTCACCATACTTAGTAGTCACCATACTTAGTAGTAGTAGCACTGATGTTTCCTTGGTAAGATAGACTGACGAAGCCCAACCGTCACCTGGTTGGTTTTGAATTCAGAGTTTATCCTTCTCCTAGACTGATGGCCACCCAAGGCTATATTGCTCATTGCATTTACTCCTATACAGCACTACCGGCAAATTAATCAAGACTAAACAAAAACAAAAAAAAACAAGCTGATTAAAATTTATTTGATTAAGTCTAATGGATATTATTTCAAATTACCTTTAGAACTGAATTAAATTAATTAAAATAAGTAAATTAAATGAAAATAATTATACCAAAAAAAAAAAAGGAAACGAAAGATCGGAGCGATAAATAATAAAATAAATTAAATTAATTTATGATCTTTTCCCATTTCTTCTATATAAGAAGCCCGCGCAAGGAGTAGTGATAACAGGTCAATGAAAATTGCCATAATGAAATGTTGATTTCAGATGGACACACCTACACTTGCTTTATCTATATAGATTGAAGGCAATAGGCCATAGGAAAACAACGCGTAAGTTACTGAACTTGAGTAAATGGATACTGGAACTAGGTTTAGGAGAAATTAAAAAAATACAAAGTGTATTAAGAGCTAGGATGATATGGAATTATGGCGAGCCATGATAAACTCCCACAGCGAAACGAACTTAAGAAGATTAAAATATCGACCAAGTTTTACTATTTTATTTTCAGTAGACATAATTTTAAAAACATGAGAAACGCAGATTACTCTGTATTTATTAGTGATTTCCTCCTCCCATTTCTTCTATATGTACAGCCCGCACAGGGAGTAGTGATATCAGGTGAATGAAAACTGTCAATATGAAGTGTTGATTTTGCGGTCCACAATGTCTATATCCTTCTATATATGTAGGGGGATGTCTTCAATTGATTCCAACGCAGATCTATTGAAAGTGTGGTCAGGATTTTTTTCGTATGGCACGATATGTACTTCGGTGTTGATATTTGCTGGTGCCACCATCTGTTAGGCGTGTACCAAAGTAATTAGTGACGCATGAAAACCACTTTTCGCGGCGGCTACTTGAATAGATATTAATTCATAGTTCAGGCGTGTCGCCACTTAGACGCTAGCAGACTTTCTGAAACAGAATTCTAAAAATGCATATGTATGGTGATTCCTGTTGGTAAATTATACGTATTCTACCTATCTGAAAAATAGGCTTTCTTGAATAGGTGTATGAAATTCAGTAGACTCCTACGATGAAATATGGAAGTGCATCTTCAAATCAAGGTGTTGAAGTTGCGGTTTTCTTGGTAACCAAAGCTGAAGAACCTAGGCTTCCCTGCTGATAGAAGAAGAGAGGAAGTCATACATTTCACAAGAATATTTGCGCGAAAGTCGATCTAACGAACTCGATTGGAATCCGAACCTTGCTCCCCGATTTCTAGTTCTTTCTATTTTATCCAAAATCAGGACCACGAATGCCGTAACCCCTTAGTGTCTGTGGGGTACCACATCTACTAAAGCATTATGAGCAGTGGTGTGTCTTGGGAAAAACAGCCTGACGGAACCCAACTCTCTCTAGGCTGGTTTAAATTCAAAGATTTCCTTCTCCTAGACTGGTTTGCAACCAAGGCTATAGGGCCCAATCTGATTTGCTATTTGCCCATAGCCGGTGGAAGAGATGGATCTATACCTTTCCCAAAGGTATTAGTACGAAAGTGAATGTAAGAAACTTGGCTGGAATTCGAACCCTGCTCTCCGATTCCTCAATCCGAGCCGCAAACCATTATTCCACCGTGCCTCCAATTATGCGCGGCTGATTAAATAGATGCACCGAATATGTGAGCAACGACAAAGTTCTACAGAAAAGGGAAACAAAAAAGAAACTCATACTTAACTTTAGTTGAATTTTATAGGGCACATAATGAGGAAAGTGGGCTTGGAAAATTTGATACTTAAAGGACAGATTGCAAGCAAGATCGACAGAGGAAAATAACTGTTACTTAACATCGGTCAACCTATATGTCAGTGAATGTCGGACAATCTCCTTACAGATGAAAAAGAGGCTTGAAGCAACAGCAATGTAGTTCTACAGTAGGATGCTGGGAATACCATAACCTGATCACGTGAGCAACTATGAAGTTTTACAGAAAACGGAACACAAAAGGAAAGCTTGTACTTATTATCAGAAAGAGACAGTTGAAATTTTTAGGGCACAAAATGAGGAAAGTGGGCTTGGAAGATCTGATACTCCCCTGATAGATTGACGGCAATAGGCCCATAAGAAACAACTCATAACTTAATGAGCTTGAGTAAATGGATAGTGGAACAAAGTTTAGGAGAAATAATAAAAAGACAAAGTTTATTAAGAGCTACGAAGGACATGAAATTGTCGATAGCCATGACCAACTTCCAGAGCGAAACGAACTTAAGAGGACTAATATAAAATATCGACCAAGTTTTATTGTTTTATTATCAGTAGACATAATCTTAAAAAAATATGACACACGCAGCTGACTCTGTGTTGACGGCAAATGCAAAGAATTCTTACATAAAGTAATCCAGGAAAGCAAGTAGAAAGGACTATGAAGAAAAATATTCTGGTGTCTTTAAAAGAGGCAGCACATAGCGTGAAATCCATATTGGGAACATCAAAATCAAGTATAGGGTGACCCCAACAAACGGGAAATTTTTGAAGTGCGTATTGCCAGACATGAGCAAGTGGCAACACTGCGAGACAGTGACCTTGAGCAAGTAAACATTTCGCCATTTTAGTAACGAGAATGAAATTCACAGTATCCCAGCTGAGATGTTGCAGCAGTCAATGAGGAATCTCAACAGCAGATTTCAAGAATGAAATTCGTACAGGAGGACGCCATCTACAGGACGAAATTTAAAAAAAACTGAAATTTCCATCATTGTTTCTTAAATGGCATGTTTTAAGGTTTGAATTACTATGAATTAAATACTTTTCATTCCATCATTCTTGGTTTTATTGGATTGTTAAAAAGTTCCCGCTTTTTTAGATGAAGAAATTTAATGAACTGCATTATGTAATAACAGATGTAAAGTTAACACGAATTAATGAGACCACAGCTGTCGTGGTGGTCACCAAACTGTTGTAAGTAGCTTAAGGGTCGTATGTTAAATGTGTCCAGAAACTGTGTGTGTGGCATCCGTCGGGAACCTTCGATCTGTGCCCAAGCGTTATGCGATGTATAGAGTTTTTGCAAATTATTCAATTCAAAACAAAAAGCAAAGAAAATTCTCGAGAGTGCCGCAATTGAATCGTATCAAAATATAAATTGACACCCCGGTTTCTTTCCAATCTCACTTTTCCTGAAGCAACTTATACCCTTTTGCAAATTAATTGAAACAAAGCGAATAATTCCGTTATTATTTACTTTTTTTCGTATTTTACCAATGAAACACCACCCATTGCACATGTTAGAACTGCGTATATCGATTCCACAAAGTCTTTCCTTCCAGATTGACCACAGATTCTCGATTGGATTTAAATCAGGAGTGTTTCCGGGCCAGTCTATAGTGCTTTGATTTGCTCACTGGTAAGGCTTGCCAGTGTGTTCGTGAAGCGTTACAATTTTCGTACGCTTCCTTGGAGTAACGTCCATCGCAGAGAATAGCCGTAGGACAACTAATAGACTGTCGAGACAATAAAGTCTGGGCGTGAGAAAAATCTAATGCAATCACGGATGACGTGATATTTTTCAAGGCTAAACATATTTCATCATACACCCCGAAAATAGATTCATATTGCAGCACACCACTGCAAATGACCTAATCTGATGGAAAAATAGAAATCGATTACATCCCTTCACTCCAGCGGGTCTAAAACTGACCGTATGGTGAAAGAAAGAAAACTAAAACGGTTGTTTCAATTAATTTACACAAGGGTGTAGTAATATTTAAATATATCTTACAGAAGTTAAGCAAAGTATCAAGATATAGGGACATTTCGTTATAAACAAAGAAAAGAATACTGAATCCTTTAATATGGTCAATATGAATATGGGAATATTTCATCCTAGATGTAGAGGCTTGAAGCGAGAGGGTGATAATTCTATAGACAACTGATGGGATTATTATCGACACAATATATGAGGTAGGAAGAAATTTTAAGGAAATTAGGCACAAGAAAACTTATACTTATATAATCAGGAAGAGGCAGCTAAACTTTCTGGGACACGAAATGAGAAAAGAGAACCTGGATAATTTAACACTCACAGGACATATTGAAGCCAATAGAAACAGAGGAGAATAGCTGACATGAGGTTTCGGCGTTATAATATGTCTTGGCGCACGAAAGCAGACTGATAAGTAAAAATGAACATGGTGTCATAATTCAAAGTCTTGTAAAAGGTAAGAGAGTAATAGTCAAGACATATATATATATATATATATATATATATATATATATATATATATATATATATATATATATTTGTTTTAAATGAATAATGTGTAAATTATTCTTATTGTTTGGGATGGATGAAAGTACTCTACATCTTTAAAAACATGAAGTGATGGATTTAAATATTTTTCTTTTGATTTTTTAACATATTTGTTGTCATGTACACCGTTGTGCAAATTAATTGAAACAACCGCTTTAGTTTGCTTTCTTTCACCATACGGTCAGTTTTACATGTCCGTATTCGGCTCTTGAAAAAGGGTGGTTGTTTCTGCACAAAGCCTTCACCACTAGAATCAAAGCATCTGACTCGATTTCAAATTCGACGAGGGCAAATACTAGGATGGCATCAGTGTGGCAAGTCAAATAGAGAAATTGCTAGGTTTTTCCAGGTTAATCATCAAACGGTTAATAATATTGTCAAGTAATTTAATGAAGAAGGCCATTGTCGTGTGGAACAACGTCCAGGAAGATCAAGCATTGTGTCTAAGCGAACGAAAAGGGCTCTGAAGAGGGAAGTCATCAGAAACCGTCATCGGAGCGTCAAAGATGTCGTCAACAGCATGGAAATGTCACCACATGCGGCGAGAAAGACTCTGAAAGAGCTAGGCTATCAAAGAAGAATTGCAAGAAAGAATCCCTTGATTTCAGAGGTTAACAGGAAACTTTGTGTGGCCTGGGCAAGAGAATTCGAGATCAAAGATTATGAAATTTTGTCAGTCTGTAATTTGGTCAGATGAAAGTAAATTTTGCCAATATTCTAATTCGAGTTTGGTTTATGTTTGGAGAAATCAGAATGAGACTTTGAACACTTAATGTCGGCAGGCGACCGTGAAACATGGAGGGATTGGAGTAATGGTGTGGGGCTCTGTCTGGTTTGGAGGGAAATCTGAGCTGATTCTTGTTGATGAGTGGCTGAATGGTCCAAAATGCTGTGAAATATTAAAGAAAGGACTACTCTCACTATTTGAAACCAGTCAGATTGACATGAATGTATACCTTTTTGAAGAACATGGAGCGCCATGTCATTTGGGCAATGTAGCAAAGGCCTGGAAGCAATTGCAAGGAATCAAGTCACTGCCATGGGTAGCCCAATATACACACATGAATCCAATAAAGCACATTTAGGATCACCTTGACCGAAGACTTCGAGAGCGTGCAACCAAAATCACATCAGTGGCAACCCTTAAAGAAACATTGCTAAAGGAGTTGCCAAATATGGATCAGACGATTGTTGATAACTTGATCAAATCCATGAAAAATCGAATACAAGCACTGAAACTAGCTAATGGAGGACCTACTCCATACTAATTCCAAATACTGTTTATTTATAGGGATTACGTAACTAAATTTTGAAATTGGATGTAGTTTATTTCTCCTGGCTAAATCTTTTCTTAGGCCAATGCATATATATATATATATATATATATATATATATATATATATATATATATATATATATATATATATATATATGTGTGTGTGTATTTAGGCAGCAATCCTTCTTTCAAGCACATTTCATTAAAAACGACTGACAAGGTGCTTTTATTTAGTTTTTTTATATAATTTCTAGTGCGATCTAATAAAGTTTTTCTTTTCAGAGGATAAATTATATAAAAATTGTCCGAAAGTTCTTTTTTTCCGAGCGCTTTCGGCTATACATTTAGCCATTATCAAGGATTATATTTCAACCTCTTAGAATTAGAAATAGTTTGTTGTGTATGTTTTATAAAGTGATTCATTTTTTTGTTTCAAAACACGGTCAAGATATTATGTCCATGTTCAAAGTTAATATTATTAAGTGTTGGTTTGTATATATTATATATATATATATATATATATATATATATATATATATATATATATATATATATATGGTGTGATGGAGAAATTACCGTCTAAACAGATATATTTACCACAATTACACAAACATATCTTGAAATAATAAAGTGTACATTTATTCAATAAAATCGCCATTGGCTTCAACCACAGCCTCCAGAAGACTTCGGAATCTCCTGCAACTCTTCTACACAGCCTCCTCGTTTAAGTTGGTGAATGCTGCCATAATCCTTGCCTTCAGTTCATCTTTGGTGTTACAAGAAATTTTGTTCGTCTCTCGTTCACCTGCACCCCACACATAATCATCAAATGGGTTGCAGTCTGAGGAGTTAGTTGGCCAGAAGTAAAGGGGTGATGTAGTTGCCGAAATTGTCCGACAGCATGATTAGGTTTACTTTTGTTTGCAGGGTCCTGTTTCCAGATTGATAGTTTCCAGCAGCCACACTCTTGACACAGAGCAGCAGTACCTAATCAAGGTACTTGATGTAGGCCTCCGTGTTGAGTCTGAGGCCCTCGGCAACAAATTCGGGGGTTCTTTTCGCATCAGAACGATCAAAGTTATTTTTCCGAGCCGACGTACCACTGTAATCACCATTAGACTCATCCAACTCTTTCCGATTCCTCTGAACTCTCCCCAGATTGTCGCTCTAAAATATTCGTATTGGAGCTTCGAGCGCTAATGCCAAGCAGTACAGTATGCCGTTTCCAAATTTCTGGCGGAATGTATTGCGTCATATTGCTCTTTTGCTCAAAGATGGTGTCCAACTGACCCAACTTCACTGTGCAGTCGAAAAATCAAAAACAAACAACGCGCATGCGCGAAATTAAATATATAAAATTACAACAATTTACTTATCGCACCCTGTACACACACACACAAACACACACATACACACACAAACATATATATATATATATATATATATATATATATATATATATATATATATATATATATATATATATATATGTATTTGAGAAAAGTTGTCGAAGTTAAAGTTAAATTATTCTGATTTGAAACAAATGTTACAATCCGAAAAAAGATGCATTGACTCTTCAAAAATTCGGATTCAATCTAGAAATTGAAACTAATCGTAAAGTCACCAATTACGTGGACATCACCTTAGATTTACGAGATGGCATTGTTGCTCGTATAAAAAAAAGATAAACAGGACCCACAATATTTAAATATAAGATCTAACCACCCGGCGCATATCCTAAAACATATTTCTAAAGGCATTAATCAGAGACTTTCTACCAACTCAACGAATAAAAACATCTTCGATGCTAATAAATTAATTTACGAGCAAGCTCTAGATAAAAATGGACACAAAGATAAGCTAGAATATTTATGAATGATGACAATGAAACCCAGAATAAACATAAGAATAGACAGAGAAACATATTAGTGTTCAATCCCCCATTTAATCTATCTGTAAAAACTAAAATTGGTAAAATATTTTTCAATCTATTGGAACAATATTTCCAAAAAGCTAGCAAACTACACAAAATATTTAACAAAAACAACATAAAACTAAGCTACAGTTGTTTGCCAAATGTAGCGAATTTAATTAACGGATATAATAAGAAAAAAAACTAGGGATAATCCACGCGCTACTTCTTCTAGATGTAATTGTAGAAACAAAAAAACCTGCCCCCTCCAGGGAAAATGTCAACAGCAGTGCGTGGTGTACCAAGTTAAAATATATAAGGACATAAATAACTACAACAACGATATAAACCCTAAAGTATACATAGGGGCTACTCAAATTGTGTTTAAAAAACGATATTACAACCATATGAGTAGCTTTAATAATGAAAAGACCAAACATAGTACTACGCTTTCTACCTATATATGGAAATTTAGACGTGACAATAACAAAGACTCCATCCTGAAATGGGAAATATTAAAAAGATGTTCTAAATATAGAGCAGGTTATAAATTTTGTAAACTATGTTTAGAGGAAATATTAGCAATAGCTCTATATAGGGAACCCGATCATTTATTAAATTCTAAAACGGAAATTCTAAACAGATGTAGACATAGAAAACGTTGGTTGTTAGACTAGGTCTCCTCTCCCCGGTAATAATAATAATAATATAAAATTATAAAAAATAATAATTTTTGTTTTTACTTCGATTGAATAAATAGTTACTCCTCCTATATGTCCGTGTTTTTTTAAGCCCCCTCCCTCTTCCGTTAATTTTTAGAATAAATGGTTCTCCCCAACCCTCACCGTTGTTTGTTTTTTTTGGGGGGGGGGGTCACGTGGTTATGTTTTTTTCGTTTTTTGACTATAAGTTTCTGTTCTTTCTTACCTTGTTAGTCGGCCTTCCCTGACGATCCGTTTAGGCGAAACCGTGGTAGGTTTGTCTGGCTCTCTAGGTCTAACTACATATATATATATATATATATATATATATGTACAAAATCTGCTACTCAGAATTTCATTCAACAAAAATCCGCAGAGAGAAGTTGTTGCATTGTATATATATATATATATATATATATATATATATATATATATATATATGCGCCGTACTTAGTGGAAAGTGCTCAATATCAGCGATAGAACTAACATATGTTTATCTGCACTTAACCTCGGATTTTTTATATGGGTGTGTTTGAACGGAAATTGCTACACCTGTATGTGTATATGTCTATGTGTGAGAGAATGGGATCCCAAACAAACACAGAAGAAAATCACCCTCCTACCACTAGACACAAACAAGCATAAATAAATCCAATTTTAACAAATATACCAGTTTGTCTGATGATCGCAAAACCGTGAAACGCAAGGTCACAAACTCATATCCATACAACTGAATATATATATATATATATATATATATATATTTTTGTCATCCACAGATAGACTGTTTCGCCGCTCATCAGTGTGGCTAGACGTCCGGTTACTTCTAGCTACGATCGAAACCCGACTGAATTTGCGTCAGTCGGAACTTCTACCACTAAGCCATTGGAGCACGGCAGGAATGAAGTTGAATTTTTAGCGTGTTTATTTTTAGATTTAGATAAACACACAGTGACTGACAGTGACTCAATTCTGCCGAAGAGTCGTGCAATATTAGCTTAAATAGTCACTGTTTACAAACCCACACCTCAAACCAACAGAGCTCAACCGAAATTAATTTTTCAGGAGCCAATATTTTTGTCATCCACAGACAGATTGTTTCGCTGTTTCACAGCTCATCAGTGTGGCTAGACGTCCGGTTGCCTCTAGCTAGGATCGAAACCCGACTGAATTTGCGTCAGTCTGAACTTCTACCACTAAGCCGTTGGCCTTCAATGAAGGTGAATTTTTAGCGTGTTTATTTTTAGATTTAGATAAAGACACAGTGACTGACAGTGACTCAATTCTACATATGTATGTATGTATCTATATATATATATAAGTACCTCCACTAATTCGCCAAGCATAAGGTTCAAAATGAATTTTTAAAAATGCAAAAGCTTTTTATAAGCTATCATTTTTGCTTTAATTAAAAGCAAATACATTTAAAATATACTGTTTTCAGACATAAATCTTATTTAATGGAATCGATGTTTTTTTTCAATAAATTCTATAAAATTGGCCATTTTGACACATTTGTAAACAAAGTTTAATTCGCGGATTTAAAAACCTTGCAAAAATAAAATTAAATATATATATCTCATGTTATTTGAGAAAATTTGCCGAAGTTAAAGTTAAATTATTCTGATTTGAAACAAATATTACTTACATATAGCATAAAATGTTGTATACAAATATTTCTTAACGATGGGGGTCTTGTCTTTCTGCCATATTGAAAGAATTATTGACAGCCTAACGTGTTTACAAGAACTTAAACAAATCACATGGCCAAAATGCTTAAAAAAGTTGGAATTTTGCTCCAAAGATAATTATCTACGCATGGACAGTTGTATGTTGCATGCTCAAGAGTAAGTAATCCTAAAAAATTATTCTTCGTTGTTAAAAAGAAAGAAAATGAGACAAAATTTTCTTAAAAATTATTGTTTACAATGAAGTCCTATGAACTTAAATTAAATTAAAGAAATTGTTTAACCAAGAAGTAGAGTTTTTGTCAAAGTATTTTTCGAAATAAATCAGCTTATAGATTGGTTTGCTAAATTGAACGAAACTTAAAGTTTGTAAGTTTTGACAAAAATGTTTGCGAGAACTTCAATAATACTAAATACTCTGGGGATTTCCACACCTGTTGTAAAACGATTATAGTATAGGGTGACCCCAAAAAAACGGGAATTTTTGAAGTGCGTATTGCCAGACATGAGCAAGTGGCAACACTGCGAGACAGTGACCTTGAGCAAGTAAACATTTCGCCATTTTAGTAACGAGAATGAAATTCACAGTATCCCAGCTGAGATGTTGCAGCAGTCAATGAGGAATCTCAACAGCAGATTTCAAGAATGCATTCGTACAGGAGGACGCCATCTACAGGACGTAATTTTAAAAAAATGAAAATTGCATCATTGTTTCTTAAATGGGATGTTTTAGGGTTTCAATTACTATGAATTAAATATTTTTCTTCCATCACTCTTGGTTTTATTGGATTGTTAAAAAGTTCCCGTTTTTTGGGGTCACCATGTACAAATAATTCTGTGACTTCTGTCCCCCTCCCCGCCACTCGAAAATAGCCATACATTGACCCATTGAAAGGAAATTTGGGGGAGAAGTGAAAATAGGTAAGGGAGTACAATGCATAGTTACTTTAACTAGGTTGCATAAAAACGGCGAAATAGATCTTTGCCAATGTATTTTTCCAAACCAATCAGCTTATTCAAATTTCATCGATTGGTTTGTTAAACTGAACGAATCTTAGATTTTGTAACTATCAACAAAGATCTGTGCAATAATTTCAAAAATATTTAATGTTGTGTGGATTTCAACACGCTAACACGTTAAAGAGTTAATAAAATATTCGTCCATGGGTAAATAGCCGGACGAACAAATAGGATATCAAAAACAAGCGCAGCGTCAATTTGGGAATTTGTGGCACACTGTCCATCAGTTCTCGGTATATATATATATATATATATATATATATATATATATATATATATATATATATATATATATATATACCAGATTCCAACGGCTTTCCATACTTAATAATTCTCGTATTCACTCTCGCGTGGTCATGTGTGACGTCACGAGCTGCAGTGCGATTTTCGCTTCCGCGTCTCGTATACACGAATTCATCGTTGCTTGGAAAACTTTTATGCATCAAAAACAGTTGTTATTGTTTTGTCCGTGTATTGTTTAATATATTGAAATGGAATTGTCATCTTTGATAATGGCTTATGTAAGCCGAAAGCTTAGATAGGATTAAAAACATGTATCAATATGGTGATTTCTTTTTGTCTTTCAATGATAATGTTATTGAGCGTATAAGACAATATGAGAGGAATTTACTCAAAAAAAAAAATATATATATATATATATATCTGTGTGTGCGTGTGATAGTATTTAAGAAGGATTTGAGATAATCAAAAGTAAGTAATTCATCGAGTCTAGAAGAATTCTCAACAGGCCGTCTTGTCCTATATTTGGGACTCAACAGCAAGGCACATCCACTGCCGAGAATTGAAACCCGGACAGCTACGTTATCAGGCAGATGTCATACCAACTGTAGCAACGGCCCTCGGCGACGAAGAGGTAACGAATTAGACTCAATATAGCGCCGCTCGATTACATATTCCGTGGTGGAACTCATCCGAGTTTCCCATACCTATAGAACTGTGCCCCCAAGAGCCACGACTGCTATCCCCAAGCCCTTCCATCCAGAACATTATATGCCGGTTCTCGCAATGATATACAAGTGATAGAAATTATTAAGAGGATTTGATATAATCATAATTAAGTAATTCATCGAGTCTAGAAGAAACCTCAACAGAATGCAGAAAGCACTGGACAGCCGTCTCGTCCTATATTTGGGACTCATCAGCAGTGCGCAACCATTACCGAGAATTGAAACCCGGACATTTACGTTATCAGGCAAACGTCATACCAACTGTACGTTTCGTCACCGAGGACCGTTGGTAATGTAAACTTGATGAATTACTTATGATTATCTTAAATAATCTTAATATTTTTTATCTCTTGTATATCCCTGCTTGAACAGTCTGGTATGACGTTTGCCTCATATCCTGACTGTCCGGATTTCAATTCTCGGTAGTGGATTCTCACTGCTGATGGGTCCCAAATATAGGACGAAACGGTCGTCCAGCGCTTTCTGCATTCTGTTGAGGTTTCTTTTAGATTCGATGAATTACTTAATTATGATTATCACAAATCCTCCTAATAATTTGTATATCCTTGTTGTATATCCTTGCTTAAACTGGCTTCTAATGCTCTGGATGGAGCGGGTTGGCGATAGAAATTGTAGCTCGTGGGGGCACTCTCTTATGTGTACGGGAACCTCGGATAAGTTACATCACGAAAGTTGTGAAGAGCGACGCTATATCGAGTCTAATTCGTTACCTCTCCGTCACGAGGGCCATTGATTCAATTGGCATGAAACGTGCGTCGTATCCTAACGGCCGGGTTTCAATTCTCGGTAGTGGATGCGCACTGCTGATGAGTCCCAAATAAAGGACGAAACGGCCGTCCAGTGCTTTCTGCATTCTGTTGAGGTTTCTTCTAGACTCGATGAATTACTTAATTATGATTATGTCAATTCCTCCTAATAATTTCTATCACTTGTATATCCTTGCTCTGGATGGAGCGGAATGGAATATGTGAAAGAGTGACGCTATATCGAGTCTAATTAGTCACCTCTTGGTATGACGTTTGCCTCATATATATATATATATATATATATATATATATATATATATATATATATATATATATATATTAAAAATTCATTCTATGGTAAAAGTGATATTTTCCAAAAGGAACGGCTAAATAAAGAGAAACAATACATGTTTCATGCTAAACAATATATGTTTCGCGCGATACAATACATGTTTCATGCCAAAAATGTTTCGCGCGAAACAATACATGTTTCATGTCAAGCAATATATGTTTCACGCGAAACAATATGTTTCATCCCAAACTATAATGTTTTATGCGATACAATGTTTAATGCTAAACAATATGTTTCATCCGAAACAATATATGTTTCATTCGAAACAAATTATGTTTCATCCCAAACAATATATGTTTCATGCGAAACAATATGTTTCATGCGAAACAATATATGTTTCATTCGAAACAAAATATGTTTCATCCCAAACAATATATGTTTCATGCTAAACAATATATGTTTCATGCGAAACAATATCTGTCCTACCAAACTATATGTTTCATGCGAAACAATATGTTTCATGCTAAACAATTATGTTTATCGCGAAACAATATATGTTTCATGCTAAACAAAATATATGTTTCATGCTAAACAATATATGTTTCACTCAAAACGACTCATGTTTCACGCGAAACAATACATGTTTCATGCTAACCAATATATGTTTCATGCGAAACTATGCTTCATGTTAAACAGTATATGTTTCATACATTGTTAACGCTGGCCTTTATGCTACCATCAGAATGGTTTAATCAAGAAGTTAGTCTAGACAATTCTGGTAGAAACCGTGCTACTCGTAGAAACTCGTGTCGATGTCTCCAATATTTAATATCATATATATATATATAATATATATATATATATATATATATATATATATATATATATATATATATATATATATATATGTGTGTGTGTGTGTGTGTGTGTGTGTGTGTGTGTGTGTGTGTGTGTGTTGTACCAGATAATAAAATGGAATTAGTATTCTTTATGTCTCATGTCTGGGACAAATTCTATCTCCCTCTACCTTAATTTTCTGATGGCACCCCCGACAATACGCTATGCGCTGTCAAATCTGCCTTTCTAGAATTTCAACGGCAATGGTAGGGCGAGGGTTAAGATCGAGCTACTCGGCTAGCATCCTGACTCTCGGGAAACGTACGCTCCTCCCTTCAACTATCTCGCTCTATTTGATATCGAAGAACACCGAAACGATTAATACGGGAGCTCTATGGAAGCACAAATATATATAATAATTTACATTATTCGGACTATTGTCCTCATCATTGTCGCCATATTTATTACAACGGTTCGACTGTTGTACGCTCCGGCCTTCTTCAGATGGTTGGAATGTCGAACTGAACCCTTTATTTCGCTCACTGGGGTAGACTGTTCTAGTTCCACGTGCCATGTTTAATGGATGTCAGTTATCAGTTACTTCCTGTTAATTTTTCCCTCTGAAAGTTCTTCACTGCCTCAAGGACACATGGCATAGTGGATAAAGGCGTTGGTTAGATCCAGTGACAGGAACAAAAGAGTGTGAGTTCAATACCCGGTTAAGGCAATGGAGAACTTTCAGAGGGAAAAATTGACAGGAGATAACTGATAACAGACATGCATTAAAGACGGCACGTGGAACTATAACAGTCTACCCCAGTGAGCGAAATAAAGGGTTCAGTTCGACATTCCAACCACCGGAAGAAGGCCGCAGCGTACAACGGCCGAAACGTTGTAATAAATATGGCGACAAAGATGAGGATAATAGTCCGAATAATGTAAATAATGTACATAATACCTCATCTAAGAAATATAGACAAATATATATAAATCGAGTATCTTTAAAAGATGATCTTTATAATGCGATCTTTCTAGAGACAGAAATTTCTTTGGAGAATTCCCTCTAGTTTGAGGCGATCAATTTTATCCACAGTGTAGGGTGAATGTTCCTTTATTTTCTTTTTTATACATGTCAGCCCATGTAAGGCAGTAAAGCCCCTAAGACTCAAGCAGTGGATAAAAAAGAAAACTGAAAAACATTAAAGAGTACAATAGAAGAGTAATTAACAAGACAGTAGATAATGATTGACATTGCATTTCAATTTTTGAAGATCAAACTTGACTGGAAAGCAAAAAGCAAGATGTGCGAGAAAAAAAAACACTTAGCATAGATTTTACGGTTGCATCTATCCAAGTCATCTGTGAATTAATGAGACCTTTCTGCCAATCTAGTACTGCGCTTAATTTCATAAAATCCAGATACCAGACTTTATTCGAAGTATTACTATGAAATTATTTATAGAAAAGGTACAGGAATGCCAAGACGCCTGATCAGGACCAATAATATTGCTGATTCTTCTTTCGATTTTATCAAGAATATCTAAATATATAGCAGGTGCACCGGATCATATGTGGACGTATGGTAGATTAGAGATACGTAAGATAGATTCTGGAGAGAAAAAATGTCTAGCAAGATACAATGAACATATAACACCGCCGGCCCGGCTCTATCCTGGTTCCTTCACACGCTGGTCAGTACTGCTGCCGGTTAACTGATCGTTATCTGCTTGGCGCTTCTTTCCTTCATCTGCTTCTGTCCCACGTTGTGTTCCTTGATCACAGAGCAGTGAAGATCGAATTTCGTCCGTACACGAGCGCTGAGTCGGACCGACGCAGAACCGTGCAAAAAAAAAGGACAAGGTACGCTTCCGCTGGTGAGAATAAAAATAATATAAATCATCAAAGAAGGACGCCGGATTAATTTTGGTTTATATATTTCTTGATACAACAAAATTAACCATTGTGTTTGACTCTCTATCTAGACACTACTTCGCCTATCTGATTCTCCAGTTCCTATACGTGGTTTTCATTTGAACCCATTTAGTCCTGATTTCATACTACCACAATGTCATAATCGTGTCACAAACCGACTTTCTTAGCAGCAGACGCTTTTTAGGTTCTTATATCATTTTTTTTATCAGACGTGACTATATTGTACAAATTTGACTTTCCTCTTTGAGGAGCAAGAACAAAATCACCCTGAATGGCTTCGATAAGTTCGTATCGAAGATTCTTCTAGCAGTTGGTCAATATAAGCATTCCACTTCATGTCAGCCGAGAATGTTAGCCCGAGAAGGAGCAACGAGTCACTTTCGTAGAGGTTAGCATCAGTCATGATGACGGAAAGCAGACAGGGATCCCTCAGATGATTTTTGCCTTTTATTTGGTTCCTGTATATCAGTTTTATCAAAAAATACTAAAGCTGTAACTACTTTTTTGTTACTATTCACGCTTTATCCAGGTACATTCTCCTAGACCGGTATATATATATATATATATATATATATATATATATATATATATATATATATATATATATATATATATATATATATATAGCACCTTGTCAGTCGTTTTTAATGAAATGTTCATGAAAGAAGGATTGCTGCCTAAATACACAAATATATATATATATATATATATATATATATATATATATATATATGTACACACATTCATATATATATATATATATATATATATATATATATATGTACACACATTCATATATATATATATATATATATATATATATATATATATTTATATATATATATGTATATATATATATATATATGAATTTATAGAAATAAATGGCACAGGGAAACAACTTTACGTCGCTGGGAAAATAACTGTAGTCGAGATGCCAGATCAAGACCAATAATATTGTTGATTCTTTTGGGGATTTCATCAAGAATCTCTAAATATATAAAAGCAGCAGCAGACCATATGTGGTAGCAATATTCTAAGCATGCAAGCATGGCAGACATATCGATATGTAAGATAGATTCTGGAGATGAAAATTGTCCAACTTGCTTAGCAACTGACCTAGAGGAGGATTAAATATAGTTTTTCCCAGTTCCTGTCAGCTGAGAATGTTATCCCGAGAAGTGGCAACGATTCTCTTTCCTGGAGGTTAGCATCAGTCATGATGATGGAAAGCAGAAAATGGTCTCTCACATGATTTTTGCCTTTTTTTGGGAGGGGGTTGCTGTATATAGGCTTTTTTCAAAAAATACGAAAGCTGTACCTATTTTTTTATTACAATTGACGCTTTCTCCGGATACATTCTTTTAGACCAGTTGCTACCCAGAGCTAAAGAATCTAGTCAGTCCTTCTATTTACCCATAGCTGGTAGGAAAAGAAGCGGATTTATACCATTCACAAGGGATTTGCACGTAAGTGAATGTAACCGATCCTACTGGAATTACGAACTCAGCTCTCCGATTTCTCTAACCGAGCCGCTATTCATTATTACACAGGGAAACAGCTTTCTTAGTAGCAGACACTTAGGTTGTTATATCATTTTTTTTTTATCAGACGTGACTATCTTGTACAAATTTGACTTACCATTTTGCAGAGAAAGAACAAAATTACCGTGAATGGTTTCGAAATGTTCATATCGAAGATTCTTGAATTAATCATTTGAGTCCTGCGTTGCTGAGCTCCTGAGTCAAAATGCGCAAATAATTGGTATGTAATGTTTCACGGTAGATATAAAAGTAAAATACACGATGCAAGTGTTTACACAACGTTCAACCAGTGGCTGGGTATTAAGTCATTTTACTCTACGACCGGTAAATCGCTGGTCAGCGCTCAAAGGTTCAAAATTGGAATGCTAAAAAATATGTATCTTGTTTGCATCAATGATATTACAGGAATAGCCCGCAAAGTCATCTCCACAAGACCGGTTAAATGATTTCAGACACTATCAAGAATGAAAAGCAAAATGATCCGACAATATTTCAGCTTCTTTAGCACTGAATATTATATGTGAGTTCCACAACGCATCGTGAAAAGTCTAACAAAAGGCAGATTTCTTTTGAAAACAAATGGAGTAATACCTGTTTCCCAGAACTCAATAATGCCCTGAAGCCTGGGAGAAAGTGCTCAATAAATTTTGTCTTCAATCGAAAAAGAATTAAGGAACTATTATTACATATGTAAATAACATATGTTTCATGCTAAACAATATATGTTTCACGCTAAAAAATATATGTTTCATGCCAAATAATATATGTTTCACGCGAAACAATACATGTTTCATGCTAAACAATATATGATTCATGCTAAACAATGTTTCATGCTAAACAATATGTTTCATGATAAACAATATATGTTTCACAGGAAACAATATATGTTTCACACGAAACAAACTATGTTTCATGCTAAACAATATGTTTCATGCTAAATAATATTTTCCACGCGAAACAATATGTTTCATGCTAAACAATATAAGTTTCATGCGAAACAATGTTTCATGCTAAACAATATATGTTTCATGTTAAACAATATATGTTTCATGCTAAACAATTTATGTTTACTGTTAAACAATATCTTAAACGCCAAACAATATGTTTCATGCGAAACAGTATGTTTCATGCTAAACAATATATGATTCATGCTAAACAATGTTTCATGTTAAACAATATATGTTTCATGATAAACAATATATGTTTCACAGGAAACAATATATGTTTCACACGAAACAAACTATGTTTCATGCTAAACAATATATTTCATGCCAAATAATATTTTCCTCGCGAAACAATATGTTTCATGTGAAACAATGTTTCATGCGAAACAATGTTTCATGCGAAACAATGTTTCATGCAATCATCCCGCCTAGTGATTGCGTCCAGCATGAAACAGCCTGTCGCCTTCAATGTCTTCAATGTCCTTCAATGTCTTCAATGTCCACTTTTATATTGATATTTACATACGCTCTAATCCTTATATTCAAATATATATAAGGGGGTTGGATAAAATAATTGGAACACTTGTTAAATTCAAAGAAAATTTATTTAATATGGAATTGGTCCTCCTTTAGCCTCACATACAGCTTTAATACGTCTAGGAATGGAATCATACGGCTTCCTGACTTCAGCCAGAGTAATTTTCAGCCATTCTTCCATTAACACCTGCTCTAGCTCTTTAAGACACGACGGTGAAGGATAGCGGCTCCTAACTTGTCGCTCCAAAATGCACCACAAATGTTTAATAATACTGATATCTTGAGATTGGGGAGGCCACTCCATGTGTTCTAGATCACTTTCATGGTCTTCATACCAATTCTTAACCACTCGAGCGGTATGTATTGGAGCATTATCGTCTTGGAAGATGCAGTCACCATCAGGGAATAAAGTCTGGGCCATTGGATGAACATGATCTCCCAAAATGTTCAGGTAATCTTTGCTGTTGATTCTACCACGCAGTGCAACTATTGGACTGAGACATTTCCATGATATGGCGGCCCAAACTATCACTGATCCACCTCCATGCTTCAATGTTGGAAGAAGGCAGTCAGGGTTGTAAGCTTCTTTGGGCTGCCTCCATACATAAACACGCCCTGTATGTATATATATATATATGTATGTATGTATGTATATATCATAGCTGGCTGCTCGTATTCGATTATGACTGTCTAGGGCGGCTAGACGATCCCTGTTGCAGACGCCTGCTCATGCACATTTGTGCTTATTCAACAATCACAGAAGCCACATGTTCAAACGTGCACTACACTGATCACATCACGGGAAAATTTGAGTTTGCTTGAGGCAGATCCATCTGTTTTACTTGAACAATGTTAACTCAGGACCTGTGTTGGCTTCATCATTTTGAACAAGATACAAAAGAGCCAATCCATGCAATGGAAAAAAAGCCTCTTCACCTTTTCCAAATTAGGTCAAGATCGTTTCAAATGCAGGAAAGGTGATGATCTCAAATCTGCATTTGATGATTTGTTTGACGAAAAAGGACGAAACCTTTCTTGAAAACGAGATTAAAGGACTGCAACACCGACGGAAAAATTGTATGAAACGTATGACGGATTAAGACGAAAAATAAATCTCATTTGATTATATCCTATGAGAGTATCTTGGCAACACCTATGAACTTTTCATACGACCCTCGTTAACCATTCGCTTCCAATAAGAATTTAATTTTATATCGATATTGTTGTGTCGGAAACCTATCACCCCTCTTGAAGATGAACTTGTCTGCGTCTAAAGACTTTAAATAGCGGCACGTCGAGAGACAGGGGGCGAGCGAGAGAAAGTGCTTGGCTGAGCTAGTTAGAGACTACTCAGGCGATTTCTGTGCCTTTTACCAACCAATAAAACCCTTTTTATTGTTACGTGTTATTTGTCGTTTGTCTCTACAAACCCCAAACCAACATCATAACAGATATAATGAAATATTTAAGGATATAAGATGTAGTGTGTAAATACATATTTATACTCTTCAGTCGAAATTACAAAGCATTCTGTATATAAACAACTTTGCAAGAATACCTTCCTCGTTTTTAAGGTTTACTCTATATAAAATGGAGAAAAAAAATCTCAAAGCGAATTCTATATCAACAGGATTATATAAATGCATTTATGTACACACTCCCTGCCGTCTTTCCTCCAAAATATTGATATACCATTCAGATGAAAAAGAAATTACTCCCTCATTTATTTTCTTAATTGGTATAAACAAACAACTCCATATCAACTGACCTTATTACAACTCTTATGAGAGCCTGTCGCCGTATTCTCATGTAACATAGAATACACGTAATGAAAACAGCAAGAACTCCTAGACAAGGTGTTAAAGCAAATAAAGAAAAAAGTACGAAACATTAGTTATAAGATAGAATATATGGTTGTCAGGGAGAAGAGGAACGGACCAAGATGCGAACAACGAAATGAAAAATGGTAAAATCTGGGAAGTGTTTTAACAGACGGTGGAAAAGGTGACACAGAAAACCGAAGGGATATTGGTATAGCGAAAGATCCCTTTCAATTTTTTTTTTTTTTTTAAGTACTAGAATTTATTATTGGTGGACACAAATTTAACTATACCGGATGTAACAGCAAAATTGTCCAAATCGTGTAACAGCAAAATTGTCCAATTGTTATACTAAAATTTGAAACGTTGTATCTTAGAAATGATTAAAGATATTTTACTGGAATTCTCCGAGGTTTTCATAGCACTATTAGACTCTACTGTGAACAATAAGAATGCATAATTACTCTCCAAGCCTTACAGAAGAATCGTGATGTAATCGATCATAAACGAAAATGATATGTTCATCCTTAGTTAATCATAGCTAAGGATCGGAAGCTCATGAAGTATTGAGTATATATATATATATATATATATATATATATATATATATATATATATATATATATATATATATATATATGATGTAAATGTGGAAAAGACAAATCATAGCTAAGGATCGGAAGCTCATGAAGTATTGAGTATATATATATATATATATATATATATATATATATATATATGATGTAAATGTGGAAAAGACAAATCGTAGCTAAGGATCGGAAGCTCATGAAGTATTGAGTATATATATATATATATATATATATATATATATATATATATATATATATATATGATGAAAATGTGGAAAAGACAAAGCAAAATCCGAGTCTGTGAGTTTACTGTTTTTTTATTTTGTTTTTGCTAAATGAAAAAACAGTAAATTCACATATTCGGATTTTGCTTTGTCTTTTCCACATTTTCATCATACCGTCGGATCTACATCCACACATTTGCTTATATATATATATATATATATATATATATATATATATATATATATATATATATATATATATATATTACAGGATCATTTTACAACTTTTCAAGTTTTATTTCACTGTTTTTCGGACTGTCATAGCTGAAATTTCTTTCTACGGGCCAAACGATTTTTGGATTGAGTTGGATCTTTTCTAATTGATCTCCTTAGCTATAATAATAAGCGCGTACACCCGGGCAAGGAACAAATATTGCCTGCAACCGCCGCAACAGTTGGTTGCGCTGGCCTCTGTGCGAACACCGATCCCTCTCCCTGGAGCAATGAGAAGGCGAGGCCTCTGGCAACTGTCCCCCAGGGCTGGTCACCTCTCAGTATAATTTTCCTCAGTTGCGACTCTGTCCTTTTACAAAGTAATAAATGCTGAAATATTTCCTCATAGATAAAGATGAGACTTGAGGCAACAGATTTCAGACAACAATGCTGAGACTGCCATGTCGTGAATATATAAGTAACGAGGAAGTTTAGATAAAATTAGAAACAAAAAGCCACTTATAATTAGAATAAGAAAGAAACATTTCTAAACACAAAATGAATAATTAGGGCTTGGAGAATTTGACACTCACAGGACATACTAAAGGTAGGAGGTCACTGGAGGTTCGCATACTTTCGACTTAGTGCTATATCTCAGCTACGATAAGAAAAACACATTGTGTGCACCATACTTTCGGCCTTGTGCCTCCTCAACTATGCTATGCTAAGAAAAACACCAAGACACATCGATGTGGCGTAATGCTTAGCAAACTTGTCTCTAGATGAATTCCAATTGTGTAGTGAGTTCGATCCTATTTGGGTGCCCCATTCTTTCGGCCTTGTTCGTCCTTATCTAAGCTACGTTTAGATAAACCCTAGCTAACCCCGATGTGGTTAACAAGTTTGTCTCGCTAGAACAATTACGACAGAGTAGTGAGTTCCATCCTCACTAGGTGCCCCATACTTTCAGCCTTGTCCCAGGTTTAAAAAACATTAGGACACCTCGACGTAATTGTTTGAAAACTTGTCTGTCTAGCTCAGTTACAACTGAGTAGTGTGTTTAATCCTCTTTGGGTGCCCGATACTTTCAGCCATATGCGACGATAAAAAAAGACTACGGAAACTCGAACGGATGTAATGGCTAACAAGCTTGTCTGTCTAGATCAATTACAAATGAGCAGTGTGATTAATCCTCATTGATTGACACATACTTTCGGCCTTGTGCCACGCTTAAAAACACTACGGAAATACGAACTGCTGTAATGGTTAACAAGCTTGTCTGTCTAGATCAATTACAACTAAGTAGTGTGTTTAATCCTAATTGATTGACACATACTTTCGGCCTTGTGCCACGCTAAAAAAAGACTAAGGAAACTCGAAATGCTGTAATGGTTAACAAGCTTGCCTGTCTAGATCATTTACAACTGAGTAGCGAGTTTAATTCTCTTTGGGTGCCACATACTTTCGGCCTTGTGCCACGCTAAAAAAACACTATTGAAACTCGAACTGCTGTAATGGTTAACAAACTTGTCTGTCAGGATCATTTACAGCTGAGTAGCGAGTTTAATCCTCATTGATTGCCACATACTTTCGGCCTTGTGCCACGCTTAGAAAAAACTACTGAAACTCGAACTGCTGTAATGGTTAACAAGCTTGTCTGTCTAGATCATTTACAACTGAGTAGCGAGTTTAATTCTCTTTGGGTGCCACATACTTTCGGCCTTGTGCCACGCTTAAAAAACACTACTGAAACTCGAACTGTTGTAATGGTTAACAGGCTTGTCTGTCTAGATCATTTACAACTGAGTAGCGAGTTTAATTCTCTTTAGGTGCCACATACTCTCGGCCTTGTGCCACGCTTAGAAAACACTACGGAAACTCCAACGACTGTAATGTTTAACAAGCTTGCCTGTCAGGATCATTTACAACTGAGTAGCGAGTTTAATCCTCATTGATTGCCACATACTTTCGGTCTTGTGCCATGCTTAGAAAACACTACGGAAACTCTAACGGCTGTAATGGTTAACAAGCTTGTCTGTCTGGATCATTTACAACTGAGTAGCGAGTTTAATCTTCACTCATTGCCACATATTTCAGCCTTATGACACGATAAAAAACACTACGGAAACACGAACTGCTGTAATGGTTAACAATCTTGTCTGTCTATATCATTTACAACTGAGTAGCGAGTTTAATCCTCTTTGGTTGCCCCATACTTTCGGCCTTGTGCCATGCTTAGAAAACACTACGGAAACTCGAACTGCTGTAAGGGTTAATAAGCTTGTCTGTCTATATCATTTACAACTGAGTGGCGAGTTTAATCCTCCTTGGTTGCCACATTCTCTCAGCCTTGTGCCACGCTTAAAAAACACTACGGAAACTCGAACTGCTGTAATGGTTAACAATCTTGTCTGTCTATATCATTTACAACTGAGTGGCGAGTTTAATCCTCCTTGGTTGCCACATTCTCTCAGCCTTGTGCCACGCTTAAAAAACACTACGGAAACTCGAACTGCTGTAATGGTTAACAAGCTTGTCTCTGTAGATCAACTACAGCTGAGTAGCTAGTTCGATCTTCTTTGGGTGCCTCATACTTTCGGCCTTGTGCCACGTTTAAGCTACGCTTAAATATCCATTGGGCTACCTCAACGTGCTGTCATAGCTAGCAAGCTTTTCTCGCTAGATCCATTACAACAGAGCATTGAGTTTGTTCCTCACTAGGTGCCCATAATTTCAGCCATGTGTCACATCTAAGCTAATCTTAGAAAAACACTGAGTATAATATTTAGCTGGCTTGTCTGTCTAGATCATCAACAATTGAGTAGGGATGTCGATCTTCTTTGGGTGCCCCATACTTTCGGCCTTGCGCCACGCATAAAAAATACGGTACCTCGACGTGCCGTAATGCGTAGCAAGCTTGTCTGTCTAAATTAATTACAACTGAGTAGCGAGTTTGATCCATACAAGGTGCCCCTTACTCTCGGCCTTGTTCCTCCTCATCTAAGCTACGTTTCGATAAACCCTAGCTTAACTCGACCAGTTATGATAGAGAAGTGAGTTCTATCCCATCTCGGAGCCTTATATTTTATGACTTGTATTTTTGAAGCTTTCTCAAGAAATAATTTGCAAGCAAATAGAGCAAACTATATCTAATTTCAAGAATGCATTTCCTATAAGTATTTATTTATAAATGCATTCTCTTCATAATTGTTTTCAAAGTGATGATCGTTATGATTCGCTCAATATTGATAACGCGACACAAATTAAATCATATGCCTCATCCAACATATCTAGGGTTCTTCGAATTCTGTGAAAACTTTCCATCACCCTTTCTTGCTTCACTGGGCGTGGTTAAATTCCGGGGTCTTCAGGGATGATTCTTCTGCACATCCGGTACAATATCATCTGCTTCAAACTTACCTTTAATCCGTGAGATTCTCAGCCGTGTTACTGGATATGAACCTCTTTCGACTTCATCTTCATTTTCGCACTTCCGGAAACATTTCAGGTAAATTTGCTTTTTAACGCTCGCGCTAAATATCTCTTAAATTTTTCCCAAATCTTCATAATTCCGTGTAAATGTGCATGCTGAACTAGAATTAACAATCAAATTATATAGGAACCTACCGTTTTGGAGTTATCGACAAGAAAATATCGGACTTCTTGTTAGTCATTCGTCCACCATTACTGCCATAATGTTTAGTAATTTACTGCGGGATACAAGCACAAATTTTGGCCAATTTACTTCTTTTACAGACTTTCAGTGCAAAAAATCACTACGCACTACCGTAAAGCAATGACAGATTAAAAGAACAAATTAAATAATAAATAAATCTTCTTTTTTTTAAATTGAAAGGGGACAAATTGAAAAAAAAAAATTAAATAATATAATAAACACTTATTTCGTTTCTAGCATATTTTTTTTTATTTTGTAATGGCGATTTGGGAAAATTTTAAGAGATATTTAGCGCGGGTGTTAAAATGCAAATTTACCACAATTCAGGATGAATTTTCTGTTTAACTGATTCTAAGTATAAATATCCTTTTTCTTTCCAATTACCTGAAAAAAAATTGTTAAATATTGGCAGTGGCAGCGGAGGCTTCAGGAGTTATTGGCCTTCGTTCGATAGCGTTCCTTCGGAGGATTGGTGCGATTGCGTCTCGATTAAGGGACGAGCCTCGCGAAACGGAGTGGCTCTTGCAGCGTGTCTCAATGGCGACGGTTCGAGGTAATGCTTTCTCCATCATTGCGGCTGGCAGAGGATAGAAAAAAATTGTTTATAGTTACGTTGTTCTGGAATTGTCATCAATGGTCGACTGAACTTGCTTTGTTTCACTGACTTTTGTTTTGTTATTATTAGTTACTTTGTTCAATAAATGATTTCCTTATTGAAGTCGAAAATAAAAATTACCTGAAAACTTTCTTTTTAATCAAATGCACTTTCCATAGTATTCTCAGCATTTTTCTGGGGAATCACATCTCTTTCGCCTCGTAAACTAAGCTATTATATTTCCTTAAGAAAAAATGTAAACGAGTTTATGATTTTGTAATTTTATATACATATTATTGCGACATTCGCTTCATATGGGGATTTGGAAATTACACTCAAGGGCGCAATGGAGTCTGACATCTGACGTTAAACATATGGTTAGTATTTTCTGTAACGGCCATATCTTAGTTACAATGAGGTGGCTAAAGTACGTGGTAGGAACAAAATTATTTTATTTTATTTATTAGAGTTGGTAGAACTTGCGCATTAGACAGAAGAATGTTAAAATGTTTTAATAGTGGAAACTGATCGCCATATCTGTGTTTCTTTTGGTGGTGGTTGGGGCGTTATTATTTATATATGCGCCTTTTTTTTTCTTTATATAATTTTTTAAAACCTTTCTACGCGTGGCGTTTGTTCACCTCGGGAAAGCTAATGTATCAATTCCCCAGAGATATCAGAGGTTTTACATGGATACAAATGGACATCTTTTATGGTTGAAGCGTTTTTTTTTTGGGTTTTGTTGTTGTTATTTTTATCAAAATGATGTCATCCTTTTTCGGGAGTGTGAAGAGGATCGCAAATTTTTCAAAGATTTATTTAGTATTTCTCATTTCTGTTTGTACCATTTTTGGTCCTACAGATATATTTTCTCAAAGAGCATAATGCAAGAGTATAATCCAAAAGACTCTCCGATATCCAAATACTTAGATAGATTAGATTCCTGTCGATTCACTGACGACAATATTATCAAATTAAAAATCTATATTGTTTGTCCATTTTAAATACGATATTTATTAGAAAATATATTCTGTTTAATTACAGAAGTAGTCATAAAATTATACTAATCCCATAGGTATTATTAATATCATTCGCCCTTGCAAAGAGTATTGCTGCCATATATGCTCTGGAGCCCCTTCTGTTTGCCTCGGGGTTCTTGATAAGATCCAGAGACGGATTTGCAACGTGGTTGGCCCTGATCTGTCATCTCGTCTGCAGTCGCTCTCTCACAGACACGCCGTGCCTCTCTCTGTCTTTTTTACTAATACTTTCACGGTAACTGCTCTGATTTCGCTGGTTCCCAGACTTCATGAAATCAAGCGCCCTACGAGGCTGGCATCCCGTTCCCACCCTTTCACTGTTGAAACTGTTAAATGTAGACGTCCCTTCTACTCCAATAGCTTCATATCTCGCACCTCTCGCCTGTGGAACTCCCTTCATTATTCCTGTTTCCCTGACAACTATAATCTCCAACAGTTCAAATGTAATGTCAATCGACATCTCCATTTGCCTTGATCTATCCACTTTCCTTCTCCTCATTCTTTCCTCTATCACGCCTATCTGCTCTCGCTCCAAATCTTCTGTAAGCCCTTGCGTGCTAGTGGCTTCCCGCCTTGCTTAGGTTGAAATGCTTAAAAAAAAGAAAAAGATGATACGATTCTACTGGACATAAAATGGGGGACAGGTTTATACTGATATTAAGTAACAAACTGATCCCTCAATTAATTGCTACGCAAGAATTAACATTTGTAAAGTATTAAATATTATAGCGGACTTAAAGTGGGGGGTTAGTTTTCTATTGTTATTAAATAACAAACTGATCCCCCGATTAATTGCTACGCAAGAATTGACATTTGTAAAGTAGTATTAAAGATTATAGTGGATATAAAGTGGGGGATCAATTTTCTATTGTTTTAAAGTAACAAACTGATCCCTTAAATAACTGCTACACAAAAATTGATGTCATTTGTTGTATTAATGTAAGATTCTACTGGACATAAAATGGGGGACAGGTTCACTACTGATATTAAGTAACAAACTGATCCCCCAATTAATTGCTACGCAAGAATTGACATTTGTAAAGTAGTATTAAAGATTAAAGTGGATATAAAGTGGGGGATCAATTTTCTATTGTTTTAAAGTAACAATCTGATCCCTTAAATAACTGCTACACAAAAATTGATGTCATTTGTGGTATTACTGTAAGATTCTACTGGACATAAAATGGGGGACTGGTTTTCAACTGATATTAAGTAACAAACTGATCCCCCAATTAATTGCTTCGCAAGAACTGACATTTGTAAAGTAGTATTAAATATTATAGTGGACATAAAGTGGGGGATTAATTTTCTATTGTTGCTAAGTAACAAACTGATCCTCCAATTAATAGGTACAAAGAAATGACATTTGTAAAGTTTTTTTTGTTTTTATTTAAGATTCTGTAACAGTCTACTTGACATAAGGTGGGAGATGTGTTTCCTATTCTACGTATATAGCTACGGGCGCAATTCATTGTGCTAGATAGCCGTCGCCCTATACAAGAATGAGCATCTCTCGCTGTTTCATCGCTATTTCTAGGGAAAGTGTTCAGGAACCATGACAGATATTGTAGCGAACCATCGTCATTTCCGTTGCATTCCATTTTGATCGTGTGAAAAGAGGGGAAAAGACACAACTTGGTTTCAGTTAGAAAAAGGAAATAAAGAAAAAAAGATAGATGTGAAGAGAGAGAATCAGATTGAGCTGACAAGAACAGATACAACACTTGGTATCTACTTGACCACCCCCCACTAAGTCAGGTTGTGACACAAGGTCGGTTTTTAACGAGGGGATCCGAGTGTTTCCACCCGGGCCGCTGGACTTTGCTGGTCTTAGCTTGTCCAAGCTGGTCATAGCTAGACGAGCCGCGATACTACAAGCGCAGGGACGAATCCCTGTGCCAGGCATGTATCAGTGATCGAATCTCAGCCAAAAGGCGATCATTAAGCGAGCGATCTGAGAACAGATACAACACTTTGATCTTAGTCAAGAGGCCAAGGAGCATTTCTTTTTTCTCGCGTCCACGTCGCTACTGAATGTGACGGAAGTTTGTAGTTTTAAGTGGGTTTAACGACAATACCGTTCAAAAACTACCCAAGCTCTCTAAGCACTTCCCCTTTTGGGGGACGCTTGAGACGCCGGCAATAATATCTATCACCCTTCCGAAGGGGAGGTACTGCTTGGGGGTGGGGGTTAAATTATTTGAACCACGATGCTGAGCGAGTAAAACCGCCATTTTTTGGATGCACTGTATCAAACGACGGAAACCGAATAGGGAAATCGCCCAAAATCCAGTTACCATAAATAAAATAACATCTATCTTGGGTATGACGATAAACTACATCCTCGTCCTGGGTAAGACGATAAACTACATCCGCGTCCTGGGTAAGACGATAAACTACATCCGCGTCCTGGGTATGACGATAAACTACATCCGACAGCATGTACTCTGATCAGGAGTTTTTGAGGATCGTGGGACCACATTTTAATAGTTGGTATTAACAGGTCCACCCTGACCCGGGGTGGTAGCACCTGTTAATACCAGTATTATTATCGCATTAAACAGAACACCCTTTCTAATATATAATAAATATCATCCGTCACTACAAAAATAGCCATTTTGTTTCAACACCTCCGGTATCTTATCAAGTGATGATGTTGAATGTAGAATAAAGGGTTTTAAAAGTTTCAAATTAATTAACGATCCTTCGTAAGGGGAAACGCTGTTACATAAGCAGGAATGACCAATCAAAATACAAGTATACGGGAATTCAACAAACTTGACAACAAAGTAAGTTTATAATAGTTATTAAAAGCTTTAAAGTTGGATTTTTACTAAAATAGAATTTATTCTAACCAATAAGTATTAAATTATATGATAAAATTTGATATTAAAATTAAAGGTAAAAAATTACCAATGATAAAATCTAAATTTAATTTCTATTAAGTTTAAAATTATAAAACTACTGATGAGAAAAGAAAAAATACATATGCTATTCAATTTATTTTATTTTTTCATTGAAAATAAGGTTAGAACTGACGCTAATTTCAGCTGGTCTTCCCGACAAAAATGTATACATTTTAATTTTAATTCCAAGTGTATGAATAGGGTGTTCACCTCTCGCGTAAAACAATATACACACTCAGATTATAATACATAAGCACCCAAATATATTTAGATATATACACACGCAAATAGGTGACGAGACATGGGACATCTCCACGGCCATTTATATATATATATATATATATATATATATATATATATATATATATATATATATATATATGCCCCTTGCATAGAATTTAACGTTCGTAAGCGTTTTTTACTCGGTCTCGGCAAAGTGGTCTTCGAGCACTTTACTTCATTAAGTAGATAAGTTTGCTTTAGGCCTTTCCCTCTCTTTATTTATGTATTTTTTGTTTTTTGTCACTATTGTTTGTTTTTATTCGAGACTGTATATGGACAAGCGTTTAGTTTTTGGCAAGCTGTCCGTTGCTTCAGCCAACGCATTTTGTTTTGCTTTAATATATATATATATATATTTGATTTTGCTTTAATGTACATATATATTATATGAAAATTATATATATACATATATAAAACATACACACATATAACACACATATAAATATATATATATAATTTAATATATTTATATATATATATATATTTCATATATATATATATATATATTATATATATATATAATTTAAAGAAAAGCAGACAATTTAACTTTTCTTGGGGTTATCCATACGGTTTCATTACTCACTAATATATATATGTATATGTCACTGTGTGTTTATCTAAAAATAAATACGCTTTAATTCTCCTTCATCCCTGCCGTGCGTCAACGGCTTGGTGGTAGAATTCCCCGACTGACACTAATTCAGTCGGATTTCGATCCTAGCTAGAGGCAAACGGACGTCTAGCCACACTGATGAGCTGTGATACAGCGAAACAGTCTGTCTGTGGATCAAAATATATATATATATATATATATATATATATATTGATATATAAAGATATATATATATACACACACGCATATATATATATATATATATATATATATATATATATATATATATATATATATATATATATATATATATATATATACATATATACATATATATACACACACACACACATAAAGAAAAACGTAAAAAAATTCGCATCCTTAGTCTATGCGTAAGATGTCAAATCCGTAGTGTTTCGATTCCGGCTTTAAGCAATCGCTCGTCTATCCATGCTGCGGAGCTGTGATACAGCGAAACAGTCTGTCTGTGGATAAATATATATATCAATATATATACATGGTCAGATTTCTTTTTCTACTATGCTGTATGAACTGAGACATAAGCTCTTGTTTGACCAAAAGGCTCAAGTGCGCATGCTTGCCATATTTTTGCGCGTGGCTTTCTCCCTATCCGTCTGGTTTCCTTGCTGTCCGCCACTCCACTCACTCACTCTCTCTCTCTCTCTCACTCTATTTCTCTCTCTTATTTTATCTCTTTCTTTCAGATTCTTTCCTTTCTTTTCAACTGTAGGGTCTTGAAGGATATCAATTTGGATGACATATCATATTTTATGAATCTGCGCGTGGCCACTGTAAAGTAATATTGTCGTTAGTTTTTTTGTTTGTTTTTTTTCGCTTCACTGTTTCTTTGTTTGCAGTCAAATGGGAGTACATGGGCGTCGCCGAATAAATGGTTCCATCCCGAGAAGGAATTGCAAGAATGTCTGAAAAGTCCATATTCTTGTAGAACCCCTTTTGACTCTGACCTTCCGTTTTAAGCAAGTGAAAGGCATGCGTCTCATGCCGAAATTAAAGAGAAGACAAAGAAACGCATATATCGAGCGAAAAATTTTGCAAAAATTTCCCACCTCCATCTTTTCATAATGATATAATGAATTAATTCACGTGTGAAACGATATCACGTGTTTAAACACCACCAATTCAGAAAACACTACGGTCTTTTGTTTTAACTGAATATATACTGAATATGTGTTAAAATAATAATAATAATAATAATAATAATAATAATAATAAAAGCCAACCGCCCAGACATTGTTATTAAAGACCACAAACAAAAAAAGTGCCTCCTTATTGATATGGCAGTCCCAGCAGACTGCAATGTTTCTTTGAAGATATTCGAAAAAATGTCAAAATACAAGAACCTTGAAATAGAAATCTCAAAAATGTGGCACATGGGAACATCAACAATCCCTGTTGTAGTTGGGGCCCTTGGACTGGTTGGAAAAGATTCCAGTAGGCTAATTGAAGTCCATGCCTCAAAGAGATACAAAAAATTGTTCTGACAAGTACAGCCCGCACTTTACGAAGGGCTTTATCTATGTAATTATTTTATATTTATTTATTTTTTTTTTGCAGTGGAAATTGTCATGATGCCATTTCAAACCTTAGGTCCCTGGGCGGGACCCGGAAAGAAATGTGTAAACGCCAGATCTCAAAGAAAATAACAATAATAATAATAATAACAATAATAATAATAATAACAATCTTATGGGGCTACACTATGCACACATACAGAACAATCAAAGCTAATCGCCCACCATAAGTCGTTATTAGAGAACGCAAACAGAAACTATTGCCTCTTTATTGATATGGCAGTCCCTGCAGACTGCAATGTGTCTTTGAAGATCTTCAAAAAGTTATCAAAATACAAGGACCTTGAAATCAAAATCTCAAAAATGTGGCACATGAGGACATCAACAATTCCTGTTATGGTTGAATCCCACGGATTGATTGAAAAAAGATTCCAACAGACTCATTAAAAGAATTGCTGGTAGTCCATGCCTCAAAGAAATACAAAAAATTGTACTCACAAGTACGGCCCGCACCTTACGAAAGTGTTTATCTATGCAAAAATATGTGTCTGTGCCTTTTTTTTTTCGTTTGCACAGAGGTTAAATGTCATGATGTCATTTCTCACCTTAGGGCACTGGTAGGGACCCAGAAAGAAATTAGTATACACCAGAAATCAAAGGAAATAAATATTAATAACAATAGAGAAAGATCTTATTGAACTGTTTTGCTCGCATACAGGCGCGCGCATGCGCACACATTTACACACACATATTTTTAGAAGCATTAAGCATAAAAAAACAGACCAATTTCAATACAATGATATCAACTGAAGGAAAAAAAACATAGCAAATATATTTTAATAATAAAAACGAACAAAACTAATAAGAAAAATAAATATATAAATAAATAAGTTAAAACGCGATATCTGTAAATTAAGAAAGCTATAACGGCTAACTACAAGGTAACCTAAAAAGTTCTGTCCGTTTTTAAAGGAAAAAAAAGGAAACGCTTCACAGTATGTGTAACTTATATTTAGTCTTCGAAGTAATCGCCATCGGCATCCAGCACCTTCTGCCAACGTGTCTCCAGCTGTTCAATGCCCTTGCGGTAGAACCCATTGGCAGCAGTTCATAATGAACCACTTGACGACCTGTCCACCAAACACCAAGCATAATCTTGCGTGGGTGCATAGGCGGTCTTGCGGTGTGAGGGACAGCATCCTGAGGAGACAACCAATGTCTGGAACGCTTGGGGGTTTCGTACAGAACCCACTTTTCATCACTGGTAAGCACTCGATTGAATTAGGATGCAGTACGGTGGCGAGAAAACAACGATACGCAGGCTGCCACTCGTTGTCCCTTGTGGACCTCCAACAGCCTTTGCGGAACCCACTTGCTCAGTTTGTACATCTTACCTAGGTGGTGCAGGTGAAGTCTAACTGTTTCATCGGAAACGTTGAACTGTCTTTCAAGTTCACCACACGTTAGACTGCTGTCCTCTTCAATGGCCGCCTTCAGGACTCCGTCATTCAAGACCTGTGGTCGTCCACTGCAAGGCTCATCATGGAGAGACAAATCTCCCGACTTGAATTTTCGAAACCAACGCCTTACAGTACGTTCATCCACAGCACTATCCCTAAACGCTTGACATATGCGGCGACTTGATGCAGCTGCTGATAAGCCCACTTTGAAGTCGTAAAGCAAACAGCCCCGAACGAGATCTCTAGACACTTCCATCCTTCTCGCAGCTGCCCGACTTATAACTGATGGCCGGGCACGATGCGCGTGTTTTTTTTATAACGTCTGATGTTCCTACTTCCGGCTGTCCGGATTTGAAAACAATTGCTACACGCATTTCGTATATATTTCTACTTCATTCAATGACTAATTAAAAAACGAACAGAACTTTTTTTGGTTACCTTGTACTTAACACCAGGAGGAGACATTTGAAATTTATCGGGACGATTAATAAGTAAAGAGAGCTTGGCAAATTAGATACTCACAAGTCAGATTGAAGGCAAGAAGGAACAACGCATAGCCCATCTAGAGAGATTGAGTAAACGAATGGCGGGGCAATGTTTATAAACAGAGAAAAAATGAACACGAACAACAAAGGAAACCTTAATAAAATAAACTTCAAGCAATTAATCAATTCTTTAATCCGGCAATATTTCTTGTTAATCGGAATCTACAGGAGGTAATAAAAGAAAGCGAGAAGAAAGGACTAAGCGTCAATTACAAGAAGACAGAATGCATGGCTGTTAGCAGTATCGACAGCCCAACATCCAGATTACAAAGTAGAGATGACACAAGCAAACAAGCACAAAAATTTAAATATCTGGAAAATATTTTAACATAGACCTGAAAATGCGACACTGAAAACCGTTTCAGATACAAGTCCTTTAAGATGAGAGGTATTCATACCTTTCCCAAGGCTATTTGTGCATGAGTGAATATAATGAACCCAACTGGAATTGGAACTACGCTTTCTCTGATACGTAACATTACATTTTATTCTACTTCATTATTGTCGGCTGGCAGGTATGTAGCGCTGTGAACCTTTCCGAGCCGCTATCCCTTACACCCAAACAAGTTGTGATGCAAACCATTTATATTAGTCGAATAATTCCTTCCAAAAGCTAAGTAAAGTATTAAAAAAAAACATGAAGAAGAAATCGGAAGCAACAGAAGTAAGATTTGACGGAAAGCTTCTGAGAATACCATGGACCGAACATACGAACAACGAAGAAGTTTTAGAGAAAATGGAAACAAAAAGGACATTTATACTTAACACCAGGAAGAAATATTTGAAATTTCTAGGGACCATTAATAAATATTCTTCTCATAGAGAAAGAAGAGATTTCAAACAACATAAATTTGGTTCTACAGATGGAAGCTGAGATTTACATGGACTGAATATGTCTGTCATCTACCAACAAGATATCATTTGCGTACCTTATATTATTATGTTTCTGCTCAGCAATAATCTAATCCTGATGTCATTTCCTTGTTCACTTAGTATTAGATAAATATGGTTAGAGGACACGTGTTAATTTACATACCTTTTCTCTTTAGTGAGATCTGACGGGAAATTACTAAGAATAGCAACAACGAAGAAGTTTTAGTGAAAATAGAAACAAAAAAAGACACCAGAAAGAACCATTTGAATTTGATAGGGACCATTATTAAGTAATCTTCTCATAGAGAAAGAAGAGATTGGAAAATTTGATACTCACAAGTCCTATTGAAAGCAAAAGGGACATAAGTAAACAACGCATAGCCCACCTAGAGAGGTTTAGTAAACGGTTGGCTGGCAATGTTTAGGAGAGACTACAAAAAGAGAAAAAAATGATCCCGAACAACAAAGGACAGGAAATTGTGGAGAGCCATGATCACCAACTTCCTGATGGAAATGCTACATAGAAAACATAAAACTGGAAACTGTATACTATTTACATTATTCGGACTATTGTCCTCATATTTATCGCCATATTTATTACAACGTTTCGGCCGCTGTACGCTCCGGCCTTCTTCAGGTGGTTGTAATGTCGAACTGAACCCTTTATTTCGTTCACTGGGGTAGACTGTTCTAGTTCCACGTGCCATATTTAATGGCTGTCAGTTATCCCCTGTTAATTCCCTCGCCAGGTTCTCCACAGCCTTAACCGACACATAGCACAGTGAATAAAGGCGTTAGTTAGATCAAGTGACAGGATCCAAAGAGTTTGAGTTCAATAGCCGGTTAAGAAACAAAATAAAGGGTTCGAATCGACATTCCAACCACCTGAAGAAGGCCGGAGCGAACAACGACCGAAACGTTGTGATAAATATGGCGACAAAGATGAGGACAATAGTCCGAATAATGTAAATAGTGTACATAATACCTCATCTCAGAAATACAGACAGATACTGAAGGGCCGAAACGTTGTAATAAATATGGCAACAAAGATGAGGACAATAGTCTGAATAATGTAAATAGTGTATATAATACCTCATCTCAGAATATAGGCAAATACTGAAGGGGTGAAACGTTGTGATAAATATGGCAACAAAGATAAGGAAATAGTCCGAATAATGTAAATAGTGTATATAATACCTCATCTCAGAAATATAGACACATACTGAAGGGCCGAAACGTTGTAATAAATATGGCGACAAAGATGAGGCCAATAGTCCGAATAATGTAAATAGTGTACATAATACCTCATCTCAGAAATATAGACAGACACTGAAAGCCCGAAACGTTGTAATAAATATGGCGACAAAGATGAGAACTATAGTCCAAATAATGTAAATAGTGTACATAATACCTCATCTCAGAAATATAGACAGATACTGAAGGGCCGAAACGTTGTAATAAATATGGCGACAAAGATGAGGACAATAGTCCGAATAATGTAAATAGTGTACATAATACCTCATTTCAGAAATATAGACAGATACTGAAAGGCCGAAACGTTGTAATAAATATGGCGACAAAGATGAGAATAATAGTCCGAATAATGTAAATAGTGTACATAATACCTCATCTCAGAAATATAGACCGATATTGGAAACTGTATATTTAGTCGTTTCATGTGTGTGTGTAGACATACCGGCTTCTATTTAAACATGAAGTTAAAGTAAACCGACCTAAAGATTAAAAAGGCCCATTAAAGTAATATATGCCTCCCGACAGGAATCGAACCTGCATTTCCTTTCTACTAAGAGGATTTCTATGGTTGTGACGACGGTAAAAATCAATGTCGTCAAATCGGAACTAAAACAACATTTTTCACATGCATAGCATTTTTAAAATACCTCCATCAAAATTCCATCTTCTCTCTAGACCGAAACACGATATATTTCAGTCTTTGATTGCAAACTTTTCAATCTTTAGAAAAAGGCATTCTTTTCATTGTTGAAATAACTCAGAAACTCCTTCCCACTGAAATTCACCAACGTCCTCCTGGGTCTGCGCATTTGGTTGGTGTCTACGAAATCCAGAAATGATATTTACTTAAAATTAGTTAATCAGGTTAATTTCACGGTGTAATGATACGTGTTTTAAGCGCCGAGTCCGTACGAAAATAGTTTTATTTTATATGAAAGATAAAATCACTTAAATAGGATTATGTCACTTCAATCCGTTTGTTACCGTAATTCACTATGTATAATACGCATTTTCCACAAAAATAATAAGCAAAAGTACGGGTGCGTATTATGCACAGCTACAAAAATATTTTAAAATCCGAAATGACTACTCACCACAAACATACAACAATTTGACACTAACATTCGGCGATTCCGAACCCATAAGGATATAGTAGCTACAACCAAATCTTAAAATGGGAAAGGCAATAAATGTAATTTATGATTTGCAGAAAAATTAGCTCGGATAAAACACTTAAATCACATTAACTTATTAAACAAGAGAAATGAAAGGATGTAAGCATAAAAATAAATATCTGTTGAAATACGTCGATCTAGATTAATTTCTACTGTCGATTATAGCGTTTCTTTGTTTTAATTTTCTTCTGTTTACTTATCTTCAGTCGAACTATATATATATATATATCAAACTAATATAATTTAAAAAATTATTATCCTTTTATTTTAGATATAAAATAATTTATGCAACCGTTTAGTAAAAACCGTTCAGTAAAAGACATATATATATATATATATATATATATATATATATATACCCAAGTGTGGGATTGGTATATACGAAGTAAATTCCAATAACCAACAATTATTATTCTTTAAGAGTGCTCAATACAGAGTAGAGCAGATATAATCATTTATTTAAATATTATAACATAAATATGTTATAAAATCACTACAAAAATAGACATTTTGTTTCAACACTTCTGGTGTTTAATCAAGTGATGATGTTGAATGTAGAGTAAATGGTTTTAAAAGTTTCAAATTAATTAACGATCCTTCGCTAGAGGTAAACGCTGTTACATAAGCTAGAATGACCAATCAAAATACAAGTATATGATAATTCAAAAAATTTGACAACGAAGCAAGGTTATCATAGATATTAAAAGATTTATAAAATTTGAAATTAAAATTAAAAGTAAAAAATTACCTATTTAGAAATCTAAATCTAATCTCTCTCTCTCTCTCTCTCTCTCTCTCTGTATGTATATATATATATATATATATATATATATATATATATATATATATATATATATATATATATATATATATATAACTAAGTAATTCATTGAGTCTGAAAAAAACGGCCGTCCAGTGCTTTCTGCATTCTGTTGAGATTTCTTTCAGACTCAATGAATTACTCAATTATAATTATCAAATCCTCCTAACAATTTCTATCATATGTATATCATTGCTTGATCCGGCTTCTAATGCTTCAATTTGAGCGGCTTGGTGATAGTAGTCGTGGCTCCGGGGAGGAACAGTCCTATGGTTACAGAGAACTTCAGTTGAGTTCCACCACGGATTATGTGAGCGAGCGGCGCTATATTGAGTCTGATTTGCTATTTCTTCGTCACCGAGGCCCGTTGGAACAGTTGGTATGATGTTTGCTTGAAAACCTGGCATGGTTTCAATTCGCGGTAGTTGATGCTCACTGCTTATGAGTCCCAAATATAGGACGAAACGGCCGTCCAGTGCTTTCTGCATTCTGTTGAGATTTCTTTCAGATTCAATGAAATACTTAATTATAATTATCAAATCTTCCTTACAATTTCTATCATATATATATATATATATATATATATATATATATATATATATATATATATATATATATATATATATATATATATTCGATTCCTGTCTGAGGAAGCATATTTTCTATGAAAATATTTCGGACATTCAGGCCGGTAAATGTTGTTAATACTGTTTATTATAAACAGAGCAGTTACTTAAATATTTTATCTATTAAAAAAATGTATAAACATAACAAAATGTCGGACTTTGTCCATTTCATAATATATATTTGTATAGTCGGTGAATGCTGCCATAATCATTGCCTTCAGTTCATCTTTTGTGTTACAAGGAGATTTGTTGGACTTTCTCTCAACTGCGCCTCACACATAGTAACCAGGGGCGGGGATTTCAGGCTCGTGAGTTACATGGCCAGATTTAAGGGGTGATGTTATAGCAGGAATTGCCTGACAGTCATGAGTGGGTTTTCTTGTATGTGTGGCATCATTCAGAGTCCTTTTCCCAGACAAAGGACTTTCAGCATTCACACTGATGACTCAGGTCAGTACTACTGCCTCAAAACACTTGATATAGGCCTCACTGTTGTGCCTGAGGCCATCGCCGACAAATACGGGTGTTCTTTTCTTGGCAGAACGCTCAGAGGGAGTTTTACGAGCTGCCATACCTTTGTAATAACCATTATACCCACCCAACCCTTTCCGAATCCTCAGCACTGCTCTCAGAATGGAAGCCAAACATTTGAAATGTTTGGAGATTCCGATGCGAACGCCAAGCAATATAGCATGCTGTTTCCAAACATCTAGCAGAGTGAATTTCGTCATGGTGCTCTTTTTCTCACAGACGAAACCCAACTGACCCTACCTTACTGTGTTGTCGACAAATTCAAAAACAAACAACGGTCATGCGCGAAATTAAAGATATAAAATGGCGACAATTTATATATCGCAACCTGTATGGCCCGGAAATTCTGCTATATATTTAGATATTCTTGATAAAATCCAAAGAAAATCAGTAATATTATTCGTCCTGACCTAGCTTCTCGGCTTATGTCACTTTGCTACCGCCGTAAAGTTGCTCTCCTGTGCCTTTTCTGTAAATACTTTCTTGGTAATTGTTCGGGTGAACTCTTCAAAAAGGTACCTGGAAATATTTCTGATTTAAGCGCTGTACTAGACTGGCATCGATCTTTCACCAATTTACAATTGAATTGGCAAGAGGCAACCGTAAGTTCTATGCTAACAGTTTCTTTTCTAGCATTTCTAACTGGCTTCTTGATTTCCAGTCAGCTTTGATATTCAAAAATTCAAATTTATTGTCAATCTTTATCTACAGTGTTCCTCATTTTACTTCTTTTTTCGTTGTCCTTAGCAACGTTTCTGTTTTCTATTTCTTCCACGCCCTTGCGTCTTAGTGGCTTTAGTCCCTTTTTTAGGTCGATTCCGATTTTAAAAATTCGCCTATTGAAGATATGATGGGATATCTTTAATATTTATGTGGATGACTCAATCTTTAGTGCATTTCAGTATTAGTCATATTTCATTATTATTCACTAGTATACGTGTATAGTTATTTAATCGTTACAGTTGTCTGTTTCGTTTGACAAAACAATGCACCCAATAAATTTATCCTTCCTTGTAATAGTTTTATATTATAATTGGAAAACCAATACGGAAAGATATAAGAGATTATATCTCGTTCTTAGGTTTTCGTGTTTTATCACCAGAGAAAAGGTTTGTGTATCTTCCACGCCCATTTAACCTAAAGAGAAAAAATAAGAGAGAAATGACTTAAACATTTAGGGTCAAGTGACGACAGTCCGGAGGTTGAAGATTTCCGGTATCGGGTCTGTATTAATGGTTACAGTTGTAATTAAGAGGAATTTTGAAGCAACATAAGCAATAGTACCGGCCGCCCACACGCTAGTGGATCCGGACCTGATCCAGGAGCGGGTTATGAATAGATAGATATGAACAGACTCTCATAACAAATATGATGGATACAAAAACAAAAAGAATCGGAATTAAATTGTCTAGATGGCAATTAAAAATAAATACAGGAAGATGTGGAGAGCTATGATCCCCTACATCCTTGTGCAAATTAATTGAAACAAAAGAAATATTTCCGTTATTATTTACTTTTTTCTTTCTTTTTTTCCAATGAAACATGACCCAGTGCACATGCTAGTATTTCGTATGTCCATGCCACGAATTTGTTCCCTGCAGATTGACCACAGATTCTCGATTGGATTTAAATCAGGAGAGTTTCCGGGCCAGTCTCTGTTACTCTGATTTGCTCGCTAGTAAGGCTTGCCTATGTGTTCGTTCAGCGTTACAATTTTCGTACACCTCCTTGGAGTAACGTCCATCGAAGACAATGGTCGTAGGACAACTAATCGACAGTCGAGACAATATGGTCTGACCGTGATAAAAATCTGATGCAATTACGGATGACGCATATTTTTCATGTCACAAAAAATTTCATCATACATCCCGTAAATAGTTTCATATTACTACAGACCACTACAAATAACCTAATATGAGGAGAAAAATAGAAATCGATTACGCCCTGTCAGTCCATTGAGTCTAAAACTGACCGTATGGTGAAAGAAAAGAAACTAAAGCGGTTGTTTTCAATTAATTTGCACTTGGGTATATATATATATATATATATATATATATATATATATATATATATATATGTGTGTGTGTGTGTGTGTGTGTGTGTGTGTGTGTGTGTGTGTGTGTGTGTGCGTGCGCGCGCGCGAGAGAGAGAGTTTGTGTGTTGAGATATAGACTGTAGATAGATATATAAAACTTTCCCACAAATGTCGAAAGAGAAACACAATTATCCAAAATATTGTCACGCCAAGAAGCCCCCCCCCCTTTACTTTTGCCTGCCAATCGCGTAACAAATCTTATTTCTGCTATTCATCTGGCAAATCTCGCGGGTTTATATCCTGTCATCACCGTGATTCTCGTTGGCACGTAACTTTGCTGGGGTACGCCATTAAACCACATCTTCTTTACATTATCAAAGGAAAAAGAGATGAAAAGATTAAGAGAAAAAAGAAAAAGAGGCAAAGAAGAATTTTTTATTTAATGTAAAAAAGGAAGAAGATGAATGTACGAGATTTGAAGTTGGAATTAAATAAATGTACGAAATCGATATATAGATATTTTAAAAGAAAGACAAATCAAATAAAGAAAGAAAGAAAGAAAGAAAGAAAAAGAAACAAAGTTAAAAACGAAGAAATTTAATAAACGAAATGTATTTATAAATAATTATAAAGAAATAAAGAAAGATAAAACGGCAAGGGTGAAAAAAATGAAGGAAAAAAGATGAACGAAAGAAAGAATGAATGAAATTAAAAATAAATAAAAGCGATAAATTTTGAAACTACCCAAAGTTTTAACTCAATCTTTTTGTTGACGTCTAAATTTATCCTTTACAATGTGACAAAAATTATTCAAATCAAATTGGCGTTATTGATGTTTATGTGGTTTGCATAACAACTTTAGACAGAGTACGATGGACTTTCCCGCCTGTTTCGACGTATTAGGATCCGACAATTTCATGAGCAAGGCTTTCTTTGAATGGTATGAGTCCCAGCCTCGCAGTTTCAAAGCGGAGTATTTATGTACGACAATTAACCTTTTCATGTATCTAAGAAAATATTTACAGGCGGGAAGATAATGGAATGGCCACCATCGTCTCGATTTGAATCAGATTTGAATCTGATCCATGGTCAATTGTGAAGATGAAATTATATGAAGGTGACAAACAATATGACAGCAAAGCAGACCTATGTGAAGCAATCAAAGCTAAGATGTCGGAAATTGAACCTGTTGAAGTAACAAATTGAAAAAAAAATTCATTGAATAACAGATTGGAAGAAGTCTCAATATATTAAAATGCAAATTCTTCAAAGACTTATCATATAAGCAACATATATGATTTATATATTTTTCTTATTTGTTCTGTTATAGGTGTTAATCAATTTTTGATGATTTTATTAACTCGTTTTTTAAGTAAAAAGTGATTTTCTGGTTTTACATAATAACTTCAGACTGTTTTTTTTATAATAAATCCAATAACTTTAATAAAACTTAGATAAATAGATAGATAAGAAGAGATAGATAGATAGATAGATAGATAGATAGATAGATAGGCAGACAGGCAGGCAGATATAAACAGACTGATATATATATATATATATATATATATATATATATATATATATATATATATATATATATATATATATAAATATAAAAGTGAACATGGAAGTCAGGACTTAGAGGCGACAGTCTGTTTCATGCTAGTGCAATCGTCGATTGCACTAGCATGAAACAGACTGTCACCTCTAAGTGCTGACTCCCATGTTCACTTTTATATTTACACCCGCTCTATCTCTGATATTGTGTACTTTATCCCATAAATATAGCACACTTTAAGACTATATTTCTTTATATATATATATATATATATATATATATATATTCAAACCTAATGAGCCAGACAAACCTACCAATCAACGATCTACCTAAGTGAAACCTTGGTAGGTTTGTCTGGCTCATTAGGTTTGACAATATATATATATAATATATATATATTACTCTCTCTCCCTATATAAAACTTGGTAGGTTTGTCTGGCTCATTAGGTTTGACTAGGTTTGCTCTACGTTTGTATCGAGCTCATTAGTTAGTTGTTTACTCGTATCGTTTTTTTTTTCTTTGGGCCTTGAACCTGTATCTGTGCGATTATTTTCGACAGACTTTCATGTTCCCAGCTTATTCTTTTTTAAAACCTTTTTTTCCCTTCGTGATTGATTTGGCTATTGTTAAATCAAGAATTCAAAGGTTTTTCGACACGAGTATAGTTACCTATATATATATATATATATATATATATATATATATATATATATATATATATATATAGATAGATAGATAGATAGATAGATTTTTAAGAAAACTTTGAAATTGCTTAAAGATTTAACTAAAATTTTGATGTCTAAATTAATCGTTTACAATTTGACAAAAATTGTTCAAATCAAATTCGTGTTATTGATGTTTATGTGGCTTGGAAATAAATCGAATAATGAAGAATTAAGAAACGTTTATAACTTAAAACTTCATCTGAGAATATAAGGTAGAGGAAAAAAAGATAATTCCTGTATTTCTTGATGCAAGAAATACTTCGTGGAAGTCCTCATTAATATTTTACCGTCTATTAACACACGTTAGACAGAATTTATTATATCACAAACTTTTATAAAATCCAAGTGTCTTGAGTATGTCAACCAGCATATCTTAAATGTTTCCCCCTCACTAAAAATGTCCCCAAATCTACATGCAGATAATCACCAAAATACATCAAGACGTACAACCCTCACACACACACACACACACACACACACACACACACACACACACACACACACACACACACAAAACGAATATACATAATAATGCCGCTTAGAGAAACTAAAATTCTGATACACATACAGACGTGAATTATAAACACGTATGCTGTTTGACAAGACAGATTCACGTGAAGTCGGCTTCACCAATACAAACATACAACACAAAAGTTTAAAATAATAGAATTATCTTCTTCTCCATAATTTCATTTTATGGTGAATAAAGCAAGAATGAGGATAAATGAAAAAATTCACAAAATAAAAATAAAATTAAAATAAAATTAAAGTTCTATCGACAAAATGGTGAGCTATTTTTACGAGGAATAATCTTTAGATGTAAAAATTATATATTGTTAAACCTTTTTAAAACCTTCAAAATTTTGGTTAAAAATTTTTTTTTTCTTTTTCTAGCGTCTATATGCGTCAATT
>OZ038518.1:62609579-62617079 GCA_964036315.1 Acanthosepion esculentum | reverse complement strand
TATATATATATATATATATATATATATATGAAGAAATATAGTTTTAAAGTGTGCTATATTTATGGGATAAAGTGCTCAATATCCGAGATGGAGCGTGTGTAAATATAAAAGTGAACATAGAAGTCAACACTTAGAGGCGACAGTCTGTTTCATGGTAGATGCAATCGTCAGGCAACTCACTCTCTCTCTCTCTCTATATATATATATATATAATGGAAAGAGATACAGAAAGAGAGAGTGGGAAAGAGAGAGGAAAATAGGGGATATATATATATATATATATATATATATATATATATATATATATATATATATATATATATATATATATTTGCATGTGTGTATTTGATCCAGATTACTTGGGTGAAAGAAAAGAAGAGCATATAAAATGGAGTCAAAGACCAAACGAACAAATATATTATGGGATGGCGGATGGAGGACGACAGATGAATTTAGAGTTGTTAAATAATTTACGACTTGGGTTTTGTTTATTCCCTCAAAAGAAAAAAATGCGTCTGTCTAGATTCCTGTCGCGACTCAAATAATCGGACCTCATTCCATATTCGGCATGTCGAAGCGACATAAATATTCCCCTTTCAGTCCTCATGGAATAAAATTTAACATTAACTCTTTTCTTTTCATTCTTAGCGCAGAATTAAAGAAGAAAATGAATACAGCTTCAAACGCATACGTTCTTGACATCTATGAAAATAATACGAGTTTTTTTTTTTCTACTATTAAGTTTAAACCAAAGAGATGTTATATCCGCTCGTAGTGTAATCGTAAAAGTAATATTAGCCGTTTCCTTATAATGAAATATTCAGCATTCATTGATCGAGTTGCTACTCGAGTTACGCTTTTCTTCGCAATCCGGCGATCGGGCTTGGATCAAAGTATAGTATCTGTTCCCTTCATCGTTAATGTCAAGATTAGCCGTTTCCTTATAATGAAATATTCAGCATTCATTGATCGAGTTGCTACTCTAGTTATGCTTTTCTTCGCAATCCGGCGATCGGGCTTGGATCAAATTATAGTATCTGTTCCCTTCATCGTTAATGTTAAGATTAACCGTTTCCTTATGAAGCATTCATTGACCGAGCGGCTACTCGAGTTGCGCTTTTATTCACTCCCTGGCGGTCGGTCTTGGATTAATGTGCAGTATATGTTCCCTTCATCGTTAATGGTTTGGTTTATTTTTTTTTTACGGCATATCAACCTCAATGCCGACAATATTTTTTTTATTGCTGGTAATATTTTGTTTTGTCAAAAATCTGTTTCTGGTAATATATTTCCTTCAAAATTGTATTGATGGTAATAATTTTTTTTCAAAAACGTATTGCTGGTAATAGTTAACTATTTGCCCATAGCTGGGACCCTAACAGGTGCTACCACCCTGGGTCAGGGCGGACCTTGGAACACCAGCAATTAAGAGGTGATTCCACGCTCCTCAAAACCTCCTGATCAGAAGCCTTGCTTCTGGATAGAGTTTATCGTCTTACCCAGGGCGCGGATGTAGTTTAACGTCTTACCCAGGACGATTCATCGTTAATGGTAATGGTAAGATTGGCCGTTTCCTTATAAGGAAACATTCGGTGTTCATTGACCGAACAGTTTCCACTTCTTTCTGTTTCAGGAAAATTTAAATGCAATGTCAATCGTTTTCTACTGTCTTCTTGATTACTCTTCTATTGTTCTCGTTCCTTAATAATGTTAATCTTTTTTTTTCTTATTCTTTCGCACTGAGTAACCCCTTGTGACTTAGTGGCTATACTGCTTTGCATGGGGTGAATTGATAAAAAAATTATTGGTTTCTCGACTCTAATAACAATTCCATTTTCTCTAAAGCTACCCAATTGTTTAGTGTTGAGTCCATGGTATTCTCAGTATCTTTCTGTAGATCCACATTTCTGTTTCTTCAAGTCTTTTCTTCATCCTTGATGAAATCATCCAACATTTACTGCCACATGGGAGGAGTGATGTTACATAATATTTCAGTCCGCTTTTCGTTGTTTTCAATAAAACTTCCTCTTTCTTAATATTTTGCTTAGCTTTTGGAAGGCATTTTTTTGTTCTTTGTTTATGATTTTTTGTAGCGCCAGTCTACAATGCTCAAAGACCGTCAGGCATCACTTGCTCAAAGCCATTTTTGAACCATTTTATCTTAAGAAGCGGCTGTATACGGTTGACAGTTTAGATATTTCTGAATAGCTTTAGCGGGATTAGTGGCATTCACATGAAAATCTCTCTCTGTCGAGGTTATTTAATAACATGAATCCAGTTTAAAGGTTAATGTTTTGGTTTTATAGCAATTTATAGGGGGACTATCGAAGACTAAGCTGTGTTTTATATCATTATCTCCACAACCAGCGATCGGCAAACTACGGCACGCGTGCCACACGTGGCACGCCAAGCAATTTCAAATGGCACGCAGCTGCAAATGACATCACGAAGTCCGAACAAATGACTGCTACAACGCGAAAAAGATATTTTGCTGTTTCAATTTTAATATATACTAAGGTATATATACTATATATTACTATATAAAATAGATTGTAGAACAGGTATATTGACCTTGACTTGTATTAAAAAAATGCGTAGGCTTTTGGTATACTGAATGATTTTAAATCCGTAAACAGGCACGTAACTAGCAAAAGTATATGTCTATATTTCTGAGATAAGTTATTATGTATATTATTTACATTATTCGGACTATTGTCCTCATATTTGTCGCCATATTTATTACAACGTTTCGGCCCTACAGTAACTATCTATATTTCTGAGATAAGGTATTATGTACACTATTTACATTATTCGGACTATTGTCATCAGCTTTGTCGCCATATTTATCACAACGTTTCGGCTCTACAGTAACTATCTATATTTCTGTGATGAGGTATTATGTACACTATTTACATTATTCGGACTATTGTCATCAATTTTTCGCCATATTTATCACAACGTTTCGGCCCTTCATTATCTGTCTATGTTTCTGAGATAAGGTATTATGTATATAAAATACATCAGCTTTTGGTACACTGAATGATTTTAAAACCCTAATGTGTTACATAGTTAGCAAATGGTTGCCGACCACTGTCCTAAACTTGATATGTCCTTCCTAAATTTATTCAACCGCTACAGCGACGCTATTTTAAAAGTACCTACTAGTATTTATTATCGATAGGAATATTTATAAAAATATAAGATACACAGATGACACCCTGTTGAGGGCGACACGGAAAGAAAACTACAGGACCTGGTAGACAGTATGGTAGCAGAAAACGAGAACCAAATACAAACCATCAACTGTAAGAAGACAGAAAGTGTGATTGGAAGTGTTAATATCAAGAAGGCGCAGGTGTTTAAATATCTGGGAGGTATTTTAACAGGGGATGGAAGATGTGGACCCGAAATCCGAACTCTCATAGCAAAAGCAAAACAAGTTGCTTAGAAATGGAAAAAAAATTCGTTAAAAATAAAGAAAAGAGTGATGGGTTTCTATGTGATATCCGTCCTCTTATCAGGTAGTGGATTGTTGGATAACCATGCCACAGATGTGGAGAAAACAAGAAGCTGCAGAAATGTATTTCTACAGAAGGATTACATTTGTTGACAGCTTTACTGTAGGAGTTGCCTGAAAGTTGTCAGTATTGACATCCAATCGTCTTCAGACTTTCAGTATCTGTCTATATTTCTGAGATGAGGTATTATGTACACAATTTACATTATTTACACTATTGTCCTCATCTTTGTTGCCATATTTATCACAACGTTTCAGCCCTTCAGTATCTGTCTATATTTATGAGAGGAGGTATTATGTACACTATTTACATTATTCGGACTATTGTCCTCATCTTTGTTGTCATGTTTATCACAACGTTTCGGCCGTTCAGTATCTGTCTATATTTCTGAGATGAGGTATTATGTACATTATTTACATAATTCGGACTATTGTTCTCATCTTTGTCGCCATATTTATCACAAAATTTCGGCCGTTGTACGCTCCGGCCTTCTTCAGGTGGTTGAAAGGTCGAAATGAACCCTTTATTTCGCTCACTGGGGTAGACTGTTCTAGTTCTATGTCCCATGTTTAATGGATGTCAGTTATCAGTTATCTCCTGTTAATTGTCCTACTGAAAGTTCTCTACTGCCTTAAACGGGTATTGAACTCGCACTCTTTCGAGCCTCCAGTTCAAGATTTCTGTAGATCATCCAGTTTCTTCGAGAAAATAGAGCTCGGCATACCAGGTAGGTAGTCCATCTAGAGAAGGCGAAACCCTGATTTTAAACCTCCGTTGCCTTGCGGTCATATCCAAACATGAAAAAAGCTATAAAAGTCATACTTGCAAATCAATGTTTTTCTTTCGCCGAGATGGATTGCCTCCCTTGGCTGTCAAACTCCATATACCCGATGCATGTTTTTCGCTTTTGTCCATTCTCCAGTTTGAAACTGGAATTAATTTTCATAGGCTCTTTGAGACACATGCCACAGACAAATTTTATAGACTGTGGGAGTATGACCACACTATGATTTATGTAAGTATACAAAAGTTATCTAAATTAGATGTTTTAGAAGCTAAAATAAAAATAACGGTCTTTTTTAATATATAATAAATGTAAAAATATGAATCTCATTCTTATTCCCCCAGCTATGGGTAAATAGCAAGACAGACTGGGTTCTATAGCCTTAGATGGAAACTGGTCTAGGAGAAGGACAACTCTGAATTCAAAAACCTGTGGAGGCTCGTTTGGGGACCTTGTAGCAGGTAGGGCACCAGGTCTCTGTATTCGGCTCTTCAAAATGTGTGCGCAAAGCCTTCACCAATATAACCAAATGATATGTGCAGGTGTCTGGCTGTCGATTCCTTGGAACTGTGTTGCTTGACCCTCATACGTCGAATACGACGGGAGAGTCCAATATAATAAACCTTTAAGTAAAGAAAATTATTAGAGAGCAAGGCAAATTACGGAACAGCACATAAATAAACGAACACAGAAAGTTTGTTAAATTTTAGAAAAAAATAGCAGAATTGAAAATAGAAATATCGGTTTAAGCCTCAAATTCTCGGAGATTGTGACGTCATGACTTGACATACAATAAACTCTCTTTTTTGACAGTACTAATAATAATACTAACACTTAAACTATAAATTGATAAAAATGAGCGAGGGTAGCGCAAAGACAAAAGTACACAGGTGTAGGCTTTAACACTAGGATGGCCAGCTCTTTTGATATATATAAAATGGCCAAGGTATCGTTTTCGACAACTTATGATTGTTTTTTAATATTTGGCATGAAAAATAATCATATATGGTTAATGAAATTACTCATATGTTTGCAATACATAGTTTATTAAAGAATATTACTATTACACAACATTAGACATCATTTTGAAGTAGGCTATAACATTCTTTCTACAATCCTGTAGAAGATGCCGAAAACGACACCTCGGCCATCCTAGTGTTAAGAAAGCTTTGTTCAACTGAGAATACACGGTTCGCGTATAGTGTCCTTTTATAGCCCCAGTAAACAGAAATAGCTCTCTCAAAGAGTAGATTAACGAAACAAGGGAAGGCCAATCTTGATTATTCATAACAGGTAGAAAATGCAAAGTTGATAAATATCTTAAACAAAAAAGAAAGTAAAAATAAGATAGAGGCTCTTCAGATTACTTTTACAAAAAAACAAATAAATATTAATAGAGAAAAATCCGCTATTGGAAAATTTGAAAGAAAGAATATTACACAGTATATATATAACTTCAAATGAATATGATAATCATAACATATATATCGTATTTGACGTCAGATAAGACGCACTGGTGTATAAGATGTACCACAATTTCAGCAGGGGAAAAAAATTAGCAATTAGTAAAATTATTAGTAAATAGTACAGCGTAGGCTATATTTAGGAGGTATTATTTTGGTTAAAGAAGACATGATTACAATTAAGTGAAAACTAACAGTAAAAGAAAGAACACGGACCTATAAATACTTTATTATATCCAAAGGTAAGAAAACAAAATAAAAATCAAGCAATTGTTACAATTGAGCAAACCAGTACAGTTACGATTAAAATTTTCTTCATCTTCAAAATCCATTAAATTCGTCTTCGTGTTCAAAAGTCTGATCCTCATTTTCAATACTATTGGGCATCGTTGTTAAATAATGCGTCATCTTTCGTTCCATTGAAAGAATTGCTAATGCCACACTTGTCACACAGAAATCGATTCCGGTTACTTTTGCGTCCTCGTATTACTATATTTGACGGCATATAAGACGCACGGGTGTATAAGACGCATCCCAATTTCAGCCGGGAAAGTCAAGAAAAAATTAGCAATTAATAAAATTAGTAAAATTATTAGTAAATGGTACAGCGTAGGCTATATTTAAGAGGTATTATTTTGGTTAAACAAGCCATGATTACAATTTATCGAAAAATTATACCCAAAAGAACACGAGCCTATAAAAATTATATTATATCCAAAGGTAAGAAAACAAAATCAGTTACCATTAAAATTTTATTCATCTTTGAATCCATTAAATTCGTCATCTTCGTTCTCAAAACTCTGATACTCATTTTCAATACTATTATCATCAACGTTAAATTTCGCAACAATTTCTGGTCTAATATTATCCCAAGCTTGCTTCACCCATTCACAGACTTGTGCAATGCTGGGGTCTTTTTATTCTTCCTGTATGGCCGAGATCAGGCATTGCCATCCACGAGGTCCCATTGCGCCATCATGTTTAAGTCTAAGCTAATAGCAATCGCCAGGTAGCTAATTACGGCCGACAAACGCGAATTTTAAACCTACATATGGCATAAGACGCAGGGGAATTTAAAATGATATTTTTAGTAAAAAGGTGTGATTTATATGCTCTTAAATATGGTAATAAATGAAATAAAATAATTTATTTTATTACTTTCGAGCGATATTTGCATTTTCCGTTAATAATTATGATCTGTTAATTTTGTGGGGCTTCGACAAACGCGCTATCATTCCTTGGGTTGAGATAAAGCAATTATCTATTTATGTATGGCATCATTTTGAACTGATTCAAATCCTAGCACTGTAAAAAGAAAATAATGTTTTCCACACTGACAACAGCCAATTCGTTATAATGACTGAGAAGGTCAAAATTACTTGAACAAATCAGAAATTTGAAAAGATACAAGAACTTCAGTTTATCCATAATTTCGATCGTGATCCACATCTTGGAAAACTGGAAAAAAAGCAATACAAATTTTAAAAGGTTTGGTTTATTTTGTTTTAAGGCATATCAACCTCAATGGGTTATTTAATGCCGACAACATTTTTAGGATAGATTCGTATGAATAGAATATGTATTCTTTGGTTTAGATTGGTTAGGTTTATTTTGTTTTACGGCATATCAACCTCAATGGGTTATTTAATGGCGACAACATTTTTAGGATAGATTCCTATGAATAGAATATGTATTCTTTGGTTTAGATTGGTTTGGTTTATTTTGTTTTACGGCA
>OZ038518.1:62559579-62604579 GCA_964036315.1 Acanthosepion esculentum | reverse complement strand
TTGAGAAGACAGTTTTTGTGAACGACGTTGCAGAAATAGTTGACAAACTCTTTCAGGGTTACAATAAGATTCGCACCGAAGATTAAACTGAAAAACAATTCGTTTTACAGATTGTTACCAAAAACCGTAAAACATACCAACCTGCAACTAAATCCTCTGTTATGCAAAAATTATGTTCAATGTTCAATGTTCTCATTATGTTTTTGATTCTATAGAAATTATTTGTCTATATTTCTGAGATGAGGTATTATGTACACTATTTACGTTATTCGGACTATTGTCCTCATAATTGTCGCCATATTTATCACATTTCGGCCCTACAGTATCTGACTATATTTCTGAGATGAGGTATTATGTACACTATTTACATTATTCGGACTATTGTCCTCATTTTTCTCGCCATATTTATCACATTTCAGCCCTTCAGTATCTGACTATATTTCTGAGATGAGGTATTATGTACACTATTTACATTATTCGGACTATTGCCATCATTTTGTTGCCATATTTATCATAACATTTCGGCCCTTCAATATCTGTCTATATTTCTGAGATGAGGTATTATGTACACTATTTACATTATTCAGACTATTGCCCTCATCTTTGTCGCCATATTTATCACATTTCGGTCCTTCAGTATCTGTCTATATTTCTGAGATGGGGTATTATGTACACTATTTACATTATTCGGACTATTATCCTCATCTTTGTCGCCATATTTATTACAACTTTTCGGCCGTTGTACACCTGGCCTTCTTCAGGTGGTTGGAATGTCGAACTGAACACCTTATCCTTGAGGACACATGGAACAGTGGATAAAGGCCTTAGTTAGATCCAGTGACAGGACCCAAAGAGTGTGAGTTCAATACCCGCTTAAGGCAGTGGAAAACTTGGAGAGTGGAATCAACAGGAGATAACTGATAACTGAAATCCATTAATCATGACACATGGAACTAACACAGTCTACCCCTGTGAGCGAAATAAAGGGTTCAGTTTAGTAACCTTAGTGATCGAGTCTCCAACTATTTGCCCTTTTTTGAACTCAGAGAGGTCACACATTTAGCTTAAATTTCGCTAAATTCTAAAAATAAATAAGACAAAGACAGTAAATTAGACAAATAAACGTATTTACAATAGATATAACCTGCAATTCCGAAGTTTTATTTAAAGTTCTTAATATAATAGGTCTTTGAAATATAGGAGTGGAATTTGCACCTGTTCCAATTATTTTGCCCAACACCTGTATATGATACATAAAAAACATTCTAAAATTCCAAGCATCCCTCGTTCTTGCACATGTGTAGTTGTACCAACATAACGGATTTAGTCCGATGTAATCCTGAAGGACGAGACGCTTCTCAAGTAAAACAAAACTTTCATTTTCTACTTTGTCTTTCATTTTCCTCAATATATATATATATATATATATATATATATATATATATATATATATATATATATATATTATCAGATTTAAAATATGATTTCTTCGCTAGACAGGAATTACCATGTTTCAAAAACCGAAGCTAAAAACTTCAAATTTAATTATATAATTAAATTAAAAACATTAGTCATTATTTCTGTTCAAAAGTCGCTTGAAGATGAAACGTAAGTAATGCTTGTAGCGAAGAAACCATATTTTAAATCAGTTAATTTATAATATTTATGCTCTGTAAATTTATATATGTATATATATATATATATTATAATTATTTTTTTTAAATATTACTTCGCTTCTCATGTTTCAAAAACAAGAGCTGAAAACTTCAATATAATTATTAGAATTAAAAAAATAAATTAAATATAAATAAAATAATAATTCTAAAAAAATAATTATAATTTAGGCTCTACTTCTGTAGCGAGCACTATTTAAAAAAAATAAAAACATAAATACTAAACAACTTCAGATCATTTACCTAACGAGTTCTTTCCTATTTTCTAGATATTTGCATATATATATACATATATACATATATATATATATATATATATATATATATATATATATATATATATATATATATATATATATATATATATATATATACAAAGAAAGAACAGTAAGATATACAATCTGGTATTCCTATATATATATATATCTTTATTCATATATATATATATATATATATATATATATATATATATATATATATATATATATATATACACATATACATATATATATACATATATGTGTGTGTGTATATATATATATATATATATATATATATATATATATGTATGTATGTATGTATGTATGTATGTTTGAGTCGAGATAAATAGATAGAGAGAGGGGCTCATACGTTTAGCGAGAAAGTCGTATCTATAATTTATACCGTGTATAAAATTTCATGGAATTGAGGTTATTGTGCCAACTCCCATTTTCCTCGTGACGGCTATGGCGAATAATAAATATCGGATTACTTTAGTAAGCGAAGCATTTCCTGAAATTAAGACGATGGTGGAATTTAAATAAATATAACATAAGTAAAAATATACAAAATATTTCTTCTCTTATCTTTCTCCCTTTTTTTGTTCTACGTCTTTTCGTTTTCATTCTTTGTTCTACTTGACATTTCATTCCGCACTTCCGGTCCCAATCTGTTTCTCGCCTTCCATTTTCTTCTTCATCCTCACACATTACGACTAATAACAATTCCCCAATAATGCTATTACTTTAATGAAATCTTAAACACCAAAAGTATCATCGTCCCCTTTGTGTTACACAAATGGGTAATGGTTAAAGAGTTAACCTTGGAGTCAATTCACTAGTCGGCCGAATTCGATACGTACTGATTGCCACTCATTTGTCTCGTTGTGTCAGACGACTTTGATCTCCTTAAGTAGAAGACAAGATGGCAATGATTACAAGACTCTTGCCTCGGTGACCGATCTTTATTGAATGCATATATGAAGTATTAATTTGAGAAAACCTACCATATATATATTCATTCTCATATCTCATACTACAGATCTATCTATCTCAGTCTGTTTATATCTATCTATCTATCTATCTTTATATATATATATATATATATATATATATATATATATATATATATATATATATACATACATAAACAGATAGATAGATAGATATCAGACGGTAAATCTATCTCAGTCTGTTCATATCTATCTATCTATCTATCTATCTATCTATCTATCTATCTCAGTCTGTTCATATCTATCTATCTATCTATCTATCTCAATCTGTTCATATCTATCTATCTATCTATCTATCTATCTATCTATCTATCTATCTATCTCAGTCTGTTCATATCTATCTATCTATATATCTATCTAAGTCTGTTCATATCTATCTATCTATCTATCTATCTATCTATCTATCTATCTATCTAAGTCTGTTCATATCTATCTATCTATCTATCTATCTATCTATCTCAGTCTGTTCATATCTATCTATCTATCTATCTATCTATCTCAATCTGTTCATATCTATCTATCTAACTATCCATCTATCTATCTCAGTCTGTTCATATCTATCTATCTATCTATCTATCTATCTAAGTCTGTTCATATCTATCTATCTATCTATCTATCTATCTATCTATCTATCTCAGTCTGTTCATATCTATCTATCTATCTATCTCAGTCTGTTCATATCTATCTATCTATCTATCTAAGTCTGTTCATATCTATCTATCTATCTATCTATCTATCTCAGTTTGTTCATATCTATCTACCTATCTATCTCAGTCTGTTCATATCTATCTATCTATCTATCTACGTCTGTTCATATCTATCTATCTATCTATCTATCTATCTATCTCAGTCTGTTCATATCTATCTATCTATCTATCTATCTATCTATCTATCTATCTATCTACGTTCATATCTGTTTCTGTTCATATCTACTCATTTTGTTACAAATCATTGTATCCAAATGAGAACCACACGCACATATACGCAAACACATACCCTATTTTCCCCGAAAATACTACACATACAAACCTTCTCTCTCTCACACACACATACACATCAATAAGTGTGTATTTCTTTGTGCATTAAAGTAATTATTCATACCTATACGAAGTTTTTATGAATATTTCATGATTGTATGTAAAAGGTCATCAGCTCCATTGCCTAAAGAGATTGTCTCTCAGAACAATGCGTTCACTTACACTAATCTTTCTTGATTACAATTAGAATATATATCTAGAGAGAGATCGAATGGTCTGTTTCGCTATCACTGTCTCTATCTGTTTCTTACACGCGTATATATTCAAGTAACCCAATGGAAATCCACGGGAAACATATATGACCGAGAAAGACTGTATATGAAATCCTTTTACACCGACGTTCCCGTCAACATATGCATAAATCTTTAAAAAAAAATTATCTAACACAATAAAAAATAAACATCTCCCTCCCAACAGGTAAAATAATAAAAATCTGTTGTCTCAATACCAATCAATTTTATTTCACATTTAACAATAATTCTTATAAACAAAAATTTGGATTATCAATGAGATCGACTCTAAGTAAATTTCTAGAGCTTAGTCCTTTCCAAAATATTTTACCTAAACAATCATCATACTGTCAATATCCCGATGATGATCGATTAATATATCGGAAGTATGATGATTCTTTACTGGCTTAACTGATCTTGTAGATAAACTAAACAAATTACCTTTATTAGATATCATACACACCGCGTTAACATTAGCTTAATACTTGGAGTTCATCGAAAAATAATAAAAATGATCTCATAAATGTCTATTCTCATCATAAGAACAAAGTAAAATCCGGTATAATCATCGGATTCTGCTTGCCGCCTTCAATATTTACATGAAGAGGGGTAATACAAAATAATTTCAAGACCCTAACTATTTCATATTCAATCCGAAACGAAAGGCTAATCAAATATTCCAAAATAGAAATGTCGTCCGTCCTGTCAAACCCAGCGAATGAAAATATATTTTTATACCCATCAACTCTATTACAACTCCTAGTGGAAAGAATTTGTCTAAACACATCATAAAATATAATAAAATTTCAACTAAAGGGACATAATTAATAGAAAAAAATAAGCTACAACTTGAAAGAGAAATTTACTCTTTAAATGTAATAATTGCCACAAGAAATACATCGGAGAGACCTTAAGGAATTTAAATAAATGAATACAAAAGGAATCTTATACAAAAGAAGCAACTAGTTCAATGAAAGTTATTGCTGGTGCCAATCATATTCAAATTCAAACTTGTTGGTATCTTCATACTGATAAGCATGTTTGAGACATACCGATGGCCTTACAACACAAACCTTTGTTTTACTTTAATTACGATATCCTCGACACGAGAAGTGAATTAATGAATAATGAATGATATATATTAGTGAAGTAGTACTGGAAGATCCCAACAGTTTCAATGCAGTTCCATGGAGGCACAGTAGAGGAATGGATTGCGGCTCGTACTGAAGAATCGGAGAACCGAGTTCGAATTCCATTTCGAGTTCATTACATTCACTTATGTGCTAACACCATTAGGAACGGTATAAATCCAACTGTTCTATCCCCTGCTAGTACAGACTGGGTTCTATAGCTTTGGATGGCAAACGGTCTTAAAGAAGGAAAACTCTGAATCCAAAACCGTATGTAGCCCTTGCGAAGCATATACTATGCAGCTAAGAAAAGGATCGTTTATATTGACTCGATGATCCCGACAACGGTGGACGCCTTATCAGAGTGGGTTCTATAGCCTCGGATGGCAAACAGTTTAAGGAAAGCACTGAATTCAAATCTGCATGCAGCCCTGGCGAAGCACATAATAGGTATTTAAGGAAAGGCTCATTCGCATAGACTCGATGATGCCGACTACGGTCAATTCCTTAACAGAATGGGTTCTATAGCCTTGGATGGCAAACGGTCTAGGAGAAGGAAAACTTTAAATTCAAAACTGTATGTAGCCCTGGCGAAGCACATACTATGCAGCTAAGGAAAGGATCGTTCGCATTCATTCGATGATACCGACTCCGGTCGACTCATTTTCTCAAATATCATTTTCTATTTTTATTACACATTATTGATAGGTTCTGAATACTTTTCCTCGCGTTATTTTTCTTTGGATTAATGTGATTCTGTATTGTATATTTTAAAATATCTGCTTTTTCGAAGTTACTGTGAATTTTATATCAAAATACATCACCTGTGTAAACCTAAATGGAATATTAACTTCGGAAGTAGGTTAAATAAATATTTTACAAGTGCCCAAATACTTCCTTTCTATCAGTGTATCTTAATACTTGCCTTCTTTTTTTAGGATTTTAACTTAAAGAAAAATCAAATATAAACAAACTTCATATTTCAACACCCGCCATTTACCCTTTAAATCATACCAGGGTGTCGCGACACCCCTGGTTAACAATTTAATGGATTATCCTGATTATAGGCGTGTCCTTTTAAATATATATATATATATATATATATATATATATATATATATATATATATATATATATATATATATATATATATATATATTTCAGAGTTATGCAAGTTAAAATCTTAATAAGAGTGGGTGATGAAAAATCTTATGGTTTTGTAGTTGGACAAATTTTCTGACGTCGGTCGAGTGACCTTTTTCTTAGATTATCCGGAATAGAGGTGTGATTTGTGTGTTAATAATTTCCAAATATCATTTGACTCATTAAATTTTATTTTGGACTAAACGGATAAAAATATTTCGCGTATTATGGATATTGTCTTAGGTATATGCCCCGTGTATCTATATATGTATATTCCCGGTGGAAGTCATCATCTGTTGTTTCAGTTTCAGAAAACTATGGTGAGCCGTTTGGCCCTTCCAAATATCTGCCTAATAATCTTCTACCTCTATTTGGGAAACTGCTAGAGGACTTAATCAATGATGAATTGGTTCATCATCTCTCATCACAGAACATGTTCTCAGACAAGCAATTTTGCCTTTCATTCCCACAGATCAACTGCTGTTATACTGACTATATTTGCAGAAAGAGTTTGTCATGCTCTAGATAAAAACGGTGAAGCTGATGGAGTGGACATATTGAAAGCTTTTGACAGGGTCTAGCATTCAGATTTTCTCCGTAAGCTGAAAAGGTAGTGTCTCCGGACATGTTCTTGAACTGATCCTATCTTTCCTATCAAATCGTGAAATGAGAGTTATCCTGAGCGGCCACTCGTCGAGATCCTTTCATACTAACGCAGTTGTTTAACAAGGACTTCATCACTGGTTCTACTTTATTTGTAATTTTAATTAATGACATACCTGATGTCTTCAGCTCTCAACTTGGCATCCGCGCTGACGATAGAACAATTTATTCCTGCATCGATACTAAGATTAATTAGTCTGACAAGGTCAAAATGGCAGTCGATGTCCAAAACGACCTAGTTAATTTTAACGCTTCCAAAACTAAACTTCTCTCCATTAATAATCGGTGAGACCCCTTGCTGCTTTCCATCAACATGGATGACGCTAACCTCCAGGAAAGTGACACGTAGCGCCTTCACGTTCTCTGCTGATATGAAAGAGGACGACTATATTGAATTCATTGCTAGGTCAGCTGCTAAGGAAGTCGGTTCACTATGTCGGGAAAGACAATTCTTTTCTAAAAAAATATGTTATTGCTATGGTAATTTACCCACGCAAGCATAGACTCTCCCAGCTATAAATAGGAGCAGGTACTGCCTTTTGGAGGGAAGTTTCCAGCAGTCAGCTCTGACAGTCGAACCGAACATTCTTGCTGTAACACTGTCGTTTGTATATGTATGTATTACTGTTTCTGTTAATACATTTGTTTAACTCAATTCCACTTTTGTGTTTTTAATTCTGACCCTAAAAAGGCCACAACAATAGAGAATAGGAAAGAAGATAGAGACAAAGAAATTTTAGGGAATAGTGATGATAGAGAAAAGGAAAGCGAGGCATCGTGATGATGGAGAAAAGGAAAGACGATAGAGAAAAGTAAAACGAGAAGGAGCGATGACAGAGAAAAGGAAAGCGAGGAATTTTGATGATAGATGTTATGGTAATTTACCCACGCACGCATAGACTCTCTCAGCTATAAATAGGAGCAGTTACTGCCTTTTGGAGAGAGGGAAATTCCCAGCAGTCAGCAATGACAGTAGGACCGAACATTCTTCCTGTAACACTCTCGTTTATATCTGTTTGTATTACTGTTTTTGTTAATATATTTGTTTAACTCAATTCCTCTCTTTGTGTCTTTATTTCTGGCCCTAACAAGGCCACAACACTTATTAGAAAATTGCTACCACATATTGTCAGGTGTCCTTGCTATTTAAATTGGATTCCTTTAGAAAATTCAAAGAGAAATCTGCAATATTAATAGTCTTGATCTGGCAGATCAGCTCCAGTCACTTTCCCTCCGCCGTAAGGTTGCCTCTCTATATCTTTTCTATGAATACTTATGGTGATTGCTGGAATGGTCTCTCCGCTATGGTACCTAGAGCTTTTGAATTTAGCCATTTTCAAGGAATATATATGGTATATTATATACTGTATAGCCGAAAGCGCTCGGATAAAAAGAACATTCGGACAGTTTTTATATAATTTATCATCCGAAAAGAAAAACATTATTAGATCGCATTAGAAATCGTATAAAAAAACTAAATAAAAGCACCTTGTCAGTCGCTTTTAATGAAATGTGCATGAAAGAAGGATTGCTGCCTAAATACACAAATATATATATATATATATATATATATATATATATATATATATATATATATATATATATATATATATATATAAGTTCTCTGCTGATATGAAGTGGAAAGGCTATTGAATACATTGCTAATTTAGATGATTATAAAGTCGGTTCACTATGTCGGACGAGACAATTTTTCTCTCCAGAATCTATCATATATATCTATAAGTCTACCATTCGACCATGCTTACAATATTGTTGCCACATATGGTTCGGTGCTCCTGCTATTTATCTTCACCTGATTCATAGGATCCAAAGAACAATCTGCAATATTATTGGCCTTGATCTGGTGGCTCGGCTTCAGTGATATTCTCAACGCCGTAAGGTTGCCTCTCTATGTCTTTTCTCTGAATACTTTCATGCTAATTGATCAAATGAGCTCTTCGCAATGATACTTGAGTTTTTCATTTTAAGCGCAGTACTAGACTGGCGTCAAGATCTCATCAATTTGCAGTTGAGCTGGCTAGATGTAGCCATAAGTTCTATGCTAACAGTTTCATTAAACATGGCACGTGGAACTAGAACAGCCTACGCTAGTGAGCGAAATAATGGGTTCAGTTCGAAATTCCAACCACCTGAAGAAGGCCGGAGCGTACAACGGCCGAAACGTTGTAATAAATATGGCGACAAAGATGAGGACAATAGTCCGAATAATGTAAATAATGTAAATAATACCTCATCTCAGAAATATAGACAGATACTGAAGGGGCGAAACGTTGTAATAAATATGGCAACAAAGATGAGGACAATAGTCCGAATAATGTAAATAGTGTACATAATACCTCATCTCAGAAATATAGACAGATACTGAAGGGGCGAAACGTTGTGATAAATATGGCAACAAAGATGAGGACATTAGTCCGAATAATGTAAATAGTGTACATAATACCTCATCTCAGAAATATAGACAGATACTGAAGGGCCGAAACGTTGTAATAAATATGGTGACAAAGATGAGGACAATAGTCCGAATAATGTAAATAGTGTACATAATACCTCATCTCAGAAATATAGACAAATACAGAAAGGCCGAAACGTTGTAATAAATATGGCAACAAAGATGAGGACAATAGTCCGAATAATGTAAATAGTGTACGTAATACCTCATCTCAGATATATAGACAGATACTGAAGGGCGGAAACGTTGTAATAAATATGGTGACAAAGATGAGGACAATAGTCCGAATAATGTAAATAGTGTACATAATACCTCATCTCAGAAATATAGTCAGATACTGAAGGGCCGAAACGTTGTAATAAATATGGTGACAAGATGAGGACAATAGTCCGAATAATGTAAATAGTGTACATAATACCTCATCTCAGAAATATAGACAGATAACCGTTTCTTCTCTCGCACTTCTCGCTTGGGGAAAACCATCTCGTCTCCTTGCTTTCCATGCCAACTTTAATGTTAAAAAAATTAACTGTAATGTCAATTGCTATCTACTGTCCAGCTGATTCCTATCTTCTCTTTCTGCTCATCATTAATATTTCTGTTCCTAATTTTCCACACCCTGTAACCCCTTGTGTTTTAGGGGCATTACTGCCTTGCTTGGGGTGAATCCGTCTAAAAAACTGTTTCTTGCTTATTGGGAAACAGTTTCTCCGTGTATTGAGAACCTTGAGAGTTTTATTTATTCATTTGTTTAGAATTTCAGCCCAAGGAAACCTTGACGTTAATCCTATGGAATTTACGATATGGCTCATACTAGAGAGATCTTTTTTTTCGTACTCAAGTGTTTCAGGTCTGAAAGTAGCTTTTTATCAAGTCATGCTATAGTTTGACGAAGAGGTGGCGAAGAAGAGATAGCCCCTCCTAATCTCTTTTCTGCTGAAGTGACAGCAGAGAAGAGATTGGTGCGGGGTGGGGGCTATGGTGAAAGCTAATGTTGGCCATTTTTGAAATGTAAATACATGTACATTTTCAGTAAATATAAAAATCAACCTCTTAACTTTCATCAACCAAAACTAAAAATACTTTTTTTTTATATTTTTATAATAATAATGAATAATTGGCAAATGTATATGTCTTACTCGGTAAACTATTTTTTGAGGAATGGATAGTCATGGTCAAATTCAAAGTAAGTAACAAAACGGTCCAACAAACAAAATTGACAAAGTTTGGAATAAGCAATAACAAGAGAAAAAAAAGAACAGGAAAAAACCGTAAACCAAGCAAACAATATATGCAAGGCAAAATAACAATAATAAGGCGAAGTAACAGTAATATGGCAGAAAATAAAGTTTCTAAACCAATAACTGGCGATTTTTTTTTAAGCATTTCATCCGAAGCAAGGCGGGAAGCTACTAGCACGCAAGGGGCTACAGAGGATTTGGAGCGAGAGCAAATAGGAGTGATAGAGGAACGGATGAGGAGAAGGATGAGGAGAAGGATAGAGGATAGATCAAGACAACTGGAGATGTCGATTGACGTTACACTTGAATAGTTGGAGATTATAGCTATCAGGGAAACAGGAAAAGGGGAGGGAGTTCCACAGGCGTGATGTGCGAGATATGAAGTTATTGGAGTAGAAGAGACGGCTACATTTAACAGTTTCAACAGTGAAAGGGTGAGAGCGGGATGCCAGCCTCGTAGGACGCTTGAATTCATGAAGTCTGGGAACCAGCGAAAGCAGCTCATCGGAGCAATTACCGTGAAAGTATTTGTAAAAAAAGACAGGGAGAGGCGACGGAGCATCTGTGAGAGAATGACTGCAGACGAGATGCCAGATCAGGGATAATTACATTGCATATTCGTCTCTGGATTTTATCAAGAACCCCGAGGCAAACAGAAGGGGCTCCAGACTATATATGGCAGCAATACTCCATGCAAGAGCGAATGGTTGATTTGTAGATTTGAAAGATCAATTCAGGGGAGAAAAATTTCCTGGAGCGGCACAGGGAGGAAGTTCAGAGAAGGGAATGTAGCGTTCTGGCACCAAGACAAGACAGATCGGGACTGAGTCAGACGAAACCTAGAACCGGCCTATTTTATTGACAAGTGAAAAATCCCAGCGTGTATTTATCCGCTTCTGCCTATAAAATTGGGAAGGGGAAGTGTTCTGTTGTCATTCCTACGGATTGAAACGAACATGTGTAATCATTTCACCCCAAGGAAGGCGATAACGCCATGATGACGCAAATAGATACTGGCAGTAAAAGAGAATGAGAACACTTTAGTGAGGAGAAAGTACAGAAAAAATAAACAGGGTCCATGAAGATGGAAGATGGCGATTGCTATTGTATTTATTTTTTAAGAACGTAGGTGGCAGTAAATCATGGCCTGAGATTAATCCTATTGACCTTGAGATATGGCCCTTATTGGAGTGCGATGCATCACGTATCTCATACTCCAGTGTATCAGATCAGAAAGAAGCTCTTATGACGTCTTCGTACAATTTTAGCGAAGAGATAGCGAAGAAGTCATGTTAGAGTGACGTGGACCTTGGTGACATACGTGCATCACATGTTTGGGGTCAGACTTCATGAGTTTTATACACTTTTTTGTAGGAACATCGGATCCAGAATTATATTATTTCTCCCTAATTTGCCCTAAAAACTACGTGGAATGTCTCTTTCTATAACTGCACAATATGTTGGCAGTATCTACATAAATCATGATGTAATATTTTATTATTTATTTTCTTTCTTTATATTCCTCAATATTTCTTGGACGCCTCTAATAAACAACTGATTTCAACTAGCCCCACAGAAAAAAACCCAAGGGTGTTAGGACTGGTGACCACGGTGGTCACACATCAGGGACTATCAAAACAAATCAGACATTTGAAACATGATTAATTAATTGACCCCTACATATTTTACTTCACTCGGTATATTAAAAACCAAAAGTCTGCGTAGAATCGGGATCACTCTCCTCCAGAAGTGATTTGCTGTAGGAACCCTTCTACTCAGGTTTTTGTTAAATATCAAATTTCGGAGAGTCGTAATTCGATACAATAACATAACATATTGTTGACTTCCTTCTCGTCATTCCGCCATTGAAAATAATTCCAAGATTTTCATTGAAAGAATAAAATCCAGTAGAAATTACAACGTAGTATCAACAAATAAAAATTAATTTAATATAACAACAAGAATACAAGAAACTGGTTATAGATCTGAAAGTAATGTTTTCTTTCATTATATGTCTATATTTCTGAGATGAGGTATTATGTACACTATTTACATTATTCGGACCATTGTACTCATCTTTGTTGCCATATTTATTACAACGTTTCGGCCGTTCAGTATCTGTCTATATTTCTGAGATGATGTATTATGTATACTATTTACATTATTTAGACTATTGTCCTCATCTTTGTCGCAATATTTATTACAACGTTTCGGCCCTTCAGTATCCGTCTATATTTCTGAGATGAGGTATTATGTACACTATTTACATTATTCGGACCATTGTACTCATCTTTGTTGCCATGTTTTTTACAATGTTTCGGCATTTCAGTATCTGTCTATATAGCTGAGATGAGGTATTATGTACACTATTTACATTATTCGGACCATTGTCCACATCTTTGTTGCCACATATATCACAATCTTTCGGCCCTTCAGTATCTGTCTATATTTCTGAGATGTCGTATTATGTACACTATTTACATTATTCGTACTATTGCCCTCATCTTTGTTGCCATATTTATCACAACGTTTCGGCCCTTCAGTAACCGTCTATATTTCTGAGATGAGGTATTATGTACACTATTTACATTATTCGAACTATTGTCCTCATCTTTGTTGCCACATTTATCACAATGTTTTCACCCATTAGTACCTGTCTATATTTCTGAGATGAGTTATTATGTACACTATTTACATTATTCGGACTATTGTCCCCATCTTTGTCACCATATTTATTGCAACGTTTCGGCCCTTCAGTATCTGTCTTTATTTCTGAGATGAGGTATTATGTACACTTCGGAATGAGTTCACACATATATTGACAGGATGAGGGCTTAGAAATGGGCTCGCCATTATCACCAGCAATGCCGAATATATATATTGAATACTTTGAGGAAATGGTTAAGGTACGTAGATGACACCTTCATACACTGGCCACACCAGGAATGTGTTCAGGTTCTACTGAACCATGTGAACTCAATAAGTCGATACAGTTCACGATGGAGAAAGAGGGTAACAACACACTCCCATTCTTGGATGTTCTAATATCTCGAACAGAGCTTGGCTTCAAGACATTCGTATACCGTAAATAAACATTCAACTCTCACCATCCATACAGCGTAAAGAAAGAGACGTCCGCTGCTTACAACATCGAGCAAAAGTTGAGACCCAGAGACATTAGATAAAGAATTGGTCAGTATAAATAGTACCATACAACGTAACAACTACCCTGGGTACATTTTAGCATCCCCAATAAACTGGGATAGGCGTGTACCAGATGAGGACAACAACACTCAAAAAACAGTCTGCCTGCCGTATATGAAGGGGTTATCAGAGAAAATACAAAGGAGCTGTGGTCCATATAACATCAGGACAACCTTCAAAAGCTGGACGACACTTCGCAGATATCTCTCCCGAGTAAGACCTCCCATAGAGGAGAACATGACTAAAGACTGTGTGTACGCCAACCCGTGCAACTGCGGAAAGAAATATAAATGGGATACAGGCCACCCCCTTAAGGTAAGGCTTCAAGAACACCAGAAAGCTGTAACACGATGGGATGTGGAAAAGTCAGGCGTGGCTGACCACATATGGAGAGAAAAGAGAGATCACCGCCGTCTGTGGGATCAAGTTGAGATCATAGACAAAGAACACTATAGGAAAATTCGTAAACTTAAGGAATCAGCACATATGCTAGTCCATAAAATTCTCCTGAGCCGACCAAGTATAGAAATGAATACAATATGGGAACCAGTAATAAGGAGTGCCAGAGAAAAGCGATACTAACAACAAAAATTGCAATATGAACTCTGGCAAAAACATGTTGTGATAACAGCAAAAATTGCAATACGAGACCTGGTAAAAATGGTTGCTGAAGACATTAGGTTTATAATACCCAGAAATTCGTACACAGATGTCCTCAAGGATAAAGGCGTTGGTTGGATCCAGTGACAGGACCCAAAAAGTGTGAGTTCAATACCTGGTTAAGGCGGTGGAGAACTTGGAAAGCGGAATTAACAGGAGATAAGTGACATCCATTAGACATGGCACGTGGAACTAGATCAGACTACCAGAGTGAGCGAAATAAAGGGTTCGGTTCGACATTCCAACCACCTGAAGAAGGCCGGAACGTACATCGGCCGAAACGTTGTAATAAATATGGCGACAAAGATGATCACTAGAGTCCGAATAATGTAAATAGTGTAGATATTGATTTATCATGCCGGGTTTTATATTCAATGGGTTCCAGTATCGTGCAACCTGATAAAAGATGATTAATTGTTCCTGGATATTTATCACAGAATCTTCCTTTTTGTGCTAACTGTATGTAAGCTTGGTAATTTCTACTGCAGCAAGGATAAACCTTTGTCTTCAGCTTTTAACCCTCTCTTACGTAAACACTGATGGGTACGCGGTTTGTGTACATCAACTTGTAGAGTATTGACCATGAAGAGTTATATCTTATTATTTTTTCTGTGTCGGGTCCATTGCATTTGTTTTTCTTTCTTTTTAAAGTTTTTTTTTTGCCGCTGCAGTAAGTGCATTATTGTCTATTTGCACTGCTTCATCCACTTGAAATTCCCTTTTGAATTTGTAGCCTTCTTTAATTACTGGATAAAGTTTCTCGTTTCTTTCATGTTCTTTGACACAGATCATCATCCTGTCTTCTGTAGATTCCAGGTATCTTTGAAGGTCGATTGATGTGTTTTTGCAAGGGAGTTCTAGTTGAACTAATAACTCCTTCGGATCTGGACATATACAGGCGACCAACATCAGCCTTTGGATGATGCATGCGGTGGCAAGGGAGTGGCTTTCTCGTTTTGACACCCATTCGCTTAATGTCAGCTATTAAGGATGTTGAAAAGATATTGCACCACAGGGACAACCGAAATGTTTATGGCTGATATTCCGTTTTGTGAATTCAAGTCGGTATTTAACACCAGACGAACACGTCTGTAATATTCTTTTCTTCCTTTCTCCTTCATTTGGGTCTGCTGCATTCCATCTCCTTCGCTGACTCTGAGGTATTTATAGGCTCATTCTTGTTTCAGTTTCCTAATCTTTGTTGCAGAATCCTGATCTATAGAGTATATTTCTCCCTTCCTTGAATGTTACTTTTACATATTTATCTAATCCAAAATCCCTACCGGTATCATCACTGAAGTATTTTACATTATTGAGGAGAGCTTTCAATTCACTGTCAACATTGGCAAGCAGTTTGAAATCATCCGTGTAGAATATATATATATATTTTTTAAGCTTATCACCCCAAGCAAGGCTGGAAGACACTAGCACGCAAGGGGAGAGCAGATAGGAGTGGTAAAGGAGAGGATGTAGAGAAAGATAGTGGATAGATCAAGGAAAAGGGAGTTACAGAAGATTTGGAGCGAGAGCAGATAGGAATGAAAGGTGAAAGGATGTGGAGAAGGGAAGTAGATAGATCAAGGCAACTGGAGATATCGATTGACGTTACACTTAAATAGTTGGAGCTTGTATTTGTCAGGGAAACAGGAATAAGGAAGGGAGTTCCACAGGCGAGATGTGCGAGTTCAACGGTGAAGGGGTGGGAACGGGATAATTAACACTTTCTTTGTTTTACTTTTATCCATAAGTATTACTGCTTACTTCATGCGAGTAAGTGAGTTAAGGACAGAAGCAGTAACAGGGAGGCTCCTTGAAAGAGTCCTCGTCGGATATTCAAACTAATGGAAGTGGCAGTACCTTTGGTGTGATTCTGGTAGAATGAGGTTTTCTAAAGTTTCATGCTATATTTCAGGAAGTTTACTATCATCGAGGAGACTTTGTAAATTTCCAAAACCCTAAAGATCGAAGAGTGTGGCACAGTATCAGAGGTTTTACGGTAATCCATCCAAGTAATGTTCTGATTTCTACCTTTTTTCCTGCAAGATACCGGGATCATTTTATTTATTAGTAGTTGATCTTTGCGACCAAATGAACTTCTTTGACATCCCTTCTGTTCTAGAGCAAGATTTTTTTTTACACCGAAAAAAGAGTAAGTACAGTTCGTCAGGTCAGACGCGGTCAATTGATATGTTGTGAACAGTCTATAATTTTTTGGATCATCTGTTTCACCCATTTTTGGTGGGAGATATGTAATACCGTCAGTGATCCATTCTGGAATTTCGTTGGGGTTATTAATTAGCATTGATAACATTTGTGCAAACGTCTTATGAATTGATGTCTGATAATAGAGCCAAAAGCTGGGAATTTCCATTTTGGGGATTTATTTAGAGATTGCCTAACATTATTCCTGGTTATATTTGTCCATTCATTGCACAGGCTAATCTTTCGTTCTTTTTTGTTCTCTTCCGATCCACTCTGTATTGGGATTAAATTCCTTTGCGTTACTCCAAATATTCTCTCAAAATGTTAGCAATTCTTCAATAGATAGTGGCTTTTAGATTTCTATAAATGTTTCTGCAATTTCCCTCTAAAAATTCTTGAGGTTTGTTTTGGAATATCTTATTTTGTCGATAGAACCTACAACGCTTTTCATATCTTCTTCTTCTTTGTGCCTTTAGTTGTAGTTTCTGTTTAAGTATTTCCTTGATTGATGGAAGGTCATTTACTGCTTTAATTTTATATTTCTGCTTGATCTTCTTGTTTTTCCCTTCTGAAATTATTATTATTATTATTATTATTATTATTATTATTATTATTATATTTCCTTTAGCTTTTGATCTATACTCATTTCTTTCCGGGTCCCTACCAGAGACCTAAGGTGAGAAATGGCATCATGACATGTTCCATTCACCAATTAAAAAAAACGCACACACATATTTTACATAGATAAATCCCTTCGTAAGTTGTGGGCTGTGCTCGTGAGAACAATTATTATTATTATTATTATTATTATTATTATTATTATTATTATTATTATTATTTCTTTGGATTTCTGCTGTATGTACATTTCCTTCCGGGTCCCAAACGAAGATTAAGATCAGAAATGGCTTCATGACATTTTCCAATAATCATTTTTGTAAAAATAAACAAAAAAAAACTAACACACATTTTACATAGATAAAGTTGTTCCTCAACTGTGAGCTGAAATTGTATTATTATTATTATTATTATTATTATTATTATTATTATTATTATTATTATTATTATTTCCTTTGATTTCTTTGGTATACTCATTTACTTCGGGGTCTCACTGAGCATTTCTGATAAAAGAAATACAACCTGAGGCCTCACAGTTTACATAGATAAAGCTCTTTGTAATGTGTGAGTTGTACTTGTGAAGACAATTACTATTTAATTTTTCCTTCCGGGTCCCAAGCAGCGACCTAAGGTCAAAAATGGCTTCATAAGATTTTACACGGATCATTGTTCTAAAAAAACACAAAAGAAATCCTAATATTCTTTTTTCTAAAAAATTAAAAAAAAAAAATATCCTTTTTTCTAAAAAATTAAAAAAAACAAAACATTTAAGATCACACTCCTTATCTGAGATAGATAAAGCTCTTCGTAATGTGTAAGCCGGACTTATGAACTTTTTGTATTTCTGTAAGACATGAACTGCCAGGAATCGTTTCAATGCGTCTATCGGAAACTTTTCCAATCAATCCGAGTTCTCCATCTACAACTGGTATTATTGATGTCCTCATGTGCCACATTTTTTAGATTACTATCCACAATGTCAATAATAAAGCCGATTCTGTTCTTGTGGTCTTTGATCACGATGTCTGGGCAATTAGCTGTGATTGTTCTGTCTGTGTGTATCCTAGAGTCCCATAAAAAATTTTCAGAGCCTGGGTGATGATCATACCCGTTTCATGTAATTTCCTTCCCGTAAAGTTACAGATTTTCCTGTACAGATATTTGTTGGAGTTTTTGGGTACCTTATATACTAGTGAGCCAACCAAAATGAGCTGACTCATTTTATAGTTCACCAATAGAAGGTTAACCAATCAGAAGGCTCAAAATATTCATTTCGACGTGTATAAAGGCGGCCATGTTTTTTCCCCCCCGAACATCCACTGCCAACCTCTGATATCGAAGACTGAAGAATTACGGAGCAGCTGCTGCTAGCGGTATTGGCGATATAGTCAGATTCAGTAGAGTGTCTGATTCGTGAGTGTTAATCTTTAACGATTTTTTCATTGGACAGATTACGTACTGCGCTGGATTCTATATTCATATATTATGGTGAACATGGTCAACAATATTGGCCGTGTGGCATTAAACTCGGCATGATGGTGTGCATCATGCCGAGTTTAATATTCAGTGGGTTCTTACGAGATGGTCTATTTTTCTAGATAGTTATTAAACTATATCCATTTGGAGTCAAGAAGTTTTTCAGCATGTGTGCTTGATAATTTCTATTTGGCAAGAATTTTTCCTTGTCAGCAAGAATAAAACCTTCGGTTTCAGCTTTTAACCCTGCTCTACGTAACCACTGATGGATACGGGGTTTGTCTACATCAGTTTGTTTGGTACGGACAGAGCATTGACCATGAAGAAGTTTTAATTGTCATCGTTTCTGCATTTGTGACATTGCATTTGTTTTTACTTTCTTTTTTAGGTTCTTTGCTGTTACAGTAGCCATATTATTATGATTTCTTTTTCTAAAGTTGATCCTATACATGACACAGTTCTTTCTTAAGACATTCGTTGGTAGTTTTGCTTCGGGTCATTGTCTTGTTGCATTACCTATTTTCAACCAAATTTCAACTTCCCGTTCCCGACTGATGATAAGAGATTCGGATACAGATTTTGTTGGCAGAACTTTCAACCAGCACTGTGTCTAATGCGACTTCAAATTCGAAATGGATATACAGAAAATAAACAGATGCCAAGCTCCCATTGTCTATTTAATGTATGAAATATATATATATATATATATATATATATATATATATATATATATATATATACAGGGTGTCCATAAAGTTCGTGTGCACGTTAAGAAATTTATAACTTTATTTGTATTTGCGATAGAAATAATCTGTAAAAAAAATTTTATAAAGTTTAATGTACCTAGTTTTAAGTAAAGCTAAAATAACTAATGTGATTTCAGGCATTACTGTAAATCAGTTGGCAAATGTTTTCCGTGAACTACTAAATCGTATTACCCTTTGTATTGCTAATGATGGAGGACATGTGGAAACTTAAATAAAATTTCACTAAAATCTTACAAAATATAGATTTACTTTTTTCTAATCCTTTTTACAAATTAATTCTATCGCAAATACAAATAAAGTTATAATTTTTTTAAAGTGCACACGAACTTTATAGACACCCTGTATAAGTTGATATTTTAGCCCTTATCACGCCTGTCTCGATTTTATAAAGAGAATATTTTACTCTCACCCAAACGAGGCAAACACACAGAAGAATTTGTCCTTGCTGTTTTCAGTTTGGTTGTAAAGGAAAATATACGAAAAAGGATTTCAACCATACAAGATATTGTCTGAATTTATGGGATGAGGAGTTCCCATTACTTATATTATTGACATTCGGGCTATAGCCTGATTCTATCAGTAATGCTGGGAGGAGTTCATGGCCATAGACATTACAGTTTCCTCATATATTCCAGGGCATGTTTATAGTTGTTAAATATATTCATTCCTTTTATTCTAGTTTTCTGCGAATGATCTCGAAGAATAATCTTGCCTAGCATTTCTTGCTTCTTAGTAACTCTGGTCATCCGTGAAACTGTTGTCAAGATTTATTACATATAATATACAATTGAGGCATAAGGCTCAAAAGGGGGCAATGGTTTAAGGCACTTACTATCTTATACCTATTTAATGAGGTTCCCGAGCCATCCACTCGTTACAATTTGCAAATTCACTTCAAGAACTCATCAATCATCAATGGATTGGTTTGGTTTATTTTGTTTTACGGCATATCAACCTCAATGGGTTATTTAATGCCGACAACATTTCGAGGATAGATTCCTAGGAATAGAATATGTATTCTTTGGTTTAGATTGGTTTGGTTTATTTTGTTTTACGGCATATCAACCTCAATGGGTTATTTAATGCCGACAACATTTTTAGGATAGATTCGTATGAATAGAATATGTATTCTTTGGTTTAGATTGGTTTGTTTTATTTTGTTTTACGGCATAAAACCTCAATGGGTTATTTAATGCCGACAACATTTTTAGGATAGATTCGTATGAATAGAATATGTATTCTTTGGTTTAGATTGGTTTGTTTTATTTTGTTTTACGGCATATAAACCTCAATGGGTTATTTAATGCCGACAACATTTTTAGGATAGATTCGTATAAACAGAATATGAATTCTTTGGTTTAGATTGGTTTGGTTTATTTTGTTTTACGGCATATCAACCTCCATGGGTTATTTAATGCCAACAACATTTTTTATTGCTGGTAATATTTTGTTTTGCCAAAAATCTGTTTCTGGTAAAATTTTTCCTTCAAAATTTTATTGCTGGTAATAATTTTTTTCAATATAGTATTGCTTGTAATAGTTAACCATTTGCCTATAGCTGGGACCCTAACAGGTGCTATCACCCCGGGTCATGGTGGACCTGGGAATACCAGTAATTAAGAGGTGGTTCCACGCTCCTGAAAACATTCTGATTAGAGGCCTTGTTGCTGGATGTAATTTATCATCTTACCCAGGAAGCGGATGTAGTTTAACGTCTTACCAATGGCAGTAATCAATCAATCCTCCATATAGCTTAATACCGCATACACTAAGGGAGACCTACAAAACGCACCTGATGACATCAAAATTTAATTTGCATATAAAATCTGTACATGAGGGGGTAAAGGATATGAACCCCCAAAACAAAACAAATGTTCAAAATAAGAAAAAAGGATCTTATCTGGACCCGTCAAATGCCGCTGTATTCTGTCATTAGCCAAAATCAAGTGGCTCTCTGGCTAAAGAAGAGGGAAAGGATAAAATAAATACAGTCATGGGGAAGGAAAAAAAACTGATTCAGACGAAACGAAATAAAGGGAGCCAAAAACAAACTGGGGAGGTTGGGAATCTCGAATTGGATTATAACCAAAGAAGGAGCCGGGAACGACACTTACATTAACTAGGGACTGAAAAAAGGGTCTATCCAAACCAAGGGAGAGCTCCACAAGAAACCAACCCAATGTGACTTAGGGGGACCTGAAAAAGAAAATCAAGGCTACCTCCGTTCACACGAAACTGTTGTTCAACGTCATTGAAATTCTACTTCAGGTTACTACCCATTTGAGATGGAATGCCAAATCAGAGAAGAATCCTCTTTGCTTTTAATCAAGGTCACAGTTCTGCCAAACCTACTCGAGGCATTTGGGCTGTGTACGGAGATGACTTCATTACCGAGAGAATGTCAAGATATTTCCGCTTTCTGGCCAGCCTTTTCCGTTTGATGAGGACCAATTGCACTCACTGATTAAAGAAAAAACCGCACCGGACCGCCAGGGAATTGGATAAGAAGCTATCATAGTCTTGTTGCTCGTCCACTTCACTGAATGCGCATGATCCAGAATTACGGCGCATTTTGATACGTATTACCCCGGGGAGGGAAACAACGTCCAGAGCGCCTCCGTTGCCGCGTGCACAATGTCCCTGTAATATCATCTGGCGTCTTCCATTATTGTGTGAACGACATTGTCACCATTAAGGAAATAAACACAGCTGTCAGACCTAGATCAAGGTGGTGGCACAGGAGAAGGCATATACGTGTTTGAATGGAACTCTCCGGCGTTCCACGTGACCCAAGAGTGGTTGCTTAGGAACTTTCGCAATCATATAACGTCAATCAGCGGCCTTCTAGATTTAAGATCTCACAGATGAGTACATTTGGAACGTCGTTTGAGACCAATCAGCTGTCTCGGTAAGTCCTTGACCACCGCAATTTTTGACCTAATGACGAATCTGAATAGGAGCCACTTGATCCGCGCATTGAGTTTCTTTACGTAGGGTTTTTTTTTTGGTGGGGGGGGGGGCTTTTATTGTCTAACATGTCATCTATGTTTATGAAGCAAAGGTGGATGTGCCTATAGTGTGGGCTCGGAATTCAGAATAGGTGAGTCCAGGTCAAATTCCGGATTCACCTCTTCTGCACTAATACACTTGAGAAAATTTTTAAAAATGTTCTTCCCTAGCTATGGGTTAAATAACCGAACAGACTGAGTTATCTAACCATGAGGAGTAAGCATTCTAACTGAAGGAATATTCCGAATTCCAAACTTTGGAGAATGCAACGGAGAAACACACCGCTAGCTTTCCCAAGAAATGCATGTTAATTCGCAGTTAATGAAGAAAATGAAGCTGTGGAGAGCTATGTACTGAAGCGTCTTGGCATTATTTTTCTTTATATTTTAAATTATTCTCAATTTCCTGGCGCAAACTGTATGTATAAATCCGCCCATCCCTCTCCCTCTCTTTCGTAGACACAGACATACAGACATATATATATATATATATATATATATATATATATATATATATATATATATATATATATATATATATATATATTTTAGCTAATGACTTTTTAATGATGACTTTCATCTCGTAATTTCGGACACATATTTGAAGGTTGTTTTTTTCGCTGATTCAATAATTTCCCAAAAGGTATGCGCTTTCAAACAACTCTCCCTTCGTCAGCAAAAGAAAAGCTTTTGTTGTTGTTGTTGTTGTTGTTGTCTTTGTTGAATGTTTATTTTTCACTTTCATGTGTGTGTGTGCGTGTGGCGCGATGTAATTCACACCTCGACTTTTCCACCCTCACAAGGACGGGGATTACTTTGTAGACGTGAGCGAAAAATCCAAAAAAATGTAATAAAAATTTTTTTAAAAAAAGGAAGAAAAAAAAATAGAAAAGAAGTCAACATTTTGATTCCAAAAACTTTGCTCTAATCCCACTTTGACCTGTTTCGCTTTTTATTTCGGCTAACCTCGTAGCACTCGACGTGTACACACACATCAAGAGAATACAATACAACATCACTTCAACTTCAACGCACTGTGTAAAATTTAAAAAAAAAATAATAATTCATACTTCGACAAAACTGACGCCAGGAAATGTGCAAAGAAAACGTCATGGTCTGGAAAATATAAACTTATATACGACTTTATTTTTATCACACACACACACACACATATATATATATATATATATATATATATATATATATATTTATATATATAAGACGGCCTGACGAATACGTCTAGCATTAAACAGCCTGTCGCCTCTGAGTGTTGACTTCAATGTTCACTTTTATATTTATATTTACATACGCTCTATCTCTGATATTGAATATTTTATCCCATAAATATAGCACACCTTAAAACTATATTCCCTCATATATATATATATATATATATATATATATATATATATATATATATATATATATATATATATATATAAAGAAAAACAAACCACTTTAACGCTCCATGTAATAATTTATTTCAGCATAGCCCTTTTAAAGGACGCTGAATCATCAGACTACACTTACAAAAGGTGATATATATATATATATATATATATATATATATATATATATATATATATATATATATATATATATATATATGTATATATATGTGTATATATATATATATATATATGTATATCTATATATATATATATATATCTTGTTGTAACCTAGGAAGGGTTACTGAATGAGGAATAAGCAAAAGGGAGGTTGGAAATGAAATGGTAATCTTTATACATTATTAAAATACAGTACACACGAGCGGTTTATAGTAGGTTACAACTGCTAGTGGTGGACAACTTAGACATCATATTACCCCTCACCACCACCACCACCACTAACGTAAAATAGTGTCCAACGTATTTATAAGGATAGGGACATAGACATTAATGTCCGTAGGTACGGTATATAACACACACACACACACACACACACACACACACACACACACACACACACACACACACACACACACACACACACACACACCAGTGACACACACACACACACACATCCAGTGACACACACACACACATTCGTGTCTCTAACGAATGCACGGCCGCAATTTTTGACGGATTTGCACCAAAATTTACATGCACATGCTCCATGTTAGCGAGTAGGCCAAAACCAACTTTGCATTTCCCAGCTCCCATCGATAGTGGAAATAATCGATTTTTTTTCATGCTTCTACGGTAGTGTTCATGTAGTTTGCGGCCATTTTCTACTGGCCAGTGTGAGAGCCTATAGCTAGCTGCCATGAATAGGCAGGAAGATTCTATTGGCCAGCGTGAGAGCCAGCTGACGGACACGAATGTTAACTAGCATGCTAGCATGCAAATAAAATCGATAGCTGCATTCGTCACAAGTGGGAAAAATTTAAATCTGCATGGCACTTTACTCCAATTGACTCATTCGCTTGCTTAAACTCAACGTTGATTCTGATTCAGTAGAACTGGGTTGGGTGTGAAAAAGTATTTGTTGTTTACATTCTTTTTTCATTCGGTTTTTCCAGTTACGAGTCCTTTTTTAAAGCTGATCGATGTGTTCATTTTGTTTAGTTCTTTTTTCGTAACAGATTTAATGTTTAGTATAGAGCTTAGAAAAAATTCGCAGTGAGAGATAGTCAAGAAGTAAGGCATGTAGCAACATCAGCACGGCAAAGGGCACTCCTTTACAGGCAAGGAAGGGCAAAAATATTTTAAGTAAAGTGATAGCGATTGCTGTATGAGTCGTACGATTTTTGAATAAAGCACGGGCAACGGCGGGCCATGCTGCTAGTATATATATATATATATATATATATATATATATATATAATTGTTTTTTAAAAAAGGTATAATCATCGCCCCACCGAAATTCCAATGTTTCCAAATGAAACTTCAATTTAAATTCAATCATGCAAATTAAACTTAAAAGACAATGTAGCGTTCCATTGTCAAGCGATCCTAAGAATAACTTTTTAGAAAATGATTCATTTAATTTATACGTCCAGACAAATTTGATATTTTCAGATGTTGGGGTTAAGGAAAATTCCATCTTTTTCTTTATTTTGGGTGTGTTAAGATTTAACTTATTTATAAAACTCATGAATCTAATGTATTGTCGCTCTCAAGTCGGTTAAGTCAAGGTCAATTTTTAATTTTCGTTGTATCAAAATTGAACCCTCTACCACCCCTTGTCTAGATGAATGGATTTATCGGTAACCTTGGAAACCCTCAAACTATGAATCTTTCCTGTGCCGTTAACAACCGTAAATTTTAAAAAGTAAGTTACTCCAAAATTCGCTTGATGAGGAAATGGAACTAATGTCTTTGGTTTAATAACAAAATTAAATTCAGGGGCTTTAGCTTCCATTTCTGAAACATGGTTATCACTGTGTAGCGGTAAAACCATATTGTAAATCTATTAATTTATAATATATATATATATATATATATATATATATATATGTTTCATTAAAAACGCCAGACAAGGTACTACGATTAAGCTTTTTATTTAATTTTTTTCTTGTCTTCTAACAAGAGCTTTCGTTTTTGGACAAAGAGTGTGTAAAAACAGTCCAAATGTTTTACATTTCCGAGCGCTTTCGGCTATACCTTTAGCCATTATCAAGGATGATTCGATTTTTCAGTTTAATTGAGTGTGTGCGTTATGTGTGTGGTGGAGATGTTTTTAATTTCCAAATACGGTTAGCACATTGTGGCTTTGTTCGTAGTTAATATTGTTAAGAGTTGGCTTTTTCTTTTTTATTATTAAAGCCTCCATTATTTTTAATCTTTTTTTACAGGTGGATGCAGTTAATATATTTGTGTTTTCTACTAGTATGTTTCTAATGGAGTCTGGTAAATTTTTGTGTGTGTTTAAATGGGTTCTAATGGAGCTGTGATTAAATAGGTGTAACCTAAGACATCTGGATAAGCATGTAGTTATATATATATATATATATATATATATATATATATATATATATATATATATATATATATATATATGTATGTATGTATACACGAAATGTTGTTTAAGTTAATGGCTTTTTAATGATGACTATCATCTCGAAATTTGGGACACATTTCTGAAATGTGTCCGAAAACATGAACATGAACATGTGTCCGAAAAATTGAACTTCAACATGAATTACTAGAACAATGCCCTGACAAGAAATAATTAATCTCGTAATCAACGCCTCCAAAACAAAACTGCTCTCCATTAATCACCACAGGGATCCTTCCCTGCATCCCATTAGAATGCCTGAAGCTCATCTTCTCGAAAGCTCCTCTCTGTGGCTGCTCTGTCTCACGCTGTCTGCTGACCTGAGATGGAACAAATACATTGAGTCAATTGCTTTATCCACCTCAAGGAAAGTTGACTCCCTGTGCCGGGCCAGGAAATTCTTCTCCCCTGAATCGAACCCTCCAAATTTACAAATCAACCATCCGCCCTTGTATGGAGTATTGCTGCCATATATGGTCTAGAGCCCCTTCTGTTTGCCTCAAGGTTCTTGATAAAATCCAGAGACGGGTATGCAATGTAATTGGCCATGATCTGGCCTCTCATCTGCAGTCTCTCTCTCACAGACGCACCGTCGCCTCTCTCTTTTATAAATACTTCCATGGTATTTGCTCCGATGAGCTGCTATTGCTGGTTCCCAGGCTCCATGAATTCAAGCGTCCTACGAGGCTGGCATCCCGTTCCCACCCTTTCACTGTTGAAATTGTTAAATGTAGACGTCTCTTCTACTCCAGTAGCTTCATATCTCGCACCTCACGCCTATGGAACTCCCTTCCTCATTCCTGTTTCCCTGACAACTATAATCTCCAACTATTCAAGTGTAACGTCAATCGACATCTCCAGTTGCCTTGATCTATCCTCTATCCTTCTCCACATCGCTTCCTCTAACACTCCTATCTGCTCACGCTCCAAGTCCTCTGTAAATCCTACTGTGGCTAGTGGCTTCCAGCCTTGCCTGGGGTGAAAAGCTTAAAGAATAAAAAATCGTAATTAATATCCTCATATCTTGTAGGATTTCCGTTTACTCATCATTTAAAATATTTTATTTCTCTTTTTCAAATTTACAAAAGCGTGTATTCATAAATCTATCTCCTTCTGGATTAATATTGTATAGTATCATGGAAAAACATTTGCGTCATAACATCAATACCTGTGAAGGCGTCAAGGTGAGATTTTCAATCCAAAAAACATCCCGTTCGTACAGCGCATTCATCATGCGTCGTGATTCTTCCTCTTCAAAAGTAACATAAATTTGGTATGAGTTAGTAGATTAATGAAAATACTAGATTCCAGCTTTTCTTTTAGACAGACGTAACTGGAACTTTACACATGAAATTGATCCAGAACATATTTCTAAACTCATTCAGAAATATTTTCCCTGCAACCATATTTTGTCTTAGACTTCACAGATTCCCGTACTGAATCTAATTTAAAAAAATATTATGGAATTAATTGAAACGTCGTGAAATATCAAGAACACGCGTTTAGTCACTTTCATTTTGTATGCCATATCCTTTCAGGACGTGGGCGATCATGGCTCTCCGCCTCCCTCTATCCCTTGCAGCTCTCAATAAGTTCAAACTCTTTGCTTCCTCCCCCTGATCACGTTCTGTCATCTACATGCTCAAACTCATCAGGTATGTCACGCGCTGCTTTCCCATGTCACGGTTTCCATCTATTCGACCCGTGAGTATCACATTCTCCAGGCACTCAGTGTGTATCCTAGAAATTTCAGCTGCCTCTTCCTGATATTAAGTTTAAGCCTCCTCCTTGCTTGTATCCTCTCCAAGACCTCATCGTTGTCCACAATCTCGGTCCATGATATCCTTAGCATCCTTCTGTAGAACCACATCTCCGTCGCCTCGAGTCTCTTCTTCATCTTTGAGGAAATCGTCCAACATTCGCTGCCGTAAAGAAGGACAGATGCCACGTAACAGCTCAGTGTTCTTTCCTTCGTTATCAAAGAAATCCTCCTGTCTCACAATATTCTGCCCAGTTTTTAGAATGCGTCCTTGGCCATCCCAATACGTCTAGAGATCTCAGTGTTGCACTTACCATCCTCTATCAAAACGCTTCCCAGATTTAAAGTTCCGTGTCAGCTTGATTCTAGCATTCCCGACCTGCAAACTGCATTTCGGGTTCATCCTTTTATTGAAGATCATGTATTCTGTCTTCTTGTAGCTTATTTTTAGTCCATTCTTCTCGCTCTCCTTCGCTACCTTCATACATTGGCAATAGTGGCCAGTCATTCAGTTTGTTTACAGCAGACAAACCTAGCGTTTCCTTTTTTATCCTCGGCCATGGGTCATCAATATGGGAAAACCCAAGTCTCGGAGTTTCCCCTTTGTGGGATATGTCCTTGCTTGAGACATCGTAAATAAATCCAGCCCGTTTGAATGTGGCGTCTTAAAAATTGTAGTTTATGCTTAGTCCCTTCTCGCTATTTTCTATGTCTGCTATCAGTACTGTGTCATCTGCGTTCTTGCACATTTATAAATCTTTGAGGAAATCGTCCAACATTCGCTGCCGTAAAGGATAGATGTCAGTATTCTTTTCTTTGTTGCCAAAGAAATCCTCCTGTTTCGCAATACACTGCCCAGCTTTTAAAATGTATCCCTGGCCATCCCAATACGTCTACAGATCTCAGTGTCGCACTTATCGTCCTCTATCAAAATGCTTCCCAGATTTAAACTTCCGCATCTGCTCGATTCCAGTGTTCCCGATCTGAAAATCGCATTTCGGTCTCTTTTATTGACGATCATGTATTCTGTCTTCTTGTAGATTATGCTTTGTCCTTTCTTCTTATTCAGCGTCGCTACCTTGTGTAGGAGATTTTGTAATTTCTTTTCCGTGTCTGCTGTCAGTATTGTGTCATCTGCGTATCTTATGTTAAGTTTGTGGCCGCTAAAACTAAATCCCAGTAGGGTTTACAATTCTCTCAGAATTGCCTCGCTGTATAGGTTGAACAGGTCCGGTGAGAAGACGCATCCTTGCCTTACGCCTCTTTCTGTTTTTGTATATTCACTGAACACGTTCCCTATGGACATGAATGCAGTTTGCTGCCAGTATAAGTTCTTGGAATATTAATAGAGATATTTGTGCTAAATTTCTCTTCCAATTTTCTCTTATGTTCCGGCTCCTAACCTTCCAGTCAAATTTGATCTTCAAAATTGTAAATGGTGTAAGGATACATAAGATCGAGATGAGCCATATGGGTCAGATGATACCCAGTTAGTGACGTCACTTCATATAGTAACGTTACGTCATGCAGTGAAGTCACTTCATACATTGACAATAGTGGCCAGTCATTCAGTTTGTTTACAGCAGACAAACCGAGCATTTCCTTTTTTAGCCTCGGCCATGGGTCTCAGGCAGAGTCTATATCCCCAGCAATTTACGAGTCCATGCTGCCGTTTTCTTTTGGGATAATATCTTCCCCAGATATGGAAAAAAAATCTCCGTCACGCAGTCATCAACCGAAGTCTCAGCGTTTCCCCTTTGTGGAATATGTCCTTGCCTGAGACATCGTAAATAAATCCGACCCGTTTGAATCTGGCGTCTTAAACATTGCTTCTCCAGAAACGCAGAAGAATTTCCATAATATAGGTAAGTCCCTTCCTTTTTGTTTCGTCTTACACTCTGCTTGATGTGTAGATATATTATTCTCCGCGTGGAACGTGTATATATGTATGTATAATTTTATGTATATCTTAGTGGTATATATAATTTGATGTATATCTTAGTGGTATATATAATTTGATGTATATCTTAGTGGTATAAAAGTCTCTCTGAGAACAAAGCATGTTTATCATTCATTTTCCTTTTAGCCATTCGGTTCCGTCCGTGAAATACGGTGTTATTATATCATAGCTATAGGTTAAATAGCTGGGTAAACTGAGTTATCTAACCTAGACGAGTAAGCAGTCTAAGACAAGGAATATTCTGAATTCCAATCCGTAGAGAATACAGCGATAACCCCACCGCTGTCTTTCCTAAGAAATGCATGTTAATGAAGAAAATGAAGGTGTGGAGAGCTATGTACTGAAGCGTCATGGCATTAAAAATCTGGACAATATTTTTTCAAATTATGGCTATTAATTATTAATTAATTTATAAAATCTATATTAAGCAATTGTATTTGTAATTATTTACAAAACAAAGCAGATTGTACAAATAATTTTAGGAGTGTATATATATACACATTAACTGGCTATATCCATAATAAACGGGAACAAATTCTCTATTATACAAATTTCTACTCCGCCAGTAAAATGCCTGAAATTTACTGGATTTTTTGCTTGTTTTCTAGTTTTCAAGTGCCACTCAAAGTAGATGGTTTCAGTGTGGAGGTGTATTAGCGTAAGTAAAAGCAAGAAGTGATGTTCTTCGAGAAGATAGACAGATATTGCTAGGCTTGAAGAGGTCACGATTTAATTAACGAATAACATTTCAGAGTTCAGTCAGTGACGTTAGACGTATAGAGCTGGAGTGGATTTTAGAAGGTACCGGAACCCCAATCCTAAACAGGAATCAAGGGATGAACCTCTACTCCTTTTAAAAAAACCCGAGGAAGATTGTTATAGGGACCTGATAAATTCCCTTTAATACACTGGTATTGGAAAAAAAAGTGTTTGCTTTTTAGTAACTTCCACAAGGAAACAGAGACCTTTTGAACTGGAAAACTGGAAAGTTAGAACTGGGCATCTCCTTAAGTGGTATGAAATGATTCCCAAGGTCGTACTTACCTCCTCCTGATTTTCGAAACCGCTACTAGGGGATGCTATCCGGACTATAAATACTCGGCGATATTATTTTATTCATTTGACACATATATCTTTGTCTTCGTCACTTACAACCCTTTAATTTTAATACATTATCATTTGGTGCATATATATTTATATATATATATATATATTTTGAACGATAAAAATAATTTTAAAAAATTAATTAAAATCCTCAGACATACTGGGTTGTAGATTAATATTCTTATGTTTTTATTATTATTATTTCATATAGATTCCTCGACTAGTTTCGGCCAACATGGCCATCATCGGGAGAGAAAAAAAAAAGGTTTCTGCTTGATGGTGGCAGTAAACTACAGAAATGAATGTCTTGATGGATATATATATATATATATATATATATATATATATATATATATATTGGTTCTTGTTATGTCTTTACATCTTTTACGCGGACTCACATCCTGAGTCCGCCATGTTTTTGTGGTTATTTCAGGGGGCGCACGTGGTTATCTCTCAACGTATACACCGGACTGCAACATATCCAATGTTTATAATGATTTTGTTAGCAAAACATTACTTTAATAGAGAAAATAAAACTGATATATTTCTGTATTTTTTAAAAAAAACAATCTAAGTTTTGACTAATTCTTTAAAAGTAAACAACTTCTAAGTATTTTTTTAATTTTATTTTTTATTTACATTTTTTAGTAACTTTTTTTTTCCTTTTGTACACTTGACGCCAATTTGATGACGTCATATCTTTCATTTATTCACTTTAAAACCTTTGATGGATTTCGGTTAATTGCGACTCAGCTTGAGTAGAGCACTTTGACCCAATTAGATGTCTGGCCCGGTTTTGGGAAGCAGCATAAAAAAATAATTAAATGCGTTTAATTTGTTTTTCGGCCTAAATATTTGCGAAAGAAAAGTATTACTTGATTTTTTCCTTCCTTAACCAGATTTGTCTCAGATCGACTGACACCTCAATAAATCGACATCCCGATTATTAGAAACCAAGTCTCTTTTTCTTTTAAAAAGGCAAAATTAATGACACTTTTGCATCGCTAAGTGCCTCCTCAACGAATATTAAAAATGAATCGATCTTAAACATATTCTGAAGGTTTAAGTAGTCAAGCTGCTGAAGTTTTAAACTGAATCAATGTTTTTAGTGTCTAAAAAAGATCCGTTTGTTTCGCTTTCAATGATATTCGACGAGAATAGGGAAGATTGCATTGCTTCAGTCGGAACTCTGTAACATTTTGTGTCAAAAAAACTTTTTTTTTAATTATAAAATGACCAGCAATTCCTATTTATAGTAAAATAACCAACAGTACCTATTTTCACTATTTACATTATTCGACTATTGTCCTCATTTTTGTTGCCATATTTATCACAACGTTTCGGACCTTCAGTATCCGTCTATATTTCTGAGATGAGGTATTATATACACTATTTACATTATTCGGACTATGGCAACAAAATGATGACAATAGTCCGAATAATGTAAATAGTGTTCATCTCAGAAATATAGACAGATACTGAACGGCCGAAACGTTGTGATAAATATGGCGACAAAGATGAGGACAATAGTCCGAATAATGTAAATAGTGTACATAATACCTCATCTCAGAAATATAGACAGATACTGAAGGGCCGAAACGTTGTGATAAATATGGCGACAAAGATGAGGACTATAGTCCGAATAATGTAAATAGTGTACATAATACCTCATCTCAGAAATATAGACAGATACTGAAGGGACGAAACGTTGTGATAAATATGGCGACAAAGATGAGGACAATAGTCCGAATAATGGAAATAGTGTACATAATACTTCGTCTCAGAAATATAGACAGATACATAAGGGCCAAAACGTTGTGATAAATATGGCGACAAAGATGAGGACAATAGTCCGAATAATGTAAATAACGTACATAATACCGCATCTCAGAAATATAGACAGATGCTAAATACCTATTTAATACCTTGTCTTACGAGCCGTTATCCCATCTTTTTGTACGGAAACTGGTTGATGCGTTTAAAGATTCTTTTGTGTACCGTCGAAGAGATCCAAATCCAAGTTGATATGATTCTTCGATACTCTGTGTTACTCACTCAAATCCTCTTTTGTTCTTAACCCAAGGAGCTATGTCACTTCGTGGGTGATCACTTAGGGAAAAAATTACTCTCAAAATTTGGAGAATCTCGCATATCATAATTGTGACGACATGCTCGAAATTTACTAAACCCCTCCCCACAGTGTCAGGTTCTGACACAGGTCTGTTTTTAACGTGGCGACCCTAGTGGAAACACTCGTGCCGCTGGTCTACGCTGGTCTTACCTTGTCTAAGCTGGTCTTAACTAGTGATAGTTGGTCTAAGATAGTCATAGCTGGTCCTATCACAGCTACATATGTCAGGCAACAGTCGGAGGGAAGGGAGGAGAGAAGGCCTCCGGCACGGAACAGATACTACATCTGCCGCATCCATCCCGACGGGAACTGCATCTGACAGCGAGGCCTCAGATCAGGTGGTTTCGAGGAGCGTGTACCCACCTCTTAATTCTGGTGTTCCTAGGTCTGTTCTGGCCTGGGGTGGTGGCACCTGTTGGGGTCCTGGCTATGGGCAAATGTTTGAACCCCCCTCCGTACTGCGGTCAAGACACTGTGAAATTGTAAAAAATAGGTTTTAATACCATCAATACATTTTTTTGGAAAAATATTCCTTGCAATGAATTTTTCAAGGAAAAAAAATTATTAACGCAATACATTTTTAAAATGAAATATCAGCAGTAATACATTTTTGAAGGAAAAAATATAGCCACCAATACATTTTTGGAGAATTTATTGCCAGTGATAAAGATTTTGTCGGCATTAAATAATCCATTGAGCTTGATATGCTGTAAAGCAAAACAAACCAGACCAATATATACTGAGATAGATAGATAGATAGATAGATAGATAGATAGATAGATAGATAGATAGATAGATTAAAAATATTACCAGTAATAAAAATCTTGTCGGTATTAAATAATCCATTGAGGGTGATATGCCGTAAAACAAACCTGACAAAACAAAACCAAAGCAGAACCAGTGAATTAGAGATTCCTTTGAACGCCTAAAAAAGTGAATAAATTAATTAAACAGTTCCTTAGCCTCAGTTGTTAATTCTTTATCTTCGCTTTCTTGAATCGCAATACGTTGTTTCACAACTTCTGCTTTATCCCATTATCAAATTATTATTCAGCAGACTTATCTAGAATATTTACGAATCTATCACTTTCCAGCATCAACTTCAGAAGATCATTACTGTACCATTGTGTCATAACATAGCTGGTCAATGTAGGTCATTGTTGGGCGACCAGCCCATCTTGCGCTCTGGCTAGGTGTCTAGGGCAGTAGATTACTCGTAAGTTCTTTTTCCTCGCCGGCAATGACCTGCAAAGCGCATTCTACGTTCGCATAAGGTAGTAAAAATACTCCATATAGCTGTGACTTAGTTGGATGTTGTCGCCGAGAGATGTTAAAATTAGCTCTCAGCATCCGGATGTAGCTTCCTTAGACTTAATGGTTTTAGTTAATATCCAAGCAATGGCACCATAAATTAATACCGCCTCTACAGTGGCTCGAAAGAATCTCCGTTTGAGGTTGTCTGGTAGATCAGATTTCTAGATTACATCCATTTTATCTGTTTTTAGCTAGACGAATTTTCGCATCCATTTCAGTTGAATTTATATCTTTTCCAAGGTATGTAAAAGAATCGACTGATTTTAGTGATTCCCCGGGGATAGTTTTTATTGGGCCTTGCTGGTTGCACTTGTCGTAGTTCCCCTTGTATAATTCGCATTTTTTCTGAAAAATAATAAGCAAAATCAGGGGTGCGTATTATGCACAGCCACAAAATATCTCTAAAAATTGCCGTAAAATAAAATAAGAATTATCATAAAACTAAATTAGACTAATATTATTCTATTTTTAAAACCATTATTATGGCCGTAATGAAATTGGTATGGTATAATTTATAGAGTTTGATTACCAAACAAGGGGTGCGTATTATGCGTGAATAGAAGCATTTTCCCACACTTTCAGCACATTTTTAGGTGTGTGTATTATGGATGAAGGCGTGTTATACATTGGAAATTACGGTATTAAAATGTTCTATCATTTGCTATCATTGATGGCACGTGTATACTATTATATATATAAAGACTGAGACAGAGTAGACTTGTTATACCCCATCGACACCTAAAGATAAAAGAAAATTAAAATAGTAAGATAAAAAAATCCTCAAGTATCAAGTACTGGCTGTCGACATGAGGAAGCCAGTCCAGATGGAGACAACTGCAACATTTTTATCTCTCGACGGAAGCCCGCTGAACGCGTCAAACTGGAGTACAGACGTTGACTCTTAATAAAACCTTACCCATCAGGATTGATATATAGGATCCTAACATTATTTAATGGGCGAAACAGTCTACTCAGAAAGTACCCAACAACCTCCAACCTTCTACGTTTCTGTTAAGGCTCATATTCTCTTACACTATCCTACCATGTTCTAGTCAGCAAAATGGCTGACTCGTGCCGTCCTTGACCTATATAGGTTGAAGGTCACATACTACCAAACCTGCTATCATTGGCTGGACATTATTTAGAACAGCGAGGCGCGCCTCATAGGCAAGACAGATGAGGATATTAGGTGTTTCGAAATTATTGAAAAACAATCAAATATTTAGAAATGGTTTCAAAAAATTCATATACCAAAAGTAAATATGATTTCAAAATTTAAGATATTATTATGGATTAATTTAATTGCAAGCATGTGTCACAGTACAAATAGTTATAAATACTCAATGACCAATTTTATCATTGTGATTAACAATAATAATAAATTATATCAAGTAATTAGAACATAGTCACTAGTGTCCACAAATTGGAGGAGAGAGTTATCAATGATAATGTTCTGACTTCGAATCAGCGGTTATCTCCCTTTAACCCGCTCACTGTCATTTTTAAAAAAAATTTAAATGTACTTTTTACCACATATAATTTGGTGAGGGACAAAAAAAATTCCATTCCGAAAATGCGGAAAAGGAAAAAAAAAAAGATCGGGAACCACTAATCTACAAGAATGTCAGGCACATTATTCGCAAATCCTAATCACTCCAGTTATTCCCTTTTGGGAGTTTTCAGAATTCTAAAGTTTCACAGAATGTCTTCAGCTTTTCTGTAGTAGGGCGACTTAAATGTTTGTAATAAAATATTTCTGAAATAATATATATATATATTTTTTATATGCTGCTTACATTTGTTTAAAAACATTTCTTAAATCTTTGGTAGCATGACTTGTTAATTTAAATGTATCGTATTTTTTTTTTATTTGGGAGCTTAAAATGGCTTCGCATTAAAGTTGTTTTTGTTTTTTAAAAAAAAAAAAAACATTTCAAAGTTGTTAAAAAAAAAATTCAAAATTTAAAATAGTGAACAAAAATAAATTTTCTTAAATTTGAAACAAAATCTGCCATATCTCTAAGTTGAGGTATTATGATTACTTGCATTATTCAGACTGTTATGCGTCATATTCACAATGTTTCGGTGTTCGCTATTTCGAATAGAATCCACCGGGGTAGATACTTCTAGTTCCACGCGCCATACCTCTTCCGGATGTCCCAGTTATTTCAAATTAACTCAACTCTCCAAATTTTAGTTCACAAATTGGTATTGAACGCAGAACTCTTTGGGTCTAGTCAATGGATCCTACCAACGTCTTTATCAACTGGGCCATATGTTCTTGAGGACATCTGTGTATACATTTTTGGTACTTATAAACTTAATATCTCAGTTTCATTTTTTGCAAGTGCTCATATTGCAATAAACTTCATGTCTCGCACATCTCGCCTATGGAACTCCCTTCCCTATCACTGTTTCCCTGACAAATACAATCTCCAACGGTTTAAGTGTAGCGTCAATCGTCATCTTCAGTCGCCTTGATCTATCCACTTCCCTTCTCCACATACTTTCATCTTTCATTCCTATCTGCTCTCGCTCCAATTTTTCTGTAACCCCCTTGCCTTGATCGACCCTCCGTCCTTCTCTTTCTCCACATCCTCTCCTTTACCTCTCCTATCTGCTCTTCCTCCAACCCTTCTGTAACCCCATGCGTGATAGTAGCCTCTAGCCTTGCTTGGGGAGATACGCTTAAAAAAAAAAAAAAAAATTAAAATGTGACATATTTTAATACATTTTTTTTTTGTATAAATATACAACTTACTCAGTCACATGCATTTGCCTATGTATTTGATTAGGTCATTGGTCTATCTCTAGACATTCATTGGTCTATCACGCCATTAATCGCGGTCCTGCATCAGGGTCTGAAGGTCATTATGGCGGTACCCAGTGTCATAACATAGCTGGTCAATGTAGGTGGTTCCTGGGAGTCCATCACGTCTTGCGCCATGGTTCGGTGTTCAGAGGAGTAGATCCCTTCCAAGTTCGTTTTGCTCACCAGTAGTGTCCTGCAAATTGGGTTTGGCGTCCGCGTAAGATTGTAGAGATATCAGGGATGGAGCCATAGAGTTGCGATTTAGTTGGATGTTGTCTCCAAGAGATGTTAAATATAGCTCTCAGCATTCGAGTGTAGGTTTCACCAAGTTGATTTCAAAATATGTTTCATATATATATATATATATATATATATATATATATATATATATATATATGCTTGATAACTAAACTGTCAGGGTTTCAATTTTCGGTAGTGGATGTGCACTGCTGATGAGTCCCAAATATAGGACGAAACGGCCGTCCAGTGCTTTCTGCATTCTGTTGAGATTTCTTTCAGACTCAATGAATTACTCAATTATAATTATCAAATCCTCCTAACAATTTCTATCATATGTATATCATTGCTTGATCCGGCTTCTAATGCTTCAGTTTGAGCGGCTTGGTGATAGTAGTCGTGGCTCCGGGGGGTGGGCACAGTCCTATGTTTACAGAGAATTTCAGTTGAGTTCCACCACGGAATATGTGAGCGAGCGGTGCTATATCGAGTCTGATTCGCTACCTCTTCGTCTCCGAGGCCCGTTGAAACAGTTGGTATGACGTTTGCTTGATAACTCAACTGTCAGGGTTTCAGTTCTCGGTAGTGGATGAGCACTGCTGATGAGTCCCAAATATAGGACGAAACGGCCGTCTAGCGCTTTCTGTTGATGTTGCTTTCAGACTCAATGAATTACTTAATTTTATATATATATTTTGTTTTAAAAATATGATTCCTTCGCTACATAACAGTTCTCATGTTTCAAAAGCGAGAGCCGAGACCCCTAATATAATTTTTGAAATTATGTTGAGTTAAGGTGTCTGGTCACGCTTCCTCGTCAAACGAGAATTTGGGAATAAGCTATCTTTTGGTTAGCGCGTGTTTATAAGTGCGGTCTCTTGGAACATTAGTTGCTATGGAAACGGCTAGTGTCAGCCATTTTGGTTAGGTGGTCAAAGAGCTAAGAATTAATTTTTATCTACAGATCAGTCCCCTTCGAAAAATGTATGTCAAGTTACAATGGGGGGGGGGTCTATTTCAAAACTGATAGTAGATTAAGCTGGTCAAAAGGCAATTTTTTATGGCTTTGCCGCAGGTCGTTAAGTATCGAGAAGGTTGTGTTTCATTATTATCTGTTTAATCTGTTTATTTATTTGTTTATTCAAATGGCTTTTTTTTTTTACTTCAACAAAGGGTTTTTCTCATTAATTATTGGGCTGAGCTTTTAAGGCTTTTAAACTATAGACTTTATTTGTTTATATCTATTTATTAATTATTTAATGCCAAAATTTGTTGATGTCGGCAGAAAACCGTTAACTCAGGTCTGTGGTTTAATAACTTTTCACTATTTAGAAACTTAATGATGTGCAGTTTTTCATGCATGCATAAAGTGCATGGGTCGTCCCAGGTTTTACAAGTTCTAGCCCTTTATGCCTACATGAAAAACTGCACATCATTAAGTTGCATACCTGCATATATATATATATATATATATATATATATATATTAAGTTTCATCAATTACACGTCTGCTGAGCCACTCAAGATAATGTTACTGTCAAAATGATTATGGTGAACAAGGTGTGTGGTATATGATAAAATGGTTGTGACGAATGGTTATGAATATTTTTTTTTCTGTTTATATGTTAATTTTTGAGACACTTATTTGAGTAAATGCTCTGTTTTTTTTATTAAACAGTAGAGATTACATTTAGCCGTCTGAATGTTCGAGAAATTTCATAGAAAATCTGCGTCCTCCGACAGAATTCGAACCTGTGTCCTACATGGGACCATCTTTAAGCCTGGCATGCTGTGACCATTCAGCCACAGTGAATATTTTGTTTTCTAAATTGACCATATAAAAGTTTGAAAATAAAGGTTCGACCGGGCCGCCCAATACCTGGTTGTAACATCTGTCTATATCTCTGAGATGAGGTGTTATGATTACGTTCATTATTTACATTATTCGGACTGTTATCCTCATCTTCACTGTCATATTCACATCGTTTCGGTCGTTGTACGCTCCGGTCTTCTTCAGTTATTTCCCTTTAACTCAACTCTCCAAATTTTGGTTTACCACTACTGTGGCCTGTTATTGAAGTCACAACTCTTTGAGTCTAGTCACAGATGTCCTCAAGAACACATGGCTCAGTGGATAAAGAGGTTGGTTATATCCAGTGACTAGATGACATTTAAGATGTGGATAACAGTCCGAATAATGAAAATAATGCCTTGTTATATATACTACCATGGTGATCGTGGAAAGTATTTCTTTTTTATAATATTGTGGGATTAATTTTCAGAGATGGCAGAGAAGAATGGCGATGAATGTTATTTAAAATAAGCCCAATTGTTTATTGGACTGTAATTTTACCGAACAAATTTTCAGCGTCTAAGGATGCTAAGATCCTGAGTGCTGTTAAGTTATAATCTCTGATAATCTCGACTAACGAAATTTTAAAAAATTCTTCATTTTATATCTGGTAGGTAAATAAGGTATGATTAATTGTAATAAAGTTTTTGTTAATTGACATATGGGTGTAGGAACTTCTGGTATAATAGGATTGAGTGGATTGTCTGATTTATTAATTTTAACATTTCCAGGAACCGGTTCTATAAAGGAATCTTTAGGAACCTACTATGTATATTTTCTTAGAATGTGAACAGTTCATTTTATAGTATCAAAAAGAATTAAACTTAAATTTAATAGAAGACATTTATGTTTTGAAATATTTCAGAGTTAAAATTTTGTTCTGCTTTTTGAATTTAGTGTCATCAGCTGTGTTATGGTTTCTTAGCCACATTTGAACTGAATCGTTGCAGTTCCAAAGATCCAATGGAAGACCTATGAAATTTATGACTTAAAGATTTGCCACATTTTTAACTTCAAAAGAGTTACGAACGTGTGTCTATTAGATTTTCACTAGGCGCGCGCACAAACGTAGCGTAACTAATATTTTAAGGAGACGGTCGGCTATTAATATATAAGATTATTTTCGGATAATCCAACAACCAGTTAGCTAAGCTTTTATAATTTTCAGAATAGGTTCGCGTGAATTGGTAGGATGCCATCACGGCTTATAAATAACCAAGATTATATTCGCATGGGATTTTTTTTAAGTATTCACGATCCGATTTCGGCGTTATTCGTAATTATTTTTTGTTCTATTTTTTTTAAGCGTTTCACCCCAAGCAAGGCGAGAAGCCACTAGCACGCAAGGGGTTACAGAGAGTTAGAGCCAGAGCAAATAGGAATGATAGAGGAAAGGATGAAGAAGAAGGGTAGGGGATAGATCAGGGCATCTGGAGACGTCGATTGACATTACATTTGAATAGTTGGAAATTATAGCTATCAGGGAAACAGGAAAAGGGGAGGGAGTTCCACAGGCGAGAAGTGCGAGACATGAAGCTATTGGAGTAGAAGAGACGGCTACATTTAACAGTTTCGACAGTGAAAGAGTGTGAGGGAAATGCCAGCCTAGTAAGACGCTTAAATTCATGAAGTCTGGGAACCAGCGAAAGCAGTTCATCGGAGGAGTTACCGTGAAAGTATTTGTAAAAAAGACAGAGGGAGGCGACGGCACGTCTGTGAGAGAGCGACTGCAGACGAGATGCCAGATCAGGGTCAATTACATTGCATATCCGTCTCTGGATTTTATCAAGAACCTTGAGGCAAACAGAAGGGGTTACAGACAATATATGGCGGCAATACTCAATGCAAGGGCGAATGGTTGATTTGGAGATTTGAAGGATCGACTCCGGCGAGAAAAATTTCCTGGTGCAGCACAGGGAGACAAATTTCCTTGCGGTGGACGAAGCTATTGACTCAATGTATTCGATCCATCTCAGGTCAGCGGACAATGTGAGACCAAGCAGTCGCAAAGAGGTGCTTTCGTTGAGTTGAGCGTCAGGCATTCTAATGGGAGGCAGGGATGATTCCCTGTGCTGAGTAATAGAGATCAGTTTTGTTTTTGAGGCGTTAAAGTTAACCAGTCAATTTTAAGGCCAGGTTCACTCTTACAACCTCTCTTACCCACGTGTATTGGAAATTAGCCTGTCCCTGTGAACAAACACGTGGTGTTTGAGTCCTGCAACAAAACTTGTCACAGAACTCCCTCAAGTAACTTGCATGTCTTTCTGGTAGGGTTGCGCTCACAGGTGTCTTCCCCTAACCGCTTTGTGGGATTTTATGGCTATACGAAAGGGTGAGTTTTCCACAAATACTGCAAGTATATTGGTGTCCTAATAGCTCTAGGCACAGATTCTATTTTCCCTACTTCGTAACGCGCTATCTGATGGAAGGCTCAATTCTCTCCTGCTGGAAATTATTGTAGCTTTCCCAAATCTACCTTCTCCAACCAGATATATCTTCAGCAACAATTTTCCAGTATTCAACATTGATGCCAAGAGTTGTTAGGTTACATTTAACTACATCTTTTAAACGTTTTTGGGCTTATGAGAGAGTCGATTACCTTATAGAAGCACCCCATTATATATATATATATATATATATATATATATATATATATATATATATATATATATATATTACGCGAATCATTCATACGAAAAGCATGTAAAAAACTTACCTATTTCCCTACCTGAGGATGATCGTATGAAACGATTGAAAGCTAGTAGTAAAAAAAGACCTGATAAAACCGGAATTTATAAACAAGGATCATACCATTCATTAACGGATTCGAGGTTAATGTATTTTATTATTAAAAATTGTTTGCGATAGTGATTCTTGCCATATCATTAACTTCATTATATGCTTTTCGTATGAATGATTCGCGTAATATAAATTGAACCCGCACCACATAATTGAATTTTCTCGTATCATCAAGTATTAAGTTCAGATAAGATATATATGATCACAAATGGGAAATGTTTATTAACGGTTCCTATTTGTTCCTTAACCTAAAATTCTGTAGGATTCTAGACCAAAATTCTAGGTACATCCACAGATTCACGATACTTAAGTTTTCAAATGAAGTTTTCAAAATTAAAAAAAGCTTTTAATTAAAACTAAAATAAATCCTTTCTTAAAGCTTTTATTTTAGTTTTAACTTCAAGCTAATAGATTAAATTTAATATTTCCAATAAGCAAATTACGCTTTCTGTATTTCAAAACTAATTTAAATTGATTGGAATGAATTTTCGTTTGCACTCACTAACCATCGCTGATTTTAGCGCCATTTTTAGCCACATATCATCACAGGTTAATTCTCTTTATCAAAAAATCTGTCAAAAATAAAATATACTTGATATTTTATATTTTTATATATATTTTATTTCAGGAATATTATCTGATATATTGTTCAATTAATTTGATTAGAAACAAATAGCACTTACTTTAAGTTTAAAAATCAGAAAAAGTTGCTAAACTTAGAATTTTAAGCTCAGCGGTAACTATTTATTTAAGGTAAATAATATTTATAATAATATTAATCATAATATTTGTAATAATAATAATATTTACAATAATAATCATGATTATATTAGGTTAACATCTTGAGTGACAGACGGAAGTTTATCTACTTTTTTTCTATACGGTGATCATTTCTGCAAAATTTACTTGAAAAATATGTAATTTTTAACTACTCAGTCATCTTAAAAATTTAAGAAAATATGATCCGTAATCTAATGTTTTTGTTGAAATTGACTTACTTTGCATTTAAATATACTATACTTATCGCTTATATTTTCTGTTATTACCATGGGTGGATGGATGTCTGTATTTACAAAATACGGTAGGTTTATAGACATATAAAAACATTCAAAATTCTTTTTAAATATTGAGTTTCGTTAAATTGTACTAAGCTTTTACATGTACGGTTAGTAAATAATTTTTAATTAATAACAATATCATCCAACCTCTACAAAGTAAGATAAAATTTTAAAAGGTTTAAAATATCATAAAATATTATTTGATATATATATATATATAGGAAAAGTCAATATTCAATAACATTATCTACGAATACGGCCACAATGTGTTGACCGTGTTTAGATAGATTAGGTCTTAATAATAATATAAAGATTTTGACGATAAAACTTTCATATATATATATATATATATATATATATATAGAGAGAGAGAGAGAGAGAGAGACAGAGACAGAGAGAGAGAGAAACAGAGAGAGAGAGGGAGAGAGAGAGGGGAAGAGAATGAGAGATATGAACAGACTGAGTTAGATAGATAATGAACAGACTGAGATAGAGAGAGAGAGAGAGAGAGATAATGAACTGATTGAGATAGATAGATAGATAGATAGATAGATAGATAGATAGATAGATAGATAGATAGATATGAACAGACTGAGAAACATAATGAACAGACTGAGATAGATAAATAGATATATAGAGAGAGATACGGGGAGAGATAGATAATGAACTGATAGCGATAGATATATAGATAATGAACAACTGAGATAGATAGATAGATAGATAGATAGATAGATAGATAGATAGATAGATAGATAGATAGATAGATGTGAATAAGCATAGATAGATAGATGTGTACACTTAATTCCGAATTGATTTCCGTCTTTCCTGGTATGGGGGCGTCTCCGTTTAACTTACGCCGCTGCGAAGTGTTTTGATGCGTGCTTTTGGCCCCACCGCTGAGCGCGATCTCTAGGTCATTACGCTTTGCCTCATCAAGGATTATGACCGTTACAGCTGACCCTTGCGACCTTCATGAACCCACTTAGGAGAAACACCAAAGACAGATTTAAGGAGCCTAATAGGCGAGGGGATGTAGATAAGAATTAAACACTTAAGAGTTTTTAAATGAAAGGATTCATGCGACTTAGGCTTAGGGAGAGCGAAGAATGAGTGGAAATAGAGAAACCAGAAAAAGAATTGACCTTATAAACATTATTATTATTATTATTATGATTATTATTATT
>OZ038518.1:62527079-62554579 GCA_964036315.1 Acanthosepion esculentum | reverse complement strand
GAGTGTTAGAGGAAAGGATGTGGAGAAGGATAGTGGATAGATCAAGGCAAGGGGTTACAGAAGATTTGGAGCGAGAGTGGATAGGAGCGATAGAGGAAAGTATGTGTAGAAGGATAGTGGATAGATCAATGCAAGGGGTTACAGAAGATTTGGAGCGAGTGCAGATAGGAGTGTTAGAGGAAAGGATGTGGAGAAGGATAGTGGATAGATCAAGGCAAGGGGTTACAGAAGATTTGGAGCTAGAGCAGATAGGAGTGTTAGAGGAAAGGATGTGGAGAAGGATAGTGGATAGATCAAGGCAAGGGGTTACAGAAGATTTGGAGCGAGAGCAGATAGGAGTGTTAGAGGAAAGGATGTGGAGAAGGATAGTGGATAGATCAAGGCAAGGGGTTACAGAAGATTTGGAGCGAGTGCAGATAGGAGTGTTAGAGGAAAGGATGTGGAGAAGGATAGTGGATAGATCAATGCAAGGGGTTACAGAAGATTTGGAGCGAGTGCAGATAGGAGTGTTAGAGGAAAGGATGTGGAGAAGGATAGTGGATAGATCAAGGCAAGGGGTTACAGAAGATTTGGAGCGAGTGCAGATAGGAGTGTTAGAGGAAAGGATGTGGAGAAGGATAGTGGATAGATCAAGGCAAGGGGTTACAGAAGATTTGGAGCGAGTGCAGATAGGAGTGTTAGAGGAAAGGATGTGGAGAAGGATAGTGGATAGATCAAGGCAAGGGGTTACAGAAGATTTGGAGCGAGAGCAGATAGGAGTGTTAGAGGAAAGGATGTGGAGAAGGATAGTGGATACATCAAGGCAAGGGGTTACAGAAGATTTGGAGCGAGAGTGGATAGGAGTGATAGAGGAAAGTATGTGGAGAAGGATAGTGGATAGATCAAGGCAAGGGGTTACAGAAGATTTGGAGCGAGAGTGGATAGGAGTGGTAGAGGAAAGTATGTGGAGAAGGATAATGGATAGATCAATGCAAGGGGTTACAGAAGATTTGGAGCGAGAGTGGATAGGAGTGATAGAGGAAAGTATGTTGAGAAGGATAGTGGATAGATCAAGGCAAGGGGTTACAGAAGATTTGGAGCGAGAGTGGATAGGAGCGATAGAGGAAAGTATGTGTAGAAGGATAGTGGATAGATCAATGCAAGGGGTTACAGAAGATTTGGAGCGAGTGCAGATAGGAGTGTTAGAGGAAAGGATGTGGAGAAGGATAGTGGATAGATCAAGGCAAGGGGTTACAGAAGATTTGGAGCTAGAGCAGATAGGAGTGTTAGAGGAAAGGATGTGGAGAAGGATAGTGGATAGATCAAGGCAAGGGGTTACAGAAGATTTGGAGCGAGAGCAGATAGGAGTGTTAGAGGAAAGGATGTGGAGAAGGATAGTGGATAGATCAAGGCAAGGGGTTACAGAAGATTTGGAGCGAGTGCAGATAGGAGTGTTAGAGGAAAGGATGTGGAGAAGGATAGTGGATAGATCAATGCAAGGGGTTACAGAAGATTTGGAGCGAGTGCAGATAGGAGTGTTAGAGGAAAGGATGTGGAGAAGGATAGTGGATAGATCAAGGCAAGGGGTTACAGAAGATTTGGAGCGAGTGCAGATAGGAGTGTTAGAGGAAAGGATGTGGAGAAGGATAGTGGATAGATCAAGGCAAGGGGTTACAGAAGATTTGGAGCGAGTGCAGATAGGAGTGTTAGAGGAAAGGATGTGGAGAAGGATAGTGGATAGATCAAGGCAAGGGGTTACAGAAGATTTGGAGCGAGAGCAGATAGGAGTGTTAGAGGAAAGGATGTGGAGAAGGATAGTGGATACATCAAGGCAAGGGGTTACAGAAGATTTGGAGCGAGAGTGGATAGGAGTGATAGAGGAAAGTATGTGGAGAAGGATAGTGGATAGATCAAGGCAAGGGGTTACAGAAGATTTGGAGCGAGAGTGGATAGGAGTGGTAGAGGAAAGTATGTGGAGAAGGATAATGGATAGATCAATGCAAGGGGTTACAGAAGATTTGGAGCGAGAGTGGATAGGAGTGATAGAGGAAAGTATGTTGAGAAGGATAGTGGATAGATCAAGGCAAGGGGTTACAGAAGATTTGGAGCGAGAGTGGATAGGAGTGGTAGAGGAAAGTATGTGGAGAAGGAGAATGGATAGATCAAGGCAAGGGGTTACAGAAGATTTGGAGCGAGAGTGGATAGGAGTGATAGAGGAAAGTATGTTGAGAAGGATAGTGGATAGATCAAGGCAAGGGGTTACAGAAGATTTGGAGCGAGAGTGGATAGGAGTGGTAGAGGAAAGTATGTGGAGAAGGATAATGGATAGATCAAGGCAAGGGGTTGCAGGAGATTTGGAGCGAGAGTGGACAGGACTGATAGAGGAAAGTATGTGGAGAAGGATAGTGGATAGATCAAGGCAAGGGGTTACAGAAGATTTGGAGCGAGTGCAGATAGGAGTGTTAGAGGAAAGGATGTTGAGAAGGATAGTGGATAGATCAAGGCAAGGGGTTACAGAAGATTTGGAGCGAGAGTGGATAGGAGTGGTAGAGGAAAGTATGTGGAGAAGGATAATGGATAGATCAAGGCAAGGGGTTACAGAAGATTTGGAGCGAGAGTGGATAGGAGTGATAGAGGAAAGTATGTGGAGAAGGATAGTGGATGGATCAAGGCAAGGGGTTACAGAAGATTTGGAGCGAGAGTGGATAGGAGTGGTAGAGGAAAGTATGTGGAGAAGGATAATGGATAGATCAAGGCAAGGAGTTACAGAAGATTTGGAGCGAGAGTGGATAGGAGTGATAGAGGAAAGTAAGTTGAGAAGGATAGTGGATAGATCAAGGCAAGGGGTTACAGAAGATTTGGAGCAAGAGTGGATAGGAGTGGTAGGGGAAAGGATGTGGAGAAGGATAATGGATAGATCAAGGCAAGGGGTTGCAGAAGATTTGGAGCGAGAGTGGACAGGAGTGATAGAGGAAAGTATGTGGAGAAGGATAGTGGATAGATCAATGCAAGGGGTTACAGAAGATTTGGAGCGAGTGCAGATAGGAGTGTTAGAGGAAAGGATGTGGAGAAGGATAGTGGATAGATCAAGGCAAGGGGTTACAGAAGATTTGGAGCGAGTGCAGATAGGAGTGTTAGAGGAAAGGATGTGGAGAAGGATAGTGGATAGATCAAGGCAAGGGGTTACAGAAGATTTGGAGCGAGAGTGGATAGGAGTGATAGAGGAAAGTATGTGGAGAAGGATAGTGGATAGATCAATGCAAGGGGTTACAGAAGATTTGGAGCGAGTGCAGATAGGAGTGTTAGAGGAAAGGATGTGGAGAAGGATAGTGGATAGATCAAGGCAAGGGGTTACAGAAGATTTGGAGCGAGTGCAGATAGGAGTGTTAGAGGAAAGGATGTGGAGAAGGATAGTGGATAGATCAAGGCAAGGGGTTACAGAAGATTTGGAGCTAGAGCAGATAGGAGTGTTAGAGGAAAGGATGTGGAGAAGGATAGTGGATAGATCAAGGCAAGGGGTTACAGAAGATTTGGAGCGAGAGCAGATAGGAGTGTTAGAGGAAAGGATGTGGAGAAGGATAGTGGATACATCAAGGCAAGGGGTTACAGAAGATTTGGAGCGAGAGTGGATAGGAGTGATAGAGGAAAGTATGTTGAGAAGGATAGTGGATAGATCAAGGCAAGGGGTTACAGAAGATTTGGAGCGAGAGTGGATAGGAGTGGTAGAGGAAAGTATGTGGAGAAGGATAATGGATAGATCAATGCAAGGGGTTACAGAAGATTTGGAGCGAGAGTGGATAGGAGTGATAGAGGAAAGTATGTTGAGAAGGATAGTGGATAGATCAAGGCAAGGGGTTACAGAAGATTTGGAGCGAGAGTGGATAGGAGTGGTAGAGGAAAGTATGTGGAGAAGGATAATGGATAGATCAAGGCAAGGGGTTACAGAAGATTTGGAGCAAGAGTGGATAGGAGTGATAGAGGAAAGTATGTTGAGAAGGATAGTGGATAGATCAAGGCAAGGGGTTACAGAAGATTTGGAGCGAGAATGGATAGGAGTGGTAGAGGAAAGTATGTGGAGAAGGATAATGGATAGAACAAGGCAAGGGGTTGCAGGAGATTTGGAGCGAGAGTGGACAGGACTGATAGAGGAAAGTATGTGGAGAAGGATAGTGGATAGATCAATGCAAGGGGTTACAGAAGATTTGGAGCGAGTGCAGATAGGAGTGTTAGAGGAAAGGATGTTGAGAAGGATAGTGGATAGATCAAGGCAAGGTGTTACAGAAGATTTGGAGCGAGAGTGGATAGGAGTGGTAGAGGAAAGTATGTGGAGAAGGATAATGAATAGATCAAGGCAAGGGGTTGCAGGAGATTTGGAGCGAGAGTGGATAGGAGTGATAGAGGAAAGTATGTTGAGAAGGATAGTGGATAGATCAAGGCAAGGGGTTACAGAAGATTTGGAGCGAGAGTGGATAGGAGTGGTAGAGGAAAGTATGTGGAGAAGGAGAATGGATAGATCAAGGCAAGGGGTTACAGAAGATTTGGAGCGAGAGTGGATAGGAGTGATAGAGGAAAGTATGTGGAGAAGGATAGTGGATAGATCAAGGCAAGGGGTTACAGAAGATTTGGAGCGAGAGTGGATAGGAGTGGTAGAGGAAAGTATGTGGAGAAGGATAATGGATAGATCAAGGCAAGGGGTTACAGAAGATTTGGAGCGAGAGTGGATAGGAGTGATAGAGGAAAGTATGTGGAGAAGGATAGTGGATAGATCAAGGCAAGGGGTTACAGAAGATTTGGAGCGAGAGTGGATAGGAGTGATAGAGGAAAGTATGTGGAGAAGGATAGTGGATAGATCAAGGCAAGGGGTTACAGAAGATTTGGAGTGAGAGCAGATAGGAGTGTTAGAGGAAAGCATGTGGAGAAGGATAGCGGATCGATCAAGGCAAGGGGTTACAGAAGATTTGGAGCGAGAGCAGATAGGAGTGTTAGAGGAAAGGATGTGAAGTAAGATAGTGGATAGATCAAGGCAAGGGGTTACAGAAGATTTGGAGCGAGAGCAGATAGGAGTGTTAGAGGAAAGGGTGTGGAGAAGGATAATGGATACATCAAGGCAAGGGGTTACAGAAGATTTGGAGCGAGAGTGGATAGGAGTGATAGAGGAAAGTATGTTGAGAAGGATAGAGGATAGATCAAGGCAAGGGGTTACAGTAGATTTGGAGCGAGAGTGGATAGGAGTGAAAGAGGAAAAGATTTGGAGAAGGATAGTGGATAGATCAAGGCAAGGGGTTACAGAAGATTTGGGGCGAGAGTGGACAGGAGTGATAGAGGAAAGTATGTGGAGAAGGATAGTGGATAGATCAAGGCAAGTGTTACAGAAGTTTTGGAGCGAGAGCAGATAGGAGTGTTAGAGGAAAGGATGTGGAGAAGGATAATGGATATATCAAGGCAAGGGGTTACAGAAGATTTGGAGCGAGAGCAGATAGGAGTGTTAGAGGAAAGTATGTGGAGAAGGATAGTGGATAGATCAAGGCAAGGGGTTACAGAAGATTTGGAGCGAGAGCAGATAGGTGTGTTAGGGGAAAGGATGTGGAGAAGGATAATGGATAGATCAAGGGAAGGGGTTACTGAAGATTTGGAGCGAGAGTGGATAGGAGTGATAGAGGAAAGTATGTGGCGAAGGATAGTGGATAGATCAAGGCAAGGGTTACAGATGTTTTGGAGCGAGAGCAGATAGGAGTGTTAGAGGAAAGGATGTGGAGAAGGATAGTGGATAGATCAAGGCAAGGGGTTACAGAGGATTTGGGGCGAGAGCATATAGGGGTTTTAGAGGAAAGGATGTGGAGAAGGATAGTGGATAGATCAAGGCAAGTGTTTACAGAAGATTTGGAGCGAGAGCAGATAGGAGTGTTAGAGGAAAGTATGTGGAGAAGGATAATGGATAGGTCAAGGCAAGGGGTTACAGAAGATTTGGAGCGAGGGCAGATAGGAGTGTTAGAGGAAAGTGTGTAGAATGATAGTGGATAGATCAGGGCAAAGGGTTACAGGATATTTGGGGTGAGAGCAGATAGGAATGTTAGAGGAAAGGATGTGGAGAAGGATAGTGGATAGATCAAGGCAAGGGGTTTACAGAAGATTTGCGGCGAGAGCAAATAGGAGTGTTACAGGAAAGGATGTGGAGAAGGATAGTGGATAGATGAAGGCAAATGGAGATGTCGATTGACGTTACATTTGAATATTTGGAGATTATAGTTGCCAGGGAAACAGGAATAAGGAAGGGAGTTTCACTGGCAAGAGGTGCAAGACATTGAGCCTATTGGAGTAGACGAGACGTCTACATTTAACAGTTTCAACAATGAAAGGTTGGGAACGGGATGCCAGCCTCGTAGGACGCTTGAATTCATCAAGCCTGGGAACCAACGAAAGCAGCTCATCGGTGCAGTTACCATGAAAGTATTTGTAAAAAAGACAGAGGGGGGCGACGGCACGTCTGTGATAGAGCAACTGCAGACGAGATGCCAGATCAGGGCCATTTACATTGCATATCTCTCTCTGGATTTTATCAAGAACCTTGACGCAAACAGAACAGGCCCCAGACCATATATTGCAGCAATACTCCATGCAAGGGCGAATGGTTGTTTTGTAGATTTGAAGGATCGACTCCGGTGAGAAACATTTCCTGGCGCGGCACAGGGAGCCCACATTCCTTGCGGTGGACAAAGCTATTGACTCAATGTATTTGATCCATCTCAGGTCAGCGGACAGTGTGAGACCAACCGGTCGCAGAGAGGAGCTCTCGAGAAGTTGGGCTTCAGACATTCTAATGGGGAGCAGGGAAGGCTCCCTGTGATGATTAATAGAGAGTAGTTTTTGTTTTTTAAAATAAAAGAGCGTTAAACTGAACAAATAGGAATCAAAAATGGAATGAATAAATAAAAATGAAAGAAGAGGGAACAAAAGAAATGAACACAAGCGGCAAGAGTTAAACACGGGACCAAATCTACGCTATGACTAGAAGTAAAAATTAAGATTTATTTAATTCATTTCGACTCTGCACATAAACACTTTCTTTTCTTTCTATATATCGTGTCCTTTCAGGACGTAGGTAATCATGGCTCTCAACCTCCCTCTATGCCTGGCAGCTCTCAACAAGTTCCTTCCCTCTGTTACCTTCCCCACACCACGTTCTGTCATCCACTTGCTTAAAGCCCCTAGGTATGTCATGCGTTGCTTTCCATTGTCTCTCTTTCCCTCTATTCGACCAGTGAGTATCAGATTCTCCAGGCCCTCCTTCCTCATTATGTGCCCCAGGAACTTCAGCTACCTCTGCCTGATGTTAGATATAAGCCACTTCCCTGTTTGTATCCTCTCCAAGACCTCATCGTTGTCCACACGCTCGGTCCATGATATCCTTAGCATCCTTCTGTAGAACCACATCTCCGTCGCCTCAAGTCTCTTCTTAGTCTTTGAGGAAATCGTTCAACATTCGCTGCCGTAAAGAACGACAGATGTCACGTAACAGTTCAGTATTATTTTCTTCGTTACCAACAGCATCTAGGAAATGTATTAACGGAGAACGGGAAATACGACACGTAAATCAGTATTTTCTTTCTTTTTATGGGCCGTGTCCCTTCATATCGTAGACGATCATGGCTCTCCACTTCTCCCTATCCCTGTAATTGTCAATAATTTTTTTCTCTTTGCTACTTCACCCAAACCATGTTATGTCATTCACTTGCTTAAGCCCACTAGCTATGCTATGCGTTGCTTACCATTGTCTCTTTTTCACTCTATTCGACCTGTGAGTATCAGATTCTCCAAGCCGTCCTTTCTCATAATGTGTCCCAGAAACTTCAGCTGACTCCTCTTGGTGTTAAGTATAAGCCTTCTCCTTGTTTGTAACCTATGTAAGACATCATCGTTGCTCACACGCTCGGTCCATGATATCCTTCTGTAGAACCACATCTCCGTCGCCTCGAGTCTCTTCTTCATCTTTGAGGAGACCGTCCAGTATTCGCTGCCGTGAATATTATTTTATGTCATGTCTCTTCAAGAAGCATCCTTCTGTAGAACCATACTCCCGTTGCCTCGAGATTCTTTTTCATATTTGAGGAAATTGTATCAACATTCGCTTCGTACATAAGAACAGATATCAAATTTCTTCGCTACCAAATACTCTAATCAGTTTTACTACAATGTCCATAAAAAGCTTCTCTACTGACATTGTGAATGGATATATATATATATATATATATATATATATATATATATATATATAGATAGATAGATAGATAGATAGATAGATAGATACACTCAATGAGTGCGTCTCAATGCGCCTTGACGTTTACGTTTTCCATTGCCATGGCGCGGAAAAATTATGTTGAATCAATTATAAGATTTGATGCTACAAAAGCTGGTTCACTCATCGCTGCTCACATGTTCGGTCGCTGGTAACCATAGCATCCTTATAACCACATTTCCGTCGACTCGAGTCTCTTCTTCATCTTTGAGGAAATCATCCAACATTCGATGCCGTAAAGAAGAACAGATATCACGTAACAGCTTTGTATTCTTTTCTTCGATAACAAATACACAGTTTTACTACAGTGACCATAAAAAAACTTCTCTACAGACATTGTGAATGGTTATATATCTAACCTCAATGAGTGTGTCTTGACGTTTACTTTTTCCACTGCCATAACGTGGAAACTTTATATTAAATCAATTATACGGTCCGATGCTACAAAAGCTGGTTCACCATTCTTTTCTGATTCACTTGTCTTTTGTGTCAGCTTGAATCTAGTGTCCCCGACCTGCAAATCGCCCTTCGGTCTCATCCTTTTACTCATGACCATGCATTCTATCTTCTTCAAGTTTATGCTTAGTCTCTTTTTCCCACTGTCATTACCTTTCGTAATATATTTTTTAATTTCTTTTCCATGTCTGCTATCAGTACTGTGTCATCTGCGTTCTTGCACGTTTATAAATCTTTGAGGAGACCGTCCGATATTCGATGCCGTAAAGAAGGACAGATGTCACGTAACAGCTCAGTATTCTTTTCTTCGATAACAAATACTCAGTTTTACTACAGACATTGTGAATGGATATATATCTAACATCAATGAGTGTGTCTTAATGCGACTTGAAGTTTACTTTTTTCTACTACCATAACGTGGAAAATTTATATTAAATCAATTATAAGGTCCGATGCTACAAAAGCTGGTTCACCATTTATGTTCTGTTCACTAGAATCTATCTTCCAATTTTATAAGTCTACCATTCTTTCTTCCTTTGAATATTGCTACCGCGTCTAGTCTTTGTATTTTTACTCTATATTTATACATTCTTGATAAAATCCAAATAAGATTCCGCATTGTTTTCGGTCCTAAACAGGCAGCTCGGCTTCAGTCTCTTTCCCGCCGCTGTGGTGTTGTTTCCCTGTGCGTTTTCAATAAATATTTTCAAGGTGACTTTGAGGTATTATTGAGGCTGCAGTAAGAATGGTAAGTAAACATGTGTTGTTTTGGTGTAAGCAACAATGTGGTATGTTTGGGTCAGTAATCGATTCTAGCTAAGTTTAAGAAACTGTCACATTCACCACATTTCGGCCGTTGCACCTTCCGGCTTTCTTCAGAAATATAGACACATCCTGATGTAGGCTGAGCGTAAAACGGCCGAAACGTCGTGAATGTAAGAGTGAAGGTGAGGAGCAATGTAAATAGATGAAATTGCTACAATACCTCATGTCAGAAATATAGACACATCCTGATGTAGGCTGAGCGTAAAACGGCCGAAACGTCGTGAATGTAAGAGTCAAGCTGAGGAGAAATTTAAATTGATGAAATAGCTGCAAGTTTCCTCAAGTTTCTCTCGAGAGGAGCCATATTTAGAAATCCAAGAACAGTTCCATGTAGTCTTCTATTTGCAACGTTTTCTGATAACTGTTTTTATGAATTTCCCGCTATAGTACCTAGGTTTTATGAACTTAAACGCAGTACTAGACTGGCGGTTAAGTCTCATCATTTAACAGTTGAAATGGCTGGATTTAAGTTCTACGCTATCGTTTTCTTCTATCACACTTTTAGGTTGTAGTATTCTCTTTCAGCTTTTTGCTACCCACTTATTTTAAAAATTGAAATGCAATGTCAATAGCTATCTTGTGTATTCTTCATTCTTTTTCTTTTATTGTCCTCTTTCGCTAATAGTAATTTTTCTCATATTCTCTAAAATTCAGTGGCCCTTTGGATCTGAGTGGCTTCATTGCCTTTGATCTTCAAAAATTGAAATGCAATGTCAATCGTTATCTTCTGTCTTCTTAATTCTTCTTCTTTTATTGTCCTCTCTCCTTAATAGTAATTTTTCTCATATTCTCTAACACTCAGTAACGCTCTAAACATTTGAACTTCTGCGGCTCGTTACCATTAATAACATATTCATTATTCAAGGTAGAACATTAAAATCTTACAAACTGTAACTTTATTGAAACATAAAAGAACATTAAACCTGTTAATCCGAAAAAAATGTGATATAGCTTTATTTAGTTACTTTGGTAATTATAAGCAAGGCTCCTTAAATACTCGATGGTAATCATGCTTTTAAAATCTAAGAAGAGTTACATGTATACTTCTATCTACATTTCTATAATTCTTTTTATTCTCCGCTGTTGATAATGCTCACTTCATGTTATGCGTATCTCTAACTTTCTTTACTTTATGCCATCAGTCTATATATTTTCATATGTTGAGATGCTGCATGCCAAATTCGTACGTTAATCAACAGTGGGAGGCCTCCGCCTGATTGTGCCATTTTCCCCGTTTAATATTCTGACGTTAAAGGTTCGAAATCTCAGGCAAATGATTGAAGTTTACCGCCAAACGAGCTGGCGCCAAAATGTCCGTGCCAAAAAGCCAGCATCCAAAATGTATCTATACATCGTGAGCTGCGTTTTTTTCCCTAAACATTATTTAATGTTTCACTTTTTCATTGACCAAATGACTATTTCAGTAATTATTATACTGACCCCAAAACATATTAAACCTTCCTCATTATATGACTCTATCCCTGAGATGAGGTATTTTAATCATTTACACTATTTACATTTTTCGGATTGTTATCCTCATCTTCATTGCCATATTCAAAACGTTTCGGCCGTTGTATGCTAGGGCTTTCTTTAGGATCTATCTATATTTCTGAGATGAGGCATTTTAATCATTTACACTATTTACATTGTTCGGACTGTTATCCTCATCTTCATTGTAATGTTTCGGCCGTTGTACGCTCCAGACTTCTTCAGCTGATAGGAATTTCAAACCGTATCCTTTATTTCGTCCACCGTGATATATTGTTCTAGTTCTAGTGGATAAGAACATAGGTAAGATCCAGTGACTAGACCCAAAGAGTTGTGAGTTCAATATCAGACTACGGCAGTATTGAACCAAAAACTTGGAGAGTTGAGTTTAACGGGAAATAACTGAGGCATCCGGATGAGGCGTGGCACTTGGAACTAGAACAATCTACCCCGCTGGACGAAATAAAGGGTTCGATTCGAAATTCCAATCACCTGAAGAAGGCCGGAGTGTACAACGGCCGAAAAGTTGTGAATGACGTGATGAAGATGAGGATAACAGTCCGAATAATGTAAATAATGCAAGCTTCCTTTTCATGACGTCCTCCGTATTTTATATTCACTCAACCAGTGCGTAAAAATGCGATAAGAATCTCTTACCCACTCACACCCACCACTCTCCACCGATAAAAAATATACTTGTAAATATCACAGACAGAATAGAACATATATATATATATATATATATATATATATATATATATATATATATATATATATATATATATATATATATATATTATGAAATGGACAAAGTCCGACAATTATTTAAAGACATTTTTATGTTTAACATTATTTTTATAGATACAAGTATTTAAGTAAATGCTCTGTTTTATAATGAACAGTATTAAATAACATTTACCGGCCTGAATGTCCGAGAAATTTTCATTCGAGGACGAATATTTTCTATGAAGATTTCTCGGACATGCAGGCCGGTAAATGTTATTTAATACTGTTTATTATAAAACAGAGCATTTACTTAAATACTTGTATTTACATTGCTCCTCATCTTGACTCTTACATTCACGACGTTTCGGCCGTTTTACGCTCAGCCTACTTCAGGATGTGTCTATATTTCTGAGATGAGGTATTGCAAATACACTGTTTAATATATTCACGATGCGTCTACGTAAATACGAGTATCGTCAAAATTAACGTTTAAAGTGATTACATATATATATATATATATATATATATATATATATATATATATATATATATATATATATATATGAAGAAAGAACAGTAAGATGTATAATCAGGTGTTCTTATTGATATTTATTATTATTTTTACAAAACAGTGCTCAATGTAAATTTACAAAGCACAAATATTATAAATTAACTGATTTAAAATATATTTTTGTTTGCTTCACAGTAATAACCATGTTTCAAAAACTAAAGCTAAAAACTTCAAATTTAATTTTTAATTAAATTAAAAGCATTAGTTCCGTTTCATCTTCAATCGAATTTTGGAATAACTTATTTTTAAATTTACTATTTAGAGTAAATTTCAAAATGAGTTATTCCAAAATTTAAAAATAAGTTATTCCAAAATTTAAAAATAAGTTATTCCAAAATTCGCTTTTAAGTATATATTGAAATTTGAAGTTTTTAGCTTCAGTTTTTGAAATATGGTTATTACTGTATAGCAAAAAATATTTTAAATCAGTTAATTTATTATAATATATATATATATATATTAATATTAATATATATATATATATATATATATATATATATATATATATATATATATATATATATGTTTGTGTATTTAGGCCGCAATCCTTTTTTCATGCACATTTCATTAAAAATGACTGACAAAGTGCTTTTATTTAGCTTTTTATATAATTTCTTGTAGGATCTAAAAAAAATTTTTCTTACCGGATGACAAATTATATAAAAATTGTCAGAATGTTCTTTTTATCCGAGCGCTTATTTATTAGATCCCACAAGAAATTATATAAAAAGCTAAATAAAAGCACCTTGTCAGTCGTTTTTAATGAAATCTGCATATATGTATATGTATATGTATATATGTGTGTGTGTAAATATTTTCTCAGAATTAACCTCATAAATAACAATTTTACAAATGCACGAGTCATACATCGAAATAATATCAACCACAATTTTGATTCTATAAATGCTACATTCCTAAAAAAAGAAAATTCACTCTCAAGGAAAATCCTCAAGACTGCCGCCAATGAATATTAAATATTATTACTCTATACCCAGGTTTTTTTTCCCCAAATTTCACCATTTCTAATTGAATCTCTCCTCTCTCAAGCCAACGGACACAACAAATATATAAAAAAAATCAAAAGAAAAACAACACCCGGTCAGTTGTGTGCCATGCGTAATACACGCTTAGGCGATCATGTATCTTTCATTACATGTCTGACAAGGCAGATTTTTTTCCCTGCAGTAGGTTGCCATTTCTTTCTGCGGTAGATGGCCTTGGATGACAACTGGTAGACCAAGTTGTTATCTAAAACTATAGAACCCGGTTTATCCTGCTATTTACCCATATCTGGGTAGGGGAGAAAACGAGGATTCATATATTTCCCAAAGGTATTAGCACGTAAGTGAATGCAATAGATTCGAATGGATTTCCAGCTCGGCTCTCCGATTCCTCAATCCGAGCCGCAACAATACAAACATTTCTAAAAATGAAAATATTATCTTCAAACAAAAAGTAATTGACGTAAATTTTCAGTTCACCATTTGAATATCTAATTGTCAGCCAGTTATGTGCCAGGCTTGATACACGCTTAGGCGATCATGTATCTTTCGATACATAACTGACGAGGCAGATTTTTTCCTTGCAGTCGGTTGCCATTTCTTTGTGCGGTAGATGGCCTTGGATGGCAACTGGTAGACCTGCCGCCATACAAGGCTATATAACCCTGTTTATCCTGCTATTTACCCATAGCTGGGGAGGGGAGACGACGCGGATTCATATCTTTCCCAAGGGTATTAACAGGTAGTGAATGTAATAGATTCGAATGGATTTCCAGCTCGGCTCTATGTGCCATGCGTGATACATGCTTAGGGATTCATGTATCTTTCAATACATGACTGACAAGACAGATTTTTTCCCGCAGTAGGTTGCCATTTCTTTCTGCAGTAGACCAGTTGCCATCTAAGGCTATAGAACCTATATATTTACTCATAGCTGGGTGGGAGAAGAAGAGGGTTCATACCTTTCCCAAGGGTATTAGCACAACTGCAATTCGAACTCGGCTCTCCGATTCCTCAATCCGAGCCGCTATCCGTTATTCCACGGCAGCGTTTCTAAATTTTTTTAGTTGCTAACGACATTTTGTTTGCTGATTATAGTTACTTTGTTTGAATAAATTCATTTCCTTTTTGCCTGTGAAAAGTCTACATTGGATGAAACGCGTCGGCTAAAACTACACTTTTCCTATTGTCTTTCCTTATATATATATATATATATATATATATATATATATATATATATATATATATATATGTGTGTGTGTGTGTGTGTGTGTGTGTGTGTGTGTTTGCTCGAAACTAAACACACTCCTATATTTATATACATAGGTATATAATCACCCAATAAACACATCTGAGTAATAACTTCACACTCGCCTGCCTGAAAAACACAAGGATACATAATATTTTTTTTCGTACAGTCGGTCTTTCAACCTTACCCCTAAACAAACTCTTACCGCCAATCCTCTGAGGACCCTCTCTAAGCCTCAACATCTCATACGGCGGTACCGTCTCGTCTTAATCCCCTTCCCTAGCGCCAGTTTAGAAGAGGTCAGAAGTTCCTCTTGATGGGGGCTGTTGTGACGAGGCCAGGATTTTAGGCGACGTCTCGAGGCTCGCTCCAACAACCAGAATGTTACGGAACGCCCAATGCACCATAAACACTTTTCTTTCTGCTATTCCTATTGAATCTGTTGTGAATAGATTTTAAAAATTTTTTTAGTGACTTTTGTTCTTGTCAAATTACGAATTCTAAATTAAGAATTTGTTAAAGGCCTGCCTTTCTATTGCCCTTTGGTACCATGAGTCAATAATCAAATCTCTCTCTCTCTCTCTCTCTCACTCTCTCTCATTCTCACTCTCTCTCACTCTCTCTCACACACTCTCACACACTCTCTCTCATTCTCACTCTCTCTCACACACTCTCTCAGACACTCTCTCTCACTCTCTCTCTCACACACTCTCTGTCATTCTCACTCTCTCTCTCTCACACTCTCTCTTTCACTCTCTCTCACTCCCTCTCTCCCTCTCTCTCATTATCACTCACTCTCACTCTCTCTTTCACTCTCTCTCACTCTCTCTCACTCTCTCTCACACTCTCTCTCTCACTCTCACTCTCACTCTCTCTCACTCTCACTCTCTCTTTCACTCTTACTCACTCTCTCTCTCCCTCACTCACTCTCTCTCTCTATCAATATATATATAAATATATATATATATATATATAGTGTAACCCTGATATAAGAGAGTTGTCGGGGCCGGAGAATAAGTCTCTTATATCAGGGTTTCTCTTATATCAGGGTCTGGTCTATTTTGTTTCGGTAAGTATGGCTCTAATTTGGAACCAGAGAAAATCTCTCTTGTATCCGGGTTTCACTATATATATATATATATATATATATATATATATATATATATATATATATATATATATTGATGCATGTTTCATTAAATAATATAGACAAGTTTTGTCTATTTATTTTAAGTAAGTTCCTTTCATATTGTCTGATAAGCTTAATAACATTATCATAGAAAGACACCACAAACTCGCTTTCACGAGGCTTGACTATACGTACATTTAAATGATAAATCTAACATTTTTAGGCATTTAAAACAAAATGCCTGGCCGCGTACACAATTCCGGAAAATCATCGTCGAAAACACAACTATAATTAAACATGAAAACAATAAACAAAAACTAAAAATTCTTGAAGCTATATACATAAAACAGTTGAAACCTAACCTGAACAAAATAAACTACGAAATCCTCACAAATATTCTATAATTGATAACAGAAGCCATTGGTTTATACCAACGGCTTCCCATACTTAATACTTCTCGTTTTTCTCTCTCGCGTGGTCATGTGTGACATACACGAGTTTGTCGTTGCTTTGAAATTTTTCATGCAACAGAAACGGACTATCAGTATTGTTTTGCCCGTGTATTGTTTAATACATTGTAATGTAATTGTCATCTTTGATAATGGCTTATGTAAGGCGAAAGCTTAGATAGGATTAAAACATGTATCAATATGGTGATTTCCTTTCGTCTTTCAATGATAATGTTATTAACCTTATCAGACAATATGAAAGGAACTTACTTAAAATAAATAGACAAAACTTGTCTATATTATTTAATGAAACATGCATCAATGAAAAATTGCTGCCTAAATATACACAATATATATATATATGTAATAATTAGGAGAATTGGATAAATATAATTAAGTAATTCATCGAGTCTGAAACCTCAACAGAATGCAGAAAGCACTGGACGGCCGTTTCGTCCTATATCTGGGACTCATCAGCAGTGCGCATCCACTACCGAGAATTGAAACCCTGACAGATAGGTTGTCAAACGAACACCCTACCAACTGTTCTGTGACGAAGAGGGAGCAAATCAGATTCAATATAGCGCCGCTCACTCACAAATTCCGTGGTGGAACCCAACTTAGATTCTCTCTAACCATAGGAGTGTGTCCCCGGGAGCCACGACTACTATCACCAAGCCGCGCCAACTGGAGCATTAGAAGCCGGTTCAAGCAATGATATATAAGTAATAATTAGGAGGATTGGATAAATATAATTAAGTAATCCATCGAATCTGAAACCTCAACAGAATGCAGAAAGCACTGGACGGCCGTTTCGTGGAATTTGTGAGTGAGCGGCGCTATATTGAGTCTGATTTGCTACCTCTTCGTCACCGAGGCCCGTAGAACAATTTTTGTTAAAGCGGGAACCTAAACTGAACTGTAAAGTTGCAATCAGTCTATCCAAATCTGACCGCTCACCCCCAACTTTGTCACAATTATGTGTTAATATTGCGAAGTACTGTAGCTGAAAAATTCAATTCTGGCTAATTATAAAGTCAGATTCTGGCTAATTATAAAGTCAGATTCTGGTTAATTATAAAGTCAGATTCTGGTTAATTATAAAGTCAGATTCTGGCTAATTATAAAGTCAGATTCTGGTTAATTATAAAGTCAGATTCTGGTTAATTATAAAGTCAGATTCTGGCTAATTATAAAGTCAGATTCTGGTTAATTATAAAGTCAGATTCTGGTTAATTATAAAGTCAGATTCTGGCTAATTATAAAGTCAGATTCTGGTTAATTATAAAGTCAGATTCTGGCTAATTATAAAGTCAGATTCTGGTTAATTATAAAGTCAGATTCTGGTTAATTATAAAGTCAGATTCTGGTTAATTATAAAGTCAGATTCTGGCTAATTATAAAGTCAGATTCTGGTTAATTATAAAGTCAGATTCTGGTTAAATATAAAGTCAGATTCTGGTTAATTATAAAGTCAGATTCTGGTTAATTATAAAGTCAGATTCTGGCTAATTATAAAGTCAGATTCTGGTTAATTATAAAATCAGATTCTGGTTAATTATAAAGTCAGATTCTGGTTAATTATAAAGTCAGATTCTGGCTAATTATAAAGTCAGATTCTGGTTAATTATAAAGTCAGATTCTGGTTAATTATAAAGTCAGATTCTGGCTAATTATAAAGTCAGATTCTGGTTAATTATAAAGTCAGATTCTGGCTAATTATAAAGTCAGATTCTGGTTAATTATAAAGTCAGATTCTGGTTAATTATAAAGTCAGATTCTGGTTAATTATAAAGTCAGATTCTGGCTAATTATAAAGTCAGATTCTGGTTAATTATAAAGTCAGATTCTGGTTATTTATAAAGTCAGATTCTGGTTAATTATAAAGTCAGATTCTGGCTAATTATAAAGTCAGATTCTGGTTAATTATAAAGTCAGATTCTGGTTAATTATAAAGTCAGATTCTGGTTAATTATAAAGTCAGATTCTGGCTAATTATAAAGTCAGATTCTGGTTAATTATAAAGTCAGATTCTGGTTAATTATAAAGTCAGATTCTGGCTAATTATAAAATCAGATTCTGGTTAATTATAAAGTCAGATTCTGGCTAATTATAAAGTCGGATTCTGGTTAATTATAAAGTCAGATTCTGGCTAATTATAAAGTCAGATTCTGGCTAATTATAAAGTCAGATTCTGGTTAATTATAAAGTCAGATTCTGGTTAATTATAAAGTCAGATTCTGGTTAATTATAAAGTCAGATTCTGGTTAATTATAAAGTCAGATTCTGGTTAATTATAAAATCAGATTCTGGTTAATTATAAAGTCAGATTCTGGTTAATTATAAAGTCAGATTCTGGCTAATTATAAAGTCAGATTCTGGTTAATTATAAAGTCAGATTCTGGCTAATTGTAAAGTCAGATTCTGGTTAATTATAAAGTCAGATTCTGGTTAATTATAAAGTCAGATTCTGGTTAATTATAAAGTCAGATTCTGGCTAATTATAAAGTCAGATTCTGGTTAATTATAAAGTCAGATTCTGGTTAATTATAAAGTCAGATTCTGGTTAATTATAAAGTCAGATTCTGGCTAATTATAAAGTCAGATTCTGGTTAATTATAAAGTCAGATTCTGGTTAATTATAAAGTCAGATTCTGGTTAATTATAAAGTCAGATTCTGGCTAATTATAAAGTCAGATTCTGGTTAATTATAAAGTCAGATTCTGGTTAATTATAAAGTCAGATTCTGGCTAATTATAAAGTCAGATTCTGGTTAATTATAAAGTCAGATTCTGGTTAATTATAAAATCAGATATTTTTCCATCACTTAACAACATTGTATGGAAATTATAGAATACTGTTTCACATTTTTTTTTATTTAACCCCTTCCCTGCCAATTATTTTGGGAAAAACTTTTCATTTTGAGATTAATTTCTTTTAATTGTTTTTAATATAGTAACTAAAAAACGGAGATACCTTGAAGTACCCGAGCAGTGGTTAACAACTCTACCAGACGTATTTTTGACAATTGGACAAGTTTCAAGTTCTGAAGGACATAAACAGAATCAAGATCGTCGTATAAACACGTCTGTCGCTGATTTTTAAACGCGTTTATTCGTTCGTGTCTGAAAACGACACTTTCGGTAAAAAAAAAAACGTATATACACTTCTACGCCGAGGAAGGCATTAAGAGTCAATCAACTTACCCCAAAATGACCTCTCATTCACAACTTTGTCACAACGTTGTGATAACGATGCGAGATGCCGTGGAGGAAAAATTTCCGAACTGATCCCGTAACATTAGTATACTTTTTCTTCACTTAATAATTGTTGAAACAAAACATCGGCCTCTCAGGTGAGGAGATCTCGAGCAACGTGTGGACATTGATGGTGAAGAACAGTGGGTCCAGCAGGATGGTACTTCTCCTCATAGTGCTAATGATACCACGGCATGGCTCCGTGAAATGTTTGGGGAGAGTTTCATCAACGGCAGAGCTGTAATGGAACGGATATCCCATACGTCTAGCCTGGAAACCCCCATCCCAGATTGCTTCTATCCAAGGTTCCTCACTGACAACATCTACCAGGGTAACCCTCGCACCATTGTTGCATTGAAGTCAGCTATCACTGAGAATATTGAAGCGATCACCCAGTGCCTTCATCTGAAGGATGTACCCTAGGGATTCTCTTGACATTTTTGGTCCAGGTTTTAGACTAACTCTATCATTTGTGGTCGTTAATTTGTGTTCGATCGTTTGTTTTTCCCAAACTGTGAAAAACCATGTATGGATCACTACAACATCGGCCATGTTGAAGCCCTACTTTCAAAATCACTATGTGTTATTAGACTGTGTTCTTTATCACTGAGAACTTTGATGTTGCGGAACACGGCTTCCAGCAGAAGAGAGATCCACAACACTTAAGAAGATAACCGTCGCACCATTTTTGCATTGAAGTTAGCTATCACTGAGAATATTCAAGCCATCACCCAGTGTCTTCATCTGAACGGTGAACATCTGGAGGATGTACTCTATGGCTCCTCTTGACATTTTTGGTTTAGGTTTGAGACTAACTGGTTGTAGATCCTAAAAAGATATCCTTTTCCCTTTCAATAAATGCAATTTTCATTAATCTATCATTTATGGTCCTTAATTTGTGTTCGATCATTTGTTTTTCCAAAACTGTGAAAAACCATGTATGGACCACTACAACATCGGCCATGTTTAAGCTCTACTTTCAAAATCACTATGTATTATTAGACTGTGTTCTCTAGCACTGAGGACCTTGATGAGGAAGAACACGGCTTCCAGCAGGATGGTGTTCCTCCTCATAGTGCAAATGTTACTATGGCATGGCCCCGTGAAAACTGAGGTGGAATCGGCACCTCACTTTCCTGACCTGAAACCTGAGATTTCACCCTCTGGTTATTCCTAATAACAATTTATACCAGAGCAAACCTTGCACCTCTACTGTATTAAAGGTAGCCATCCCTGAGAAGATTCGGGTGATCACCCAAGAGGAATGTACTCGTGTTATCAACAACTTTGCATTCAACACTGCCCTCCGCAGAATAGCGGACATCTTGAGCATGTACTATAGGGATCCTTTTGACATCTTTTCGTTCATGTTTCAGACTAAATGCTTGCAGATCCTAAAATGTTATCCTTTTACCTTTCAATAAATGTAATGTCCATTACTTTATTATTTGTTGCTTTGATTTGTACCCAATCATTTTGATTAAAAAATTGTGAAAGACCCAGCAGATATGTAAAAACAAAAGGAAAAACTATCCTTTAGTGACGCGTTTCGCTCTCTCAAGGAGTTTATGTATATATATATATATATATATATATATATATATATATATATATATATATATATATATGTTTTTTCACAATTGTTGAAACCAAACATCGGCCTTTTAAGATGAGAAAAGCTTGAGGAACGTGAGAACCTTGAGACTGGGAAACAGTGGTTCCAGCAAAATGGTGCTCCTCTTCTCCCTAAATATTTCAGTTTAAATAAATAAAATGCTGTCCAGCATATAGACCATTATATCAGGAATGAAATTAACTGTAATGGGACTCAAGTTAAACCTTTCCAAATTAGAAAGTATGATCTGGAATTGGAATGAAAACTATAATGGCACATACCCTGAATCCATCATAAAAATGTAAGACGAGGAATCAATGAATACTAAAGACTTTTCTTTTTAAACAATGATTCTTTGACTTTGCGTCTTGTTTAGTTTCTGAAAGACATTGTACGAGAATTGAAGTATTCCATGCCACATTCCAAACGAGTCTAGCAAGACAACGTAGCCAATGTATTGATGATGACGGGTGATCTGCTGATGACATAGGTATTCATACTTAGCATGAGATTTGAGACTAAATGGTTGCAGATCCTAAAATGTCATCCTTTTACCTTTCAATAAATCTAATTTCCATTACTATTTGTTGTCCTTGATTTGTACCCAATCATTTTGATTCAAAAATTGTGAATCACCCTGCAGATATGTAAAAACAAAAGGAAAAACTATTCTTTAATGACGTATTTCGACCTTTGAAGGAGTTTATCATTTGCCTTGATAAAGTCTATTTGAAAGCTGAAGTGGAATCGGGTCCTCACTCGCTTGGCCTCCATATTTCTACCTCTGAGGATCCTCAAGAACAACCTCTACCCGTCTTTCGCTCCATTGGTGCATTGAATACAGTTATCACTGAAAAGTTTTAAGCAATCAATCAGGACGAATGTGTTCGCGTTATCAAAAACTTCGCCTTCAACAATGCCTTCAGCTGAACGGCGGACATCTTGAGCATGTACTATAGGGCTCCTTTTGACATTTTTTCGTTGATGTTTCAGACTAAATGCTTGCAGATCCTGAAATATTATCCTTTTACCTTTCAATAAATGTAATTTTCATTATTTTATTATTTGTTGTCCTTGATTTGTACCTAATCATTTTGATTCAAATATTGTGAAACACCTTGTATAGAACATATACAATTTATTTTCGTATATTTTTATTTGATAATCATTAATTTAGATGACAAATACTAATTTCTTTTTCAAAAATTGCCACGTTATGGTAATGTAAACTTAAGAAGCAACGACGTATTTTAGAGTCTCCAAAATCCTCAAAATATATACATTTATATTCAGAATAAAAAACGGAAAGAAGGAATAAGGTTACGGAGAAATTGACAATCACAGGTCAAATGTAATACAAAAGAAAAGTGCGGGAGACTGATGGGCTTGTGTGAATGAATGGTTTAACGAAGGGTTGGGGGTATAGCAAAAAGACAAAAGTTAGTAAGTGCTACCTGAGCCTTCGAGGGTGGGGCCGTGACGTGAGTGCGTACTTGGCCTCAAATTCACACCCGACCTCAAGTGGAATTTCTATATACAGTCCATCGTTAAAGATGCAGGTAAAACGATCTGCCTCCTCTACCGCTCCAGTAAGTACCTAACACCACATGCTATCCTTTGCCATGATGAGAGCCTGATCAGGCCGAAAATGGAGTAATTATGCCATATTTGGGAAAGAGCTGCGCAGACCTCACTTTCCAGTCTTGATAGAGTTCAAAAGCGTCTACAAGTCCTTGTTGGAGAAGAATTATTTTCCATCCGTCAATGTCAATCTCTCTCTCTCTCTCTCTCTCTCTCTCTCTCTCTCTCTTTCACTCACTCACTCACGGTTCTATTGCTACAACCAGGGTAAGTGCTTGGAGGAACTGCATCTCTTGGTTTCACCAGGTTTAACTTTCACGGTTAGGACCCACCATGTCGCTTACGTCGTAGCAAAACACACACAGTCTCTCCGTATTCCATCGGCGAGAAGTAAGTTCTACATTTGCTTACCGGAAACCACTGCCCTATATAACAGACTCCCAAGAGGATGTTTCCCTGATCACTACAATCCTAACCTGTTCAAGTCTAGAGTCAACCGTTATCTTCTCTTCACCATATAAACTAACCCTTAACGTGACCCTCTACAGCAAGTGACCCCGGATCTTGTACAGAGTGAATCTTACTGTAGAAAAAAAGAAAAAGAAAAAAAAGGCTCTTAATCCTCTCTGGTCACCAGATGTCACGTGATATGTTAACAGGTTTTGCAATAGACAGTGCATAATAAAGATTTTATGAATATGATTTTTCGTTATGAAGTAATTTCCAAACTAAATCAAATACTGGGGCTTATCAAATCATTATTAATAGTTAATTCTTAAGTTCATATCTTATAAAACGTTGACTTTAGAAAATGCAAATACGGAAAGAAAATAGATTTTAAATAAACATATTTAAATAGTTTTTTTTTTCTTTTTTTTTACAGCGAGAAAGACATAACGATTATATCCATCATACTTTTGCGCCCCCTGTCGGTGGTTGTGACAAGTCGCACTGGTTGAGAGACGATAAGGAGAGCGTTTCTCAGCGGGCAGTACTCTTCATTGTGGAAACTAGATAATGCTGTCACTTCCGGCTATGGAAAACTTCTATTTCATTTGTAATTCTCAAACACACACACACAAAGACAGTGACATATATATATATATATATATATATATATATATATATATATATTCAGAATTCATATATATATATATATATATATATATATATATATATATATATATATTCAGTATTCATATATATATATATATATATATATTCAGTATTCATATATATATATATATATATATATATATATATATATATATATATTCAGTATTCATTTTTTTGTCTCTATTTCTTTGGTTCTCAAATCACGTTCATTTCATCTTTTATTTGTCACATTTCTCTCTCTCTCTCTCTCTCTCTCACGCACACACACACAACACACACACACACATACACACATACAAGCTCTTTATCTAGATCTTTCTTCCAACTATTCTTTTATAAGTTTAATTATATGTGAGTAAAATTTCTCAACACCCGTTTTGGCAAACGAGAACTGAATATACAGTTAAAAACTGTTTTTTTGCTGGAATATTCCACTCGCAACTCATACCACAATGCTATATATATATATATATATATATATATATATATATATATATATATATATATATATTAAACATGTTGTGTTGAATGTTAAAGACAACATAGTCCTGCATATTTTCTTTTGAATTTTCTCCTATTTTCTAATGAGACTTTTTATTTAAAAATTATATCGAAATAAATATTGTCCGTAAGATAATCGAGTACTTTCGAATATCATGTTCATCTTCAGGGTCAAAATTTTTAGTCAAATTTTTTTAAAAATATTGCCAATTTCAAATAAAAAGTCTGATTAGAAAATATGACAAAATCCAAAGAAAATATGCAGGACTATGTTGTCATTAACATTCAACACAACATGTTTAAAAAAAAAGTTGCTGCCAAATTACACACACACACACACATACATACATACATACATACATATATATATATATATATATATATATATATATATATATATATATATATATATATATATATATCATGTATATTTAAATAAAAAGAAAGAACAGTAAGATATGTAATCCGGTGTTCTTATTGATATTTTTATTTTTTACAAAATAGTGCTCAATGTAAATTTGCAGAGCATTAAAACTCAGTAAATTTAAAAAATAAGTTACTCCAAAATTCGCTTGAGGATGAAATGAAATGTTTTTAATTTAATTACAAAATTAAATTTGAAGTTTTTAGCTTCCATTTTGTAAACATGGTTATAAACTGGGCATTTATCAGCTAATTGCGGCTTCACCCTACGAAATTTACTGATGACGTCTTCAATAACTGAGTCTAAAATATCAAAAGGATATCCATTTTTTGATAGTGTCATTCTAACAAAGTCAATTTCACCACAGAGAAGGCCCTCAGAACATAACTTAAGTGCCCTGTGAATTAAGACCTTAATCAAATTAATCTTTCGTTGTCTGGGACAACGCGTATAAAGTCCCGAGAAAGAGGCCTTCTTAAATACGGAAGTCCCAAACTTGTCAATGATCATATGGACGAGAACATCCAAAAAGGAAAGACAAGAATTGGACTCCTTTTCTACGGTGAACTTAAGAGCAGGATGGACAGAGTTAATTTGGTGAAAAACTTGTCGGCTTCGGCCTCATTATTAAAGAGACAGAAGTTATCATCAACATAACGATGATGCATAAGAGGGCGACCAATGCAGGTAAATAAGGAAGCCTCATGAAAACAGACAAAAATATTCGCCAACACTGGACCCAAAGGCGAACCCATATCTAAACCGTCGATCTGCTGATACATAATATTATTAAAACTAAATTCGACAGACGCAGTAGCGAGCATCATAAGCTCAACAAAAACACCTTCAGGAAAATCCGGAGGAGACAAAGAGGCACGATACAACATGTCGCAACATATCTCAATAGTCTCAGGCAGGGGAACACAGGTAAACAGGGAGCAGATGTCAAGCGAACACATGAACCCACCATCAGTAGTAGAACTACGTATAATTTCCACAAAGGAGAAGGAATCTTTAATACGATAAGTACTGAAGTGCGAAAAAACTGATTGTAGCACACTCGAGAGCCAACTAGCGACTTTATGCTGGGAAGACCCAATCATGGACAGAATGGGTCGTAAGGAAACACCATCCTTATGTAACCCATATAAACGTGGACGAATGTACCCAGTGGGTCTAATTAACTCTGAAATTTCAGAGGAGAGTAAACCACTCTTGACCCACTTAAACAGTTGCCCTTGAAATTTAGATTCAATAGAGGCAGTACGATCATGGGTTTCAACTGGACCTGATTTCAAGAACTTTGATGTATCACTAAGTATATTGTCCATCTTAGAAACATAATCGGAATAGTCCAGTAGAACAACACCAACACCTTTATCAGGTTTAGTAATAACCAGGTTATAATTATTTAAAAAAGTTTTAATTACCGGCGATATTGTTTTCCCCATTTTGATTCTGATGACGAAACAGAAGAACCAGCATAAGAATGGGCATAACTATTGAGTTTATCCTTAAGATCGCTAAGAGATTCAACAGAGCGAGGAACAAGTCTACAAACTTGTGCAAATAAAACCTCAAACTCTGAAAAAATCTTCTCACGGTCAGCCATTGAAAACGGAACACAAAATTCCAAACCGTGAGTCAAGATACGAGTCTCCAAATCGGAAGGCTCATAAGATGAATAATTAAAGATAATTCCTTCTCCAGTAGGTTCATCACTGCATCCAAACCGTTTACGAATTAAGTCATTTAATTTTGTCTGCATAGATGCAGACAATTTTTTAACACCACATTCATTAGAATAGCCAACTAACCGGGAAAAGCGAATGTTATCAAATTTAGAAAGAGTTGCCATTCACTTTCTACATTGATTCTTAAAGGTACAATTGAGAAAAAGGATTCTTTTAGAAAAAGTTTGAATTGAATCCTCCATAAATATCTTCTCAATTTTTAAACCAGAATGTAGTCTCGCATTCCTTATCCGAAACAAGATATTGGAAGGACATACATGTTTGTCAATAGACGCTCGAAGAAACTCATTGAAATTTTAGCCGTCTTATACGTGCCTTGTGTGATAATAATTTATCTAAACTGTGGATAAATTCAGGTTTGTACCTCCGCTTTAAATATTTAAATAAGTTTTTCGTGGTACAGAATTTAATAATAGATAGGAAAAGACAATATTTATGAGGCATCTTTTAAAAAGCCAAAGCTAAAATAAAAACAACCGGTTTCGTCCCAGGACTTATCAGGTTTATTTATTCTGGGAATTTAAAAAAGAGTGTAAATTAATTTTAAATTAACGAATGGAATGGAATGAAAGAAGAAAAAAAAAATGATTTTCAAGAAACTAGAGTCCAATAACATTCAAACCAAGTAGGCATTCCCTCTGTTTACAAAGGGAAGGCCCACGGGATCTGATATACAAGCACTCTAGAACCTTGAGGTGAAATGTGGAGTGGGGCCTAGATAAAATTACAAATCGGTCACCACTAAAATTTTCCACACATTTCCTACTATTTATTAAATGTTCAGCAATCGCAGAGCCAGATTTGTCGGTCAGTTGGCTATTCCTGGAGGACGGATTCAAAATCCTGGGTGGGGGGCTAAATGCTGTTTTATTTTCGAATCCAGACGCTGGGACATCATCTCTATGTATATGTATATATATATATATATATATATATATATATATATATATATATATATATATATGTATATATATATATATATATATATATATATATATATATATATATATATATATTATGAAATGGACAAATTCTGACAATTATTTTAAGACATTTTTATGTTTATATATTCTTTTTTATAGATAC
>OZ038518.1:62512079-62522079 GCA_964036315.1 Acanthosepion esculentum | reverse complement strand
AGTAATATTGAGTACAAGCTCTTCCTTTTGTGATTAAAACATCTCGTTTTTACTTAATAACAATATCACCTAAACGTTACGAATTAATACAGAATTGAAAAGATTTTAAACTTTATAAAGTATTCTAATTAAAATAAAAAATGAAAACAATTCCTGTAAAAGTTCATTATTCATCGATTTTTTATTCTTCAGAAAATAGCTTTCCATAATATATCTCATTCAAAAAAGCAGTTAAAAAATTTCTAATTAAATAATGCCTTAGATTTCATTATTCGGACTATTGTCCTCATCTTTGTTGCCATATTTATCACAACGTTTCAGCCATTCACTATCTGTTTATATTTCTGAGATGAGGTATTATATACACTATTTACATTATTTGGACTATTGTCCTCATATTTGTTGCCATATTTATTACAACGTTTCGGCCCTTCAATATCTCTCTATATTTCTGAGATGAGGTATTATGTACACTATTTACATTATACGGACTATTGTGCTCATCTTTGTCACCATATTTATCACAACGTTTCGGCCGTTGTACGCTGTGAAAAATATGGCGACAAAGATGAGGACAATAGTCCGAATAATGTAAATAGTGTACATAATACCTCATCTAATATAGATGGATAGACAGACGTCTTAGTTTTATTGCAGTTTTTATTTTGCAATTCAGAGCAGATTTTCAGTAATTGCGGGATCCATTTTTACAAAAGAAAATTGATGATATAAACACCGAGCTGTTCAAAAATTAATTTATTGAAATTTCATAAAATTAAGTAAATGGTTGCTAACAGATGTAATTAAAATTATTTTTACCAAGAATTTCTAAAAGAGAAATATTTGTAAAATAATTTGATTCATTTGTGTATAAGTCGTGAAAGTTTTATTAAAATCCTGCAATTATTTGATTTTTGCAAGAATTTCCAAATAAGTATGTATTTCACTGCAGAAAAGACACTAAAATTTCCTATACTAATGTTTGGTCCCCCGCTGAAACAAGAAAAGCAATAATTTTAACCAAAATTTAGAACGTTCTAAAAACGCTGAAAAATATAATTTAATAGCTAAAAAATCGTTTGGAATCTCTTCGTAATAATAACATAAATATTATGACTATAATTTTTTTTTAAAGTTTGGAGCATTTTTTTCATCATCGTGTGCTCATTTCTAGCGAATCTATGGAAGTAACGATATATTTCTGTCTTATTAAATTTCCTTGTCTCAGAATATTGCAGTTACGATTGAATAATTTGCTTCTATCTCATAATCGATAGCGGAATAGAAAAGGTCTTAGCAGACTCTCCATTGATAATGACGGAATCAGTGCATGAGGAACTTCATTTTCAGAAGAAATAAATTTAGCAATTTTTAACCGAAATATTCTTTCAGACAATTACAATTTTAGGTTTTTTTTTCATTGCGAATTATGAGGTTTCAGTTAAAATGGCGGATGGGTTTAAAAATAATGGTTGCCAGGAGACAAAAGTGGTCTCACCTACAACTATAATATTATTATTTTCTTTTCATAAGAAATAAATAAAAGTTTTACAAAGATACATATGGAAAAAAAAGATACAATCAAAATGTTTGTGGAATAGATATATATATTTCTTAGTAGTTACAGTGTACATGTACTGTCCATATTCCTGGCAGAAGATACCAAATGTAAATACTGATTGTTATAATTGAATTTTTACTTATCTTTTTAATTTTAATTAAATGGTTGATGTTTTGAAATAGTTTAATGCACATTTTACACATTAATCGAGAGTTAAAAAACACAAAAAACCTTGGCATGTAGTCAACGATATTAAATGCAATCGTTTGTATTCGTTGGGTGATTTTGCGAATCTGCCAATAATTACTTATGCATCCAATTCATCTAACAATTCTTATTCAATGGATAGCAATATTCCAAATTCTTCTCAGATAGCGAATTTCTAAACTTTGCCATTATGATCTTTAGGTTTGAAAATGTCTTCTTGCACTGGACTTGAGTAACTGATAGTGTGCAGATGACTTTTAAAGTTCTTATTTTTTGTTATCATTTCACGCCAAACAAGACAATAGAGTCACTAAAACAAAATGGGGTACTAAGTGTCAAAGTATAAGGAAAATAAAAAAACTTTATTAATGAGCGATAACATAAAAGAAGGGGAATCAGGAAGACAGTAGATAACGATTGACATTGTATTTAAATTTTTGAAGATCAAAGTTGGATGGGAAGTAGGAAGCGTTCCATTAGCGAGAAATGCATATTGCATTTAGAAAATTTAAGATTTTTTTTTAAATGCTACGAGCGCCTTCTTCTTCTTCTTCTTCTTCTTCTTCTTCTTCTTCTTCTTCTTCTTCTTCTTCTTCTTCTTCTTCTTCTTCTTTCTATTCTTGCACTTTCTTCTTCTTGTTCCTCCTCCTTGTTTCATGCTGCTTCTTCTCATCCCCCTCTTCCTTCCTTTCCCATTCTTCTACTTCTTCTTCTTCTTCTTCCTCTTTGCCTCCTCAGTTTCCTTCTGCTGCTCTTACCCTCTTCCTTCCTCTTCCCCTTCTTCTTCTTCTTCTTCTTCTTCTTCTTCTTCTTCTTCTTCTTCTTCTCCTCTTCCCCCTCCTCCTCCTTTTTCAACACCCCTCCTCCTGCATTTCCCCTCTTTCTTCTTTTCTTCATCTCCTCCTCCTCCTCTTCTTCTTCTTCTTCTTCTTCTTCTTCTTCTTCTTCTTCTTCTTCTTCTTCTTCAATTATAAACAGGCACATATTTACCTATTCAAAACTATGCTTACCTTCTCTCTAATTTTTTAATCATTCCAACACAAGCAAGGCAATATGGCCACTAAGACACAAAGGGAAACCGAGTGCGATAGGATATGAGGAAAAAAAACATTATTAAGGAGCGAGAACAATATAAGAAGAGGATTCAGGAAGAGGGTAGATAACGATTGACATTGTATTTAAATTTTTGAAGATCAAAGTTGGATGGGGAGCAAAAGACGCCAGATGAGAGTTCCACAGGCGATGAAAGAAATTGTAGAGAAAGAACTCACGGTGAGATGTCGCCAATTCACCGGTAAAATGATAAGACCTTGCCTCCAATTTATCACTGGGCTTAAATTCTTAAAGACCAAGTAGAGTTGTCGGTGTATTTTTTTTTTATTGCATTTGTATTTCATATAGGGAACCGATTTCATCAGGGTCGCACTTGCCGTCGGGCAATGTGACACCCTTCCCAGTCCACCGCTGAGACAAACAACTTTCATTATCTGATTTACCAGAACTCGGGCTACGTTTACAAACTTGATTTCTATTTCCCATTTTGAATCCTTGACTTTTTGAAAACTGAAAATATTCTTTAGCTTTTTACACAAAGACTCTTTTTTACACGTAAATAATTTCTTCCCGTTAATCTCTGGACCATCAACTATCGGCGATCTAATGAATTGGGTGAAGTGAAAATTCGCCGAGCTAGCAGTTTCCAAAAAAAAAAAAAAGAGAGTGCTTCTGCGGTCGTCGACTTGACGCCTAGCATAGCCCCGGGCAAAAGTACGAAGAAACACAAAGTAAAACAATGTGTTCCTGAAACCCAGATAACTTACATATTTTTTTTTTTTTTTTTTACAGTAAGGTTCACCCTGTACAAGGTTCGGGAGCCACTCGAGATAGAGGCTTAAGTTAGGAGGCAATTTGTGCAGATAGAAGAGGAAGGTAACGGTTAAGCTTGTAGTGATCTGGGAAAATCCTCTTGGGAGTCGGTTCCACAGAATAAGTAGTTCCCGGGAAGAAGCTGTTCGGGTGGAATTCACTTCTTACCGATGTAAGAAGGAATAATATGGGTGGTTTGCTACTATGTAGGTGGTATGGCAGGTCATTGCCGTGAAGGTTTCAACTGGCGTGACCAGTGAATCTAGTTCGTCCGAGCACTTTCCGTGACAGTTGCGATGGAAACGCGAGAAGCTAACCACATCCTGTGAGAGAGAGGTTGGAATGTCGAAAATGATTCTTCTCCAAAGAGGGCTTTCGCCCAAATATGACAAAGGTACTCCAAATTTGGCCTGATCTGGCTTTTGTAAATATAGAGAATAGCAGGAGGAGTCAGGTTTCTAGTGGAGCTGTAGAGGGAGCCGACCATTTCCCCTCCATCTTTAGCAATGACACGTATGTACAAGTTTATTTGTTTATTTGTGTCAAATTATTTTGCTTGTTTTTATTTAATTTATTTTTGTTTTTTATCCTTCATATTTATTTTATTTTTATTTTTTATTTTGATCGGTGTTTTTATTAACGTAGCAAAAATTTGTTTATATAGCTTATTGTGGGTATTCTATAATGGCGGCTATTTTACCGGAAGTCGTTTATTTGTTTATTTATTTGGGTCAAATAATTTTGCTTGTTTTTATTTATTTTTATTTTTATTTTTTATCTTATATATTTATTTATTTATTATTTTTATTTTGATCGGTGTTTTTATTAACGTAATAAAAATTTGTTTATGTAGCTTATTTAATAGTTTTCTTTTTGTTTGGGAAGATAAAGATATTTGTTGAATTTTGGGGTTGATTGTTGTGGTTTGTTCTGACTATTATTTTGGTGGGAACAGTTTTTAATATATTTATTTGGATTGATTATCTTTATTTGTTTTTTCTAAACGGCTAGTTTATCGTAATCGGTTGTTAGTTTGTTTATATATTTGGATGTATTTAGATCAATTTATTATACTTGTTATTTATTTGTTACACTGTATATTTTCTCTTTTTGGTTTTCGATTTTTAAGTAACGCAGTATATTATTTTTTATTCATTTTTTTATCGTTATATAACAGTTATAGCTATTTTTCATCCGATTTTTTGTTTTGATTTTTTATAGGCTAATATTTTGGTCATAATAGTTTGCTAATTTGTTTATTATTTACTTTATTTATTGATTTTGTTCCTTATTTTTTATTCTATTTCGTCTATTCTAATAGGTGTGATTTGGTAATTTGTTTGGATTAATTTATTTTGCTTATTTTTTGTCATTTTGTTTGTTTATGTATTTATTTATTTTTTCTGTTTTCGATTTTTAAGTTTCGTAGTAAAAATTTGTTTTCATGTCTGCATTTTGAGATTAGCTCGGATCTTTTATTTGATAATTTATTTTGATCTGGGAAGGTAATGATAGCAATTTTTTCCTCCAAGCAAAATTTGCAAGTTTTTGATAGGTTGTTGTAAGCTGATGATTGTTTCCTTATTTTCCAGAATATTTTTGGTGCGGTGTGCGTTTTGTTTTTTATTTCACAGATATACTTAGAAAGCATTGTGCTGTTCGCATATTTACTATTTGTGAAAGATGTTTTGTGTGCATAATTTCTTTGTTTCCAGGGTCCTTCAGTTACTCCTATGGATACTTTTTCTTCATTATCTGGTGATTTAATCGTGGCTTGGTAGATTACGTTGTTTTATAAACGATTACCGTTTCTGACCATTTTTGGGTTATGCTGTCACTTGATTTCTCGCTCGTGTCAAAAGATATTTCGTTAAATTCACATCTGTTAATTCAACAGTAAATGGTATTATGAATGTTATTTCCGTTATTTTGTTTCTATGAGAAATCAGTTTTTTAGCAATTTAAAAAAGTAGGACCTATTCAAGAATTCACCGTCTAATAAAAAGGCACTCAACCCAGCTATGTCTATTTTGATAAACGAAACCATTTCCTTCACGTTCTTATTCATGTAATGACTAATCTAATCTAATCTAATCCTCTAATCGAAGCTTAAAAGCTTATCGCTGATGCAAACCCACTAGTTATATATAGGAGTTGTTTTTTTTCTTCGTTAATCTCATCGAAATCTGCTAAGATTAGTCTACTGCCTGTTCAATATTTACCGATTCTACCTGAAGAAGAATTTGGTCCTGGGTAAGACGATAAACTACCTCCGATAGCAAAGCCTCTGATCAGGAGGTTTTGAGGAGCGTGTAACCACCTCTTAATTTCTGCTGTTTTCAGGTCCACCCGAACATGGGGCGGTAACACCTGTTAGGGTCCCAACTATGGGCAAATATTTAACTCGGGTCAAGACTGTATGAAAGCTTAAAAATAGGTATATATATGTGTAGATAGAGAGGTGGATATGAACAGTTTTCTAGAGATATAGATATGAAAACAGATAGATAGATAGATGGATAGATAGATAGATAGATAGATGGATAGATAGATAAAACAATCTGAGATAGATGTGCGCAAAGTAGAGATAGAGAGATATGAACATACTGAGGTATATGGATATATAGCTATGAACGGACTGAGATAGATGGATAGAAAGGTAGATATGACGAAATTGAGATAGATAGATAGATAGATAGATAGATAGATAGATAGATAGATAAATATTTTCTGACATGAGGAGCCATTCTCTTAAGACTTAAATACAATATATTCGTTACTTCAACAGCCGTTGCAATGATTTGTACTTGTTTTTATGTTGGCTGCTGCTGCTAATCATGACCTCTACTTCCGGTCTGCTTTCAAGGTTAGACTGTCATTAGGTCAGGAAGGTTAAAGCTATACGGATGGTATAGTAATAGAACTGAGGCCGCTTTAATAGGTTTATGATTTTCAGAAAAGTGAGTAGCACTTAAAAGAGCCTGAAAATGAAGATTTTATTGTTCACTTAATTAAAAGAAGGGAGGCCAGTCTGGAGGGGAAATGAGATCAGACAGATTTAACAGCATCCTCATCACACACACACACACACACACACACACACACACACACACACACACACACACACATATATACACATGCAGACACACACATATACACACATATACAGATACACACACATATATATACACGCACGGATACACACACAGACACATTAACACGCAGACACACACACATATATACACATACACGCACACGTACACACACAGACACATATACACGCAGACACACACACACATATACATACATATACACACACATACACATATATATATATATATACACGCACACATACACACACAGCCACACACACACGCACGCACTCACGCACACACACACATACACATATACATGCAGACATACACACACATATATATACATATACACATACATACACACACATATATATACGCACACATACACACACAGACACATTAACACGCAAACACACACACATATACAAACATATTCACACACATATATACACGCACACATACACACAGACACATTAACACGCAGACACACACACATATACACACATATACACACACACATACACACATATATATACGCAGACATACACACACAGACAATTATACACGCAGACACACACACATATACATACATATACACACACATACACACATACATATACACGCGCGCGCGCACGCACACACACATATATATACATATATATATACAGTGTAACACGTATATAAGAGACTCGGATATAAGATAAACCCGGATATAAGAAAAAACCCCGGATATAAGAGAGATTTTCTCTGGTCCAAAATTAGAGCCTGTGTTAATGTATATATAATAGGTCAAAACCCGGATATAAGAGAAACCCGGATATAAGAGATTTCCCAGGTCCCGACAACTCTCTTATATCCGGGTTACACTGTATATTGTGGGAATAAAAACGGCAATACGAGATTTACCATCTATGATTAACCAACGGACGGGTTTCGCCCACAGTCAAGAGAACTGAAATCGACGAAAGATTAAATATTCCAATACAAAACATAAGAAATATGTAATGGAATAAAGGCAGAACAATCACATAGAAATAATGTCAAGCCCTACCAGACATTCCCTCCCCATACACACACATATATATATATATATATATATATATATATATGTGTGTGTGTGTGTGTGTGTGTGTGTGTGTGTGTGTGTGTGTGGTGTGTGTGTGTGTGTGTGTGTGTGTGTGCAGATATGTAGAAAAATAGGAAAGAACACGTTAGGTAAATAAACCGGAGTTCTTTAGTATTTTTGTTTTTATTAAGTAATTTTCGCTTGAGGATGAAACAGGGCCCGATACCTTAATTCAATTTGACTTTAATCATTATATTGAGGTTTTCGGCTCTCATTTTTGAAACATGAGAACTCTTATGTAGCGAAGGAATCATATTTTTTTTTTAAATAATTATATATATACAGTATTTACATTAGTCGGACTATTGTCCTCATCTTTGTCGCCATATTTGTCACAACGTTTTGGCCGTTGTACGTTCCGGCCTTCTTCAGGTGGTTGGAATTTATATGTATGTTGCCTGACGATTGCACTAGCATGAAACAGACTGTCGCCTCTAAGTGCTGACTTCCATGTCCACTTTTATTTACACACGCTCTATCTCTGATATTGAGCACTTTATCCCATAAATATAGCACACTTTAAAACTATATTTCTTCATAATTATATATATATATATATATATATATATATATATATATAACAGTGTAACCCGGATATAAGAGCGTTGTCGGGACCGGATAAGTCTCTTATATCCGGGTTTCTCTTATATCCGTGTTTCTCTTATATCTGGGTTTGGTCTATTATATATACATTAACACAGGCTCTAATTTGGGACCAGAGAAAATCTCTTATATCCGGGTTTATCTTATATCCGGGTATCTTATATCCGGGTTACACTATATATATATATATATATATATATATATATATATATATATATATATGTATAAGTGGTTGGTTACATTCATGACACATAAGGTAAGAAATGATAATACATCAATATTTTCGAGATATGCTGTCACTTGATTTCTCGCTCGTGTCATAAGATATTTCGTTAAATTCGCATCTGTTAATACAATATTGAATACTTTTATTCTGATTATTATTTGTGTTACTGTTTCTTTATGGGAAAGTCAGTTTTTTTTTCAGGGATTTATAAAAGTAAGTCCCGTTTCCGCTTTGGATTTCCAGTAAGAAAACTCATTTCCGTCCGGAAAGATATCTGGCTCCATCGGTGAAACAATATGACAGATCTGAATTTAACGGGTTTGTTTCTTTTAAGCTTATTTACTTTTATTGTTGGTTTTTAAACCTGTATTGTCTTGAATATTTTTTTTCGGGTGCTTCGATCCGTATCAGAGAATTGTGATTCCCATCAAGACTTTTTTTATTTTTAGGATGAATATTTGATCGTTTTACGTTTCCATACTTCGCAGCATTCTCACCCATATTCCCTCTCATCACCAACTACTCTGACACGAATCCACCCTCTCCTTTTTCTTTTAGTTTCATTATTTCTGCCCGACTGAAGGCTCGAAAATGATGCCTTTAAGGTCCAACTCAGAGCATTGACCCCAAAATTATAGAATCTTCATTCAATAGGGCTAAATATGAAACTGATAGACTTGATTCATTTTCAAGAACACGAATGACTCCACCAAAAGGCACCCCGATATATAGAACAGATATTAAACATCACTATGTCTGGTAAGAGGCCGTGAGTCTGGTGCACGCATAGGAGGAACAAAATACAGTATTAACGATTTCTCGCCTCTATCATCTCGACGTCGACCCCAGTTGGACATTTGCCTTTCTGTCGCAAATAACATCAATGGTCGCAGCTCTTCATGCAATCATGTATTTCTTAGTTTAGAACAGAGGTGTCTATCTATCATCTGCCTAGCCACGTCTTACCAATGTCTTCTCCCCTTGCAGAAAATGGAAATAAAAATTTTCGCCTGAAGAAGATACTTCTTTTCGGTTGACAAAATGTACGTTTTTGTTGAAGTAAGTAGCGGAATTTTATCGACTATTTGTAAGTGAAAGAGAGAGATGTAAGTAAGCAGCTTCAAATTCCGTGAAGTTTCAGCCTCACATGTTCATTCAGAGGCAAAAATTGTCACTGAAAATTCAAGGGAGAAACTATTTTTTATAAGTGTTGTGTTAAACCCTCCTACAGCATAATGAACTCTTCCTCCTCTCATAAATACTAACAGCAAGAGTCCTTGAGGAGTCGGTTGTAGAGGGAATGGTCGGTGCCGCCC
>OZ038518.1:62474579-62504579 GCA_964036315.1 Acanthosepion esculentum | reverse complement strand
GCGCCAGTCGGGCTGGCGTAACTAAGACGGACCGTAACAGATCAAGCATCCAACAGCCAGATCTAGCTCCTCTTAATCCCTTTGAGCAGTGAGGGAGGCACTTCTGGTCTAGTGTGTGGGCTTCTCCTTCGAGCAGAGTTGTCCACCAAAATCACATTCTTTTTATGCGATTTCTTTTAGAGAAGAGTGTCGGATTTCATCTAACTTACAGGCCCAGTGAAAATCCGACCTTGCGCAGTCCTTATCATATAATTATTTATTTTTAGAATCAATTTTTCAGCTCAAGGAAGACGATAATGTCACTAACATGTAAGGGGCTACTGAAGGAGAGAATAAATCGGAAGCCCAATCCTAAACGGGAACAAACGGATAAATGTCTACACCTGTACAAAAGACTAAGGAGAAGTGTGAACCGGACATAGGCAGCTGCATCAATTAACCTCGTTTTTTCTTATAGTTTTCGCTATTTACTCAATTTTTAGGCAAGTGGTGATATTTCTCTGAATATATATATATATATATATATATATATATATATATATATATATATATATATATATATATATATATATATCCGATGCGATGAGAACGAAAGTAATATATAAATTCCAACGTTCACAGCATTAATCAAAAAGAGGGCTCGATACCGATAGCAGAGCGATAGTTATTTATTTATTACAATTTTATCATATAGACAAAACCATTTTACTCACTACAAAGATGCAACTTGGTTTCAGTGCATTTCAACTGCACTTCGACGGGTGAGAATCGAAAATGTTTATGAACAATCCTGCTTGTAGGCAAGCCGTATGTGAAACGTCACTTCATTTTTTCTATTTGTTTGAGAAGAAAAATATAGATTAAAAAAATATATATATATATATAGATGGAGTGAAACAATAGTGCTTGTTGATAGAAGTTTGGTGATGAATGGACCGGGTATTTAATGTTGATTGGTCAGTGGAGATTTTTTCCCCCTGATAAACATCGGTCAAAAGTTTAGGCACATTATCTTACAAACGTCCTAGGAGTGAGAGGTAGGGGAGGGAAGATAGAGATAGGGGATAATATTACATTTGAGTAGGTAAAAAATGTGGAGTTAGTTCTAGTAGTAATTAGCAATGTTATCTTTTGTTTTATTTTAAGATTTCTAGAGTTGAATAGCATGTATTTATGTTGGGGTTTCGATTATTCATTTTGTAATCAATGAGCGTGTTTTTTGGATTAAAATTTAGAAGTGGTGATCTCCTCTAAGAAAATAAAGAATATTAATATAACCTTTTATAATCAACTTTTTGAAATATTCCTGGGTCGCAGAGCTTGTAGAATAAGTATGGGTGTAAAACGATTTAATTGAAATTATTACCAGTGATATATATGAAAAGGAAAATTTAAGGATTCTAATTTTATCAGTGGAGAGATACATAAGAGAGTAGGGAATATATCGAAGGAGGTGATATATAATTTTAAAAACGTTTCTAGTTATGGAATTAAGAATTTAGCAAGATTGTAGTGTTAGATCCTTAGTATGTCTACAGAAAACAGTTGTTTCATATCTTTGGTTTAATAATTGGGTGTTATTCAAGAGTTCAATGATACATATTTTCTAAACATAAGAAGCAAGGTTCGCTCATCGAATTCCAGGTCGATATATATATATATATATATACAGAGGGAGGGAGAGAGATTTAAATAAAATGGACGTCATTTTTTAACATTTACGACTCTTTCGGCCAACATTTTTTCAAAAGGTAATGCCGAAGCGAGAAACATTCTAACACGCATTAATTAATATTAATATATAACCCAGTGTGTCTGAAGTTTTTATTATTTTAATATTTTTATTCTTCAATATATATATATATATATATATTATAATATATATAAATTATATAATGTAATAGAGGCAAGAGGGAGTTGTGGACAGCGGCTCGGATTGATCGAATTCCATTCGAATTTGGGGACGTTGTGCACCAGATCTCTCTATTCGGACCTTCAAAATGTGTGGTTGTTTCTGCACAAAGCCTTCATCACTATAATCAAATCAAATGTGCTGGTGTCTAGCTGTCGGTTGCAAGGAACTGAGATGCTTGACCTTCATACGTTGAATATGACGAGAGAGTCCACAATATATATATATATATATATATATATATATATATATATATATATATATATATATATATATATATATGTAAACAAAGACATGAACCCATAGAAAAATAGATTTAAATAACGAATGAGGAGCGAAAATTGAAACACGATTAAAATAGATTTTAATTGTAAATAAAATAAAGACTAAAAAAATGCAAAATTACAGAAAGAGTGTAAAGAGTTTATTTTGTTTAAATCCATTTTCTTGTTTTCTGTGGGCACAAGTCTTTGTTTACACACACACACACACACACACACACACACACACACACACACACACACATATATATATGTATATATATATATATATATATATATATATATATATATATATATATATATATGTATTTACACATAAGCACAGACGTTTATATATCTCTATCTATAAAATGCAGAATGTGTGTGTGTAACGAATCCACGGCCCCAATTTTCGACGGATTTGCACCAAAATTTACATGGACATGCTTCACGTTAATGGGAATGTGAAGACCGACTTTGTATTTCCAACCTCCCATCGATAGTGGAAATACTTGATTTTTTCATGCTTCTACGACAGTTTTCATGTACTTTGCGGCCATTTTCTACTGGCCAGAGTGAGAGCCTATAGTTGGCTGCCACGAATAGGCTGGAAGATTCTATTGGCCAGCGTGAGAGCCAACAGCTGACTGACATGAATGTTAACTAGCAAGCAAAAAAAAATCGATTGCTGCATTCGTCACAAGTGGGAAAAATTTAAATCTGCATGGCACTTTACTCCAATTGGCTCATTCCCTTGTTTAAACACAACGTTGATTCTCATTCCGCAGAACTGGGTTGGATTTGAAAACGTATTTGTTGTTAACATTCTATTTTCATTCGGTTTTTCCAGTTACGAGTCCTTTTTTAAAGCTGATCGTTTTGTGTTCATTTTGTTTAGTTCTTTTTTTTCTCTTTTATTTAGGGCAAAAATATTTTAAATCAAGTGATAGAGATTGCTGTACGAGTCGTACGATTTTTGAATCAAGCACAGGCAACGCCGGGCCATGCTGCTAGTACATGTATATATATGTGTGTGTGCGTTTGTGTGTGTAGGCAGGTATGAGTGACTGTATTTCGTCACACTTGACACGATTTATATTTCATCACCGGAAGCACGGCCATCAGTCTGAAAAAAGCCCCTAAATTCTGCTTCGCCAAGAATTTAAATCAGCTATTAGCTTAACTGTTGACATGCGACATTCCTTATTATAAGACAGATCCTATACCCATATTCCGTCTTTTCCTCTTTCCGCCCTCGTCTTTCTTCCAGTCTTTCGTTTCCTATATATATATATATATATATATATATATATATATATATATATATATATATATATATATATATATATATGTATGTGTATATATATATATATATATATATATATATATATATATATATATATATATATATATATATATATATATATATATATATATATATGTATATATACATATATATATACATATATATATATGTATATATATATATATATGTATATATATATATATGTATATATATATATATATATATATATATATATATATATATATATAGAGAGAGAGAGAGAGAGAGAGAGAGAGAGTTTGTATGAAAATGTCCGTCGTGTAATGATGAAAAAGCAATATTTATACCTCACCAAAATATTTGATTTCTCACATAAACAACTTCCTTTCGGATGTAATTAATTTAGTAGTAGATATTACATTAACAGGATATTTTTATGCGAATATTTCAGATAAAAATATATTTGCTTATTATAATAATAATAATAATAATAATAATAATAATAATAATAATAATAATAGCAGCCACTTCTCCACGCAGGAGACAACTATCTGTAATATATACATATATGTAATCCGGTGTTCCTACTGATATTTTTTATTTTTATTTTTACACAATAGTGCTCAATGTAAATTTACAGAGCATTAATATTATAAATTAACTGATTTAAAATATTTTTTTTTTTCACTACACAGTAGTAACCATATTTCAAAAATGGAAGCTAAAAGCTTCAAATTTAATTTTGTAATTAAATTAAAAACATTAGTTCCATTTCATCCTCAAGCGAAAACTAATGTTTAAAATTTAATTACAATATTAAATTTGAGGTTTTTAGCTTCCATTTTTGAAACATGTTTATTACTGTGTAGCGAAAAAACATATTTTAAAACAGTTAATATATATATATATATATATATATATATATATATATATATATATATATATATATATATATATATATATATATACGTACGTGTGTATGTATATTTATGAGTATAGCACACATCCAATGGAAATCCTCTAAATGAAATATGCTGAACAACTTTCTAAGAAATACTCCATTTAGCTTAGGTCTATGGCCAAAATTATCAAATAAAGAAAAACGGAAATAATAATAATAATAATAATAATAATAATAATGATAATAATAATAATAATAAAGACCACAAACAAAATAAGTGTCACCTTATTGATATGGCAGTCCCTGCAGACTGCAATGTATCTTTGAAGCTATTCGAAAAGCTGTCAAAATACAAGGACCTTGAAAAAGAAATCTCAAAAATGTGGCACATGGGAACATCAACAATCCTGGTTGTAGTTGGAGCCCTTAGACTGGTTGGAAAAGATTCCAGTAGGCTGATTGAAGGGATCCCTGGAAGTCCATGCCTCAAAGAGATACAAAAAATTCTTCTGACAAGTACAGCCCACACTTTACGAAGGGCTTTATCTATGTAATTATTTTTTTAAATTTTTTATTTTGCAGTGGAAAGTGTCATGATGCCATTTCTAACCTTAGGTCCCTGGGCGGGACCCGGAAAGAAATGTGTAAACGCCAGATATCAAAGGAAATAAAAATAATATTAATAATAATAATAATAATAATAATAATACCTGAATATGAATCCCAGCATGATAGAGTGTGACAATGTCTGCATTGGAAAATCTGCAACACTTACGGAAATAAAGTGCAAGGAATTGGTATGAACACCACACACACGCGGTTACGGAAATAGAACATGTAACAATTTTATGGGACTTTGCAATACACACACACACACACACTCACACACACACACACACACACACACACACACACACACACACACACACACACAGAATAATCAAAGCCAATCATCCAGACACAGTGATTAGAGACCCCAAAAACAGAATATGCCTTCTTATTGAAAAAGCAGTTCTTGTAGAATGTAATGTATCTTTGAACATCTTCAAAATACTATCAAATTAGAATAATCTAGAAATGGAAATCTTATAAATGTGGCGCATGAGGACATCAACAACTCCAGTCGTAGTTGGAGCCCTCGGATTGATGGGAAGTGGGTGAAAAGAAGTGGCGGTTACATTTAACTAAATCAAGAGTAAAAGGGTGGGACCTAAATTCCAATCTAGTAGCACGCTAAAATTCATATAGTCGCGGCACCAAGGGAAAACATCTACGCAGTTCAGGGCTAAAAGTTGAGACTAAATTTTTTATTCTTGCTGCACAAGACCAATGAATGCTGACTAGAAATTATCAAGCACACATTCTGAAAAATTGTATTAACCCAGAATGCAGACTCTGTGATAAATATCCAGAAACAATTGACCCTCTCGGATCTGGTTGCGCAGTATTGGCAACCACTAATATAAAACATGGCACGACACTGTAGACCAATATCTAGACTGAAAAACCGGCAACTTTTACGGAAAGGAGACTGCAAGAAATTGATATGAACACCACTCAAACCTGGTTACGGAGATAGAACATGTAACAATTTTATTGGAACTTTACAATCCACACACACACACACACACACACACACACACACACACACACACACACACACACACACACACACACACACAGAACAATCAAAGCTTATCGACCAAACATTTTGATTAGAGATAGCTAAAGCAAAATATGTTTTCTTATTTTCCTGGCAGTCCATGCAGACTGCAATGTATCTTTATAGAGCTTCAAAAACTATCCAAATAAAAGGACCTTGAAAACGAAATCTCAAAGATATTGCACATGAGGACATTATATATATATATATATATATATATATATATATATATATATATATATATATATATATATATATATATTCACACGTACAATCCACACATTACGTGGGACTTTATCTATGTAAAATATGTATGATCTTAGTATTTTTTTCTCTAAAAAGCTCAGTATAAAATGTCATGATGCCATTTCTGACCATAGGTCTCTGGTTGGGACCCGGAAAGAAATGAGTATACTCATGAAATCAAAGGAAATAAGGTAATAATAATAATAATAATAATAATAATAATAATAATAATAATAGCAGCAGCAGCAGCAGTAGCAGCTAACGGCCATATCATTTAAGTTAAGCAACGTCGAAACTGGTCAGTATCGAGATGGGTAACCAAATGAGAATAGCTGGCGCTGCACTCAGGGATAAAGGCAGGGAATGAGAACACGGAGACCCGAGTTCGAACTCCAGGCAATTTCGTTACATTCGCTTCCGCGCAAGATACTGTTGAGAAAAGTATGAATTCACCTCATCTGCACTACTGCAGATGTGGGCCAAATAGCAGGACAGACTGGCTACTGGATCTTATAGCCTTGGTTAGGGACCAGTACGCACTAAATAACTGCAGCCTACTTAGGGATTTCTCCTCCGAAGTCGCTCATGAATTGAAGAAGACATGACCTCCCAAAGGAGCCTGACGTCTGGCACTAAAGAAACGAAGGAAGGAATAATAATATTATTATTAATAATAATAATAATAATAATAATAATAATAATGGACTGGTTGGAAAAGATACCAGTAGGCTGATTGAAGGGATCCCTGGAAGTCCATGCCTCAAAGAGATACAAAAAATTGTTCTGACAAGTACAGCCCACACTTTACGAAGGGCTTTATCTATGTAATTATTTTTTTTCTTTGCAGTTGAAAATTTCTAACCTTAGGTCCCTGGGCGGGACCCAGACAGGAATGTGTAAACGCCAGATATCAAAGAAAATAATGAATAATAATAATAATAATAATAATAATAATAATATACACTCGTATCAATGATGTCATCATATAATGATTTCCAATAATGTAAAATATTTCAGTGACGACATAGGTATGGGTTTCGGATTAGATAAATATGCAAGAAAGGGAGAATTATAGAAATACACTCAAAAGATCTAGATTTTGAAATGGAACATGAAGAGTCCAATAAATACCTAGCAGTCAGCGAAGGAGATGATGGAATACAGCATAGGCAGATGAAGGAGAAACAAAAGAATACTACAGGCGTTTGCTTCTAGTCATAAATACAGAGGTGAATTCACAAAACAAAATATTAGCCCTAAACACCGTGGCTATCCCCGTGGTGTTATACAGTTTCACCATCCTTAATTGCATCATAGCTGGCATTGAGCGAATTGGTGTCAGAACAAGAAATCTTCTCAGTTGCCACCGCCTGCATCGTCCTAAGGCTTATGTTGCTCGTCTGTATATGTTCAGATCCGAAGGAGGAAGAGGATTACTTCAACTAGAAAAAATACAACAATCAGCCTTCAAATATACCTAGAAACTACAGAAGATTGGACGTCGATGTGTGTCAAAGACCATGAAAGAAATGAAACACTTTATTCTGCAATAAAGGAATCCAACAAATTCAAAAGAAAAAATTTCAAGTGGGTAAAGAAATGCAAGTATATACCCACTGCAGCGGCAAAAAGTTTAAAAAAAGAAATCCCAAACAAATGCAACGGACAACAGACGGAAACAATGGCAAGATAAGCCTCAACATGTTCACTATTTCTGTCCGTATCAAACCAGCTGATGTAAGCAAACTCCGTACCCATCAGTGGCTACGTAGTGCAGGGTCAAAAGCTGAAACCGAAATATTTATTATTGCTTCACTGGACCAATGATTGGTAAATAGAAATTGCCAAGCACATATGATGAAAAAATGTGTTAGCCAAAGTGCAGATTATGTGATAAATATCCAGAAACAGTTGACCATCTTGTATCAGGTTGCACAGTGTTGGCACCAACTGAATATAAAACTCGGCATGATAGAGTAGGCCCATATCTGCACTGGAAAATATACCACTTTTACTGGAAGGAAGCTCCAAAAAACTGGTGTGAACATCAACCAGAGCCTGTTACAGAGATAGGACCAGTCAGAATATTATGGGATTTTACAATGGATACAGATAGAACAATCAAAGCTAACCGAACAGATATCGTGATGAAAGGACTCAAAACATGAGGTGCTTTCTTATTGACATGGCTGTGTCTTCAGATTGCATCTTTGAAGAGATTCAAAACTATCAAAATACAAGGATCGTGTCATGAAAATCTTAAAAAGTGTGGCATATGAGTTCATCAATAATTCCAGTTGTAGATTTGAAAAGTGTCCCATTGGAGGGATTCCTGTTAGCCCATGCCTTAAAGAAATACAAAAAATTCTACTCACAAGTACAGCTCATACAGTACGAAGACCTTTATCTATCTAAAATGTGATCTCAGATTTTTTTTTTAACAAGAATGATCTGTGAATAATATCATGAAAGCTTTTCGGACCTTAGGTCTCTGATTAGGACCCGGAAGGAAATGTGTATACAACATAAATCAAAGGAAATAATAATAATAATAATAATAATAATAATAATAATAATAATAATAATAGATTGGAATATGTTCCGATAGACACTTTGAAGTGATTTCTGTACGCTCATGCCTTAAAGAAATATAAAAATTGTATTCACAAGTACAGCTCAAACATTACGGAGAACTTTATCTATTTAAAAAAAAATAAAATAAAATAACTCATTAGTGAAAATGTTATGAAGCCATTTCTGACCTTAGGTCTCTGGTTGGGACTCGGAAGAAAATGTATATACAACATAAATCAAAGAATACTACTTCTACTTCTACTACTACTACTACTACTACTACTACTAATAATAATAATAATAATGATACAACACTTAAAGAAGAACGCGATATAAGAAAAGGAAAGGAAAAGCTATTGTGTTTAACAATGTTTATCACTATATCGGCAATGTGTCTGTCTTCAATTCATGCTTAAAAGTTGCATACTAGTTTAAAAAGGACACATAGCCCAGTGGATAAAGACGTTGATTAGATCCAGTAACTAGACCCAAATAGTTGTGAGTCCAATACCAGGTGAACCAAAAACTTGGAAATAACTGAGAAATCCGGAAGAGGCACGCACGTGGAACCAGATTTATTTCGTTCACCCCAGTGGACGTAATAAAGCGTTCGGTTCGAAATTCCAATCACCTGAAGAAGGCCGGAGCATACAAAGGCCGAAACGTTGTGAATATGGCAATGAAGATGAGGATAACAGTTCGAATAATATAAATAATGCAAGTAATCATAATGCCTCATCTCAGAGATATAGACAGATAAAGAAGAAAAATTCAAATCACCTGAAGAAGGCTCGAGCGTACAACGACCGAAACGTTGTGAATATGGCAATGGAAATGAGGATAATAGTCTGAATAATGTAAATATTGCAAGTAATCATAATGCCTCATCTCAGAGATATAGACAGCTACTGAAGTATAAAATATATATAAAAAAATACAAGCCTTTGTACAAACATCACTTGTCTTGAGAAAAACGGTTGTACTGTTAATTAACGCCACAAAACAAATAAAACTCAGACAGCGGAAATGGAATGCAAATGATACGCGAGTAACAAGATAGGGAACGTGCTCATCTTTCTTTTAAGCGATTAGTTAGTAAGAACGATTATTTATCCATTTTGGTATTCGTTTTATGAAACTCTCCTGCCATTTTGTTCATTCTCTCGACTGCAGGGGCGGCGGGGTGTGAAGACGTTAGTAGTTTGCATATGTAATTATCTTCATGACTTTTCAGGAGAGAAATGGAAAAACTTGATAAGTGATGCGAAGAATATGAAATCGTGGAGAGCCATAATCCGGCTTTATTCTGAAGGGAAACGGTTAAGTATTACTTAATATCAGAATTTGTGCAAATTGTGATATTTACTGCTTTGACTAACTGGAGATCATAGGTAATGTCACGCTAAGTGAATTCGTATAATAGTATAAAATAAATGATTAAATGAAAATTGAATTAAGTTACAGTCATAGATTATCAGGAATATGCGCTTCGTGCGACCAAATATCGCCCATACGATCCAACTAATGTCATATTCTGTTTTTTTATTTACTGAAAATAGTTGTCGTTTAAAAGAACCTCTATGTAATACGCTTCGTTTTAATAATTATCAGTTTTATATAGCCTTCTAAACTATTCGTTTTTAAGGAATATTCACATTATACCTTTGGAAAAAAGCAGGGCTATCTACCTACAGCTGTGGATTAAAAAGCATGACTAGAATATATTGAATTGGTTGGTAGCCAGTTTAGGAGAAAGAAAATTTTAAATTCAAACACCTTCTGCCTTGCTGGTAATTCTGGGTAAAGAAACAAACGAGTTAATTCTATACATAATGTGAAATGGAATCCCATAGGAGGATGGATGGCACTGTGACAGCTTCCGGCAACTCTTGCAGCTGCACCAGTATCAAATTATATTACACTTTCCTTTGGACTCTACTGATAACACCGAAACATTTTGACGAATGGCCAGCCCAAGTTCTCCCAATCCCAATGTAATATGCGCTACACCGTCTTTTACAGAGATGAACGGATGCCAACGCAAAGCAATCCATCTGTGTACCCGCGTTATTTGGAATATGATATATGTGCATATGTAATCATATTTGTCGCGCGCTTCCCGTCCATTCTGCTCTGGATATAACGGATAAGTATTAAAGATAGCCTTTTGTCTCCTCAGAGGAAACATTTGAAAAAAATGCATGTGAGTTTACCCCTTCAACTACACAATTTGATAATTTATTATGATTTTTTTTTTTTAGTTTATCGTTGTTTATATGATAATATTCCTCAGATACAAGGCCCAAGATCCTCTCAAGGTAGAGGGTTAATGTGTGATGTTCTGCGACCGTCAGAAAAGGCATGAAGTGAAGTTGATGGGTTTATCGTACTGTTTTTTGTTTTATGCTTCTGGTGACAATAATTTCTACCGCCGTTCCTCCGCAAATTTATGGTGGGCTGGGACGTGGAAGCTCCAGTCCCTACCACTTTTTGCTAAAAGTTAAAATTAAACAGAACATTAAATTTATTCTCTTGGCCTCAATTGACGAGAAATTCATTGAGCTGAGCTGTATCTTTTCACTAAAACATGCCATTAATTTTCTAAAGAAAATATAAAAGCCTCATTGTCCGCCATTTTACACGAAACATTATTTTCTAAAACTATAAGAATAACGGTCATAACGCGTTGAAACACCGGTTCTTGTACGATCACTGAAGTTAAGTAATGTTGAGTCTGGTCAGCAATTAGATGGGTGACCGCTTATGCGAGTGGTGTGATGGCTGCATGTCTGGCCACCCGTATTCGAGGATACCCGTCTACTAGAACGGCCAATCCCTATTGCAGACGCTCGCCCAGGCGCATTTTGTGTATATTTAGCACCCACAAATAGTTTATAATGCAACTATGCTGAGCAGACATTAGTTACAGTTTCTGTGAAAGAACGGTTATCTATCGTGATCAACACCTTGAACAAGGCCAGTACGCTCAAGCCCTCGACCACGATGACTTGTGACTTCGTGCTAGCATAAGTATCGACGGCTCCATGGGCTCCATCTACCCAATTTTATTCAAATGGCTTGAGTCAACCTGTGGTATGGTTTTCAGGTACTTTCCAAAGGTGCCGCCCGCTGGGTTAGTTGGTTGGTTGTTTTGTTTTATAGCATATCAAAACCTCAGTGGGTCATTTAATGCCAATAAAATTTTGAAATAGATTCATAGCAATAGTTTGGTAAAAAAAAGGTGTGTATATATATATATATATTAGAACCATTTGCCGCGATCTGGGAGTGATTACATTGAAAAAACGCATATGTGAGTTTACCATTTAATCAACAAAATTTAATAAAATTATTATTAGACCTTCGTAATACAGGGTGTCCTCCCCCCAAAAAATTAACATCATTTGTTGTCTAATTATATATCCAGTTCTCGCTGAAATGATCTCAAATTTTAACAAATGTGTAAAAACTATATTGACTGTGCGGACATATCACACTAAGAATCTAATGACAATATGCTGTTAAAACGGCCACCACGTTCGCCTGACTTGACGCATGGCAATTTTTTATATGTGTAAGGACATGTCTATATGGCACTCTTCCTACAAGCCTAGCGGAACTTTAAAAAATCGCTGGAGAATGTTACGCAAGACATACTACAGCGCGTTTGGCAGGAGCTGGGCTACCGACTTGATGTGTCACAGCTGGTGTGCATATTGAACTTTTGGGAAGCTTTGTGAAATCGGTTATTGCTATGGGTCCTTACCTATAACTACAGAATGAACTATTCCTAACACTATGTATACTACGCCTCTCAAGAGAGAGGGACGAATCGAGTCGAGCCGATAGTAGTTCACTCCAAACCAGACTGACAGTCATACTAACACCTTCCACATCTTGTATTATTATTATTCCGTGTAATATATCTTCGTTATTTCTACTCTTGTGTTCGTGTTGTTCTTCCTTGGTCCTAAAATCTACTCCCCTTTGAATATCTTGTTCGAATTTTGATAAATAAATCTTTCTTTGTTCAACAAGAAGTCTGTTTAATTTCGTTTTCCTGGGATACGTAGTTACACAAACATTCGCATTTTAAATGATGTCTTGATTTGCGTACACCCTGTTCTTATCCATCGCTTTAAAAATCTGATTAATCCACACACTTTTTATTTGGTGGCTTCCTGTTTGACATTAATGTAGATGTTTGGAGCAGATATTAAAAATAATTAAATAAGGAAACAACTCGCAACCAGATTTGAAATAATGTGCCTGCAACTTGGGCATAGACATCGCGCTGGACATCACTTTACTGATATGGTCACGGAGATCAAAGTTAATTGAAGCCTTAGCCGGTTATAGAGTTTCATCTCTACTAAACAATTTCCTAACGTCGTATAGATTTACTTGACCATCCCACGGAGTCAACTTCTCATTTTTTAACATGGGAACCCGAGTGTTTTCGCGTCCTGGGTACGACGATAAACTACATCCGCGTCCAGAGTAAGACAATAAACTACGTCGAACAGCAAGGCCTCTCATCAGGAGATTCTGAGGAGTATGGAACCACCTCTTAATTGCTGGTGTTCCCAGGCCCACCCTGTCTCGAGGTGGTAGCACCTGTTAGGCTCCCAGCTATGGGCAAATAGCTAACCCCGAAACTGAGGTAAAAAGCATTATAAATGTGTAAAAATAGGTTTAATACTAGAAAAACTTTGTAAAAATTGTTACCAGAAATAAATTTTTGAAGAAAAGGAACTATTACCTGCAATATATTTTTGGAGAGAAAAAATATTACCAGCAATACGTTTTTGAAAATAATATTACCAGCTATACATTTTTGAGGGAAAAATGTTACCAGAAATAGATTTTTGACAAAACAAAATATTACCAGGAAAAGTTGTCGGCATTATATAACCCATTGTGGTTGATATGCCGTAAGACAAACCAAACCAAACCTAGTGTTTTCGCTCAGGCCGCTGGTCTAAGCTGGTCATATCTTGTCCAAGCTGGTCAAAACTGGTCATAGCCGTGATACTACCAGCACAGGGACGGATCCCTGTGTCAAGTAAGTATCATTTCCTAACGTCGTATATTCGTTTCCTACTACTAGTATTAGACGTAATAGTATTATTATTCTGAATTACACAGATGAAATATTTGCATAAGAATGATAATAACAGAAAAGCTAAATTTCTCTTCATTCATCATCCGAGAGACTCCTCTCTGCCTTCCATCAGCATGGTTGATGCTAACCTCCAGGGAAGTGTGTCCTTCCGTTTTCTCAGGCTAACGTTCTCAGCTGACATGAATTGTATGCATTGCAAGGGAAGCTGCTAAAAAATTTGGTTCACTGTGTGGTGTCAGACAATTTTTTTCTGCAGAATCTATCTTACATATCTACAAGTCTACCATTCGTCCATGCTTAGAATATTGCTGCCGCATATGGTTCCGTGACCCTGCTATTATACCTTGAGCTCCTTGATGAAATCCAAAGAAGAATCTGCAATATTATTGGTCCTAATCTGGTGACTCGGCTTAAGTCACTTATTCACCGCCGTAATCTTCCCTGTCTATGAATTTTCTCTAAATACTTTCATGGTAATTGTTCGAATGAGCTCTTCGTTATTGTACCTAAAGTTTTTTTAATTTAAATGCAGTACTAGATTGGCGTCGAGATCTCATCAATTTACAGTTGAGCTGGCTAGATGTAGCCGTAAGTTCTATGCTAACAGTTTCTTCTCTCGCACTTCTCGCTCGTGGAACTCCCTCCTGGCTTCATGCTTTCCAGCCAGCTTTAATTAATCTCTTCTCTTTCTGCTCATCATCGTTGTTTCTGTTCTTCATTTTTACACACCCTGTAACCCGTTGTGTTTTAATGGATTTACAACCTTTCTTTGAGGTGATACCGCTTAAAAAAGATAATAATACGTTCCCTTACTTTGAGCTCCGAAATTCTGGGCGAAAAAAAGCTCTCGCGTATTATATTCACTGATATTTTAGAAGTAGTCAACTTTTTAAGAGTTACATAATATAATATAATATACTATAATATAATTGGGTACCTCGAGGCGTTGTAATGGTTAGTAAGCTTGTCTCGCTAGAACAATTATGACTGAGTAGTGAGTTCGATCCTCACTGGGTGCCCCATACTTTCGGCCTTGTGCCACATCTGAGAGACGCTTGGAAAATCACTACATAGGAGAAGGGGGGCACCTCGAGGTGGTGTAATGGTTAGCAAGCTTGTCTCGCTAGAACAATTATGACTGAGTAGTGAGTGCGATCCTCACTGAGTGCCCCATACTTTCGGACTTGTGCCACATCTAAGCTACGCTTGGAAAATCACTACTATATAATATAATTAATTATTAATATAATTAATTATTAATATAATTTAATTTAATTAATATAATATAATTAATATCATATAATTAATATATATTATAACTAATATTAACCAAGTTAATGTTGCTAATCCCGATAAATAGATCGCGAAGCAGAATTAGACCACAGATAAGACAAGAACAGCGCAGTTTTGTCAAGTGTACTGGAAAGATTGATTTGATTCATTCGCTTTTTACGTTTTGTCAACTCTTTGCAGGTTATTTAAAGCCAGAATATATTTTTAGATTGTAAGAATTTTTTTCTTTTTTTTTTTGCAAATAATAATGGTTTAGGAATACAACGCTTACTAATTAACCCTTAGCTGGGAGAAGAGGTGGATTCATACCTAATCTGAATTTGTTAAACAAGAAATTATAATATGGATATAAAGTGGGGGAACAATTCTATATGACAATCAATATATAAACTGATCCCTCACTTTGTGTCCACGGTAGTTTCTATACATTTATATTCCAGATTATGCAAATAAATCTAAATGACATGCGTGTGTAGCTAATCCGTATTTCATTGAATAATTGATTCGCTTTTTTACGGCTTATCAACCCTTTGAAGGTTATTTAAAGCCAGAATATATTTTTACATTGTAAGAATTTGATTCATTTTTTTGTGTTTTGAGACAATAATGTTTATTGATACAAGTCGTACTATTTAACACATAGGTGGGGGAGTATAAGCAAAGTCATACCTAATGAGAATTTGAAAAACAAACTAGAAATTACGATGTGGATATAAAATGCGAGATCAATTCCATATTACAATCAATACATAAACTGATCCCTCACTTTCTAGCCACGGTAGTTTCTATACATGTATATTTTAGAGAATATTTTAGAGAATGTAAAATATCTAAAAGATATAGCAGTGTACCTAATCTGAATTTCATTGATAGACTGATTTTTAGTGATACAATACTATTTAACCCATAGGTAGGGGGAGAAGAGGTAGATTTATACTGTATTTGCACATAAGTAAATATGACGAACCCAACTGGAATTAGAACTTGGATCTCCGATTAACAATTCCGAGCCATTATCCATTACACCATCCGCACATCCAATCATACAACACCTGATATAGGTACTGACGTTGCTTACCTTCGGTGATCGTACGGAAATCGTTTCAAATATTGGAAGGATTAGATTTAAATAGAAGGAGACACTAAGGGACATATTTATAATAAGATAGAAGCAAGAATGAAGGGGAGACTTGGCAAATGTCGGACGTATTAACTTGTGCGAGTTTTTCTTTTGTAAAGAAAGAATATTTTAGTAAAGAATTGAAAAGATTGTATCCGAAAAGAATGCCAAGGATTGATTGATTCGTTTTTTACGCTTTATCAAACGTTTGCAGGTTATTTAACGCCAGAAAAATATGCTTTTTAGATTGTGAGATTTTATCTTTGAGATCATAATGATTTACTGATACAAGTCTTACTAATTATCCCATATATGGGGGGATTCATTCCTTTCTCATGATTATTTGCACATGTAACGAACACAAAGGAAATTAGAATCCGGCTCTTCGACTAACAATTCCGAACCATTATCCATTCCACCATCCGTATGTCCGAACATACGGCACCTGATATTTACAAGCGGTCACCCATCTATGTACTGATCATGGTCAACGTTACTTAACTTCGGTTATCGTAGGAGAACCGATGTTTCAACGTCATATGGCCTTTATCCTTATAGCTTTAGAAAATAATGTTTCGGAAAACAGGCGGAACGAACGGGAACCGGTGTTTCAAAGCCTTAAGCTTTTGATTAGAATGTCAGAGAGAGAAATACAAATGCAGAAAAATGCATATTTATGTTTTATATATTATGCAAAAGCATTTGACAAGCTATGGCAAAAGGAACTATTTGAACTGTTAGGAAAACTCGATCAATTTGGAAAGGATGTGAAAATAATCCAGAACTTATGTTGGGAATAAACTACCTGCAAGAGAAAATGTAATTGAGGACACACATATAGAAAGAGGAGGTAGAGAAAAAGAGGGGCACGGTGGAGTAATGGATAGTGCCTCGGATTGAAAAATGAGAGAGCAGAGTTCGAATCCCAGCCGAGTTCATTACATTCACTTTCGTACTATAAGACTTGGGAAAGGTTAGCGAATGATGTATTTTAAAAGCGAAACAAATTATGAAGGAAATAGTTATATTCTGTGAGAAAGAAAGAAAAGAATCTTAAACTATTGCGTAATATGGTAGTGACTTCAGGACAATCTCCTCACTGATGAAGAGAAAACGAACAGAAGTGTTCTTCTACAGAAGGATACTGAGAATTCCATGGACGGTTCGTGTAAGTAAAGACGCTTTAAAGAAAACGACAGTAAAGAAAACACATATTCAGAATCATAAGGACAGGGAAAATTTATTGGACATGAAAAAAGAGGGCGTCGAAAACTCAACCTTTACAGGGGAAATCATGATCAAGAGCTACAGCTGAAAGAAGGGAACCACATACCTGATGAATGAATGTGAATAGATGTCGGAAGTAGGCCAGAGACTTGGCGTATATGTAAAAGCTGCGAAGGTCCATAACGAATAAGATATTTTGGTGAACTATGAACGTTCACGAAGAAGATCCTTTCTATGTTGAATAAAATAAGAATATATGTAATTTACTTTATCTCTTGAAACACGAAATGTTCTCGCAAAGTACATGATTGCGGCGAAGTTAAACACATGGAAAATAAAACAAAATTATAAACAACCATAAGTTTCAATGGCAAGAGACTATTTCTCTTTAGATACATGACCCAGTGGATAAAAGTGTTGGCTGAAGAAATCCAAAGAGTTCAAACGGATCAAGCGTTGTGAGTTCAATACCTGATCAAAGCAGAGGTGAACAAAAGTTTGAGTTTCAAAAGGGAAATAACTGAAACTGAGATATCAAGAAAAGGCATGGCACGTGGAACTAGAACAATCTATCGCTCTCTATATCTATATAAAGAGGTTCGGTTCGAAATTCCTAAATATATCAGCTGAAGAAGGCCGAAACGTACAACATTTACCGTAATAAATATCCTTAAAATAAAATGTTAAATCAGGAACACATCGGATGGCAGTGAAGATGACATTCTAAGATGACGCCCAAAAAGACAGCTACTACACTGAAAACGTAACTGGAAATGACCTGATAGAGACAGCGGTTGAGCACAAGTAAAATAGATGTCATATCTTTTTTTTTTAAATCTTTTCACCTGAAACAAGGCAATAATGTCTCTAAGATACAAAGAGTGGTACTGAGAGTGAAAACAGAATGATAAGATTTTAGCACAATAAAACATTTGAAAAAACCCCAGAAAATGACGATTGCCGTTGCGTATATATTGTTGAGGGAAGCAAGAAACAGGAAGTGAGTTTAAAAGGCGAGAAAAGAAACTATTAGAATATCAGGCATCCAGCTTGCTGGACATATAACCTTTGGTTAATATATCGTAAATGTGTATAGTGCGCACCTCAAAAATATCATACATTAACAATATTATTACCGTAATTATTCCTGTATAATACGCAGTTTCCCGCCATGATTTAAAATCTATAATGTATTGGTACGTTTTTTTTTTTGTTTTTTTTTAAGCATATCACCCCAAACAAGCCACTAGCACGCAGGGGGGTACAGAAGTTTTGGAGGAAGAGCAGATAGGAGTGGTAAAGGAGAAGATGTGGAGAAAGATAGTGGATCGATCAAGGCAAGGGGGTTACAGAAGATTTGGAGCGAGAGCAGATAGGAATGAAAGGTGAAAGGATGTGGAGAAGGGAAGTGGATAGATCAAGGCAGCTGGAGATGTCGATTGACGTTACACTTAAATAGTTGGAGCTTGTATTTGTCAGGGAAACAGTAATAGGGAAGGGAGTTCCACAGGCGAGATGTGCGAGACATGAAGCTATTGGAGTAGAAGAGACATCTACATTTAACAGTTTCAACGGTGAAGGCGCGGGAACGGGATGCCAGAACATCAATAATATTAATAATATATACTTTTTTTTCACAAATGTTCACCGAATAAAAGGGTCACTCAATGTTACTGAGTGAAGGTGTATTAGCGTAAGAAAGGGCAAGATGGCACAAAAATAGACAGATAATTCTAGATTTGCGGGGGTCAAGAATTAACTACCAAATAAAATTTCAGAGTTCCGTCGGTGACGTTAGGTGTATAAAGTTGATGTAGAAAAAATAAATAATTAGATGCAGAGTTCAGGTGGAGACCTTAGAAGTATAGAGATGAAGTAGACTTTAGAAGGAACCGGAAACCGCTAACCTAAACGGGAAACAAGGGATGAACCTCTACTCCTGTTCAAAAATCTGGGGAGGAATATGAATGATGTATAGACGGTCCTATCTGCTATAGTTGCTTTTATTATTTGCTGCGGCTGTCTATATAATCTTTAAATTGTAACTATATATTAAATTGGGAGAGAAGAAAAAGATAATTAGAGAAACAGATTTTTCAGTTCAGGCAGAGACGTTAGGTGAAGAGAGTTGAAGTAGACACTAGAAAGGGCCGGAATCCAAACACTAAATAGGAATCAAGGGATGAATCTCTAATCCTGTTTAAAAGCACTGCGAGGAGCCTAAACCTGGCGATAGGCGAACCCATCTAATCGCATATATATATATATATATATATATATATATATATATATATATATACATATATATATATATATATATATATATATATAATATATATATATATATATATATATATATATATATATATATATATGAAAAAAGACTAAAGGTACACTGTAATTGTAGCTGACGCGCTTCGTCCAATTTGAACTATTTCAAGATAAAAAATCGAAATGAATTTATTGAAAGAAAGTATCCATAAAAAGTGCTGTTAGCAACTACAATTTAGAAATTATATATATATATATATATATATATATATATATATATATATATATAATTAAGTAATTCATTGAGTTGAAAAAAAACTCAACAGAATGCACTGGACGGTCGTTTCGTCCTATATTTGGGACTCATCAGCAGTGGGCATCCACTACCGAGAATTGAAACCCTGACATACCAACTGTTCCAACGGGCCTCGGTGAAGAAGAGATAGGAAATAAGACTCAATATAGGACGAAACGGCTGTCCAGTGCTTTCTGCATTCTGTTGAGGTTTCTTTCAGACTCAATGAATTACGTAATTATAATTATCAAATCCTCCTTACAATTTCTATCATATATATATATATATATATATATATATATATAATAGAGTGCTCGGATAAAAAGAACATTTGAACAGCTTTTATATAATTTACCGTCCGAAAATAAAAATATTATTAGATCGCATGACAAGTTTTATAAAAACTAAATAAAATCACCTTGTCTGTTGTTTTCAATGAAATATGCATGAAAGAAGGATTGCTGCCTAAATATATATATATATATATATATATATATATATATATATATATATATATATATATATATATATATATATATATATATATATATATATATATATTGTCTTCCACAGATAGACTGCTACCTCGTAGCCCAGCTCCTGAGTGTAGCTAGATCCGATTGCCTCTAACCCGGATCGAATCCCCACTAATTCAGAATCATTCGGAGATTTTCCCCGTAGCCATCGGTTCTGAGCAGATAGAGAGCTGAATTTTTAAACACGCCAGTGATAATGAGGAAGGAGGGCCCGTAGAATCTGATACCCACGGGTCGAATAGAGGGAAAGGGAGACAAGAGAAAACAACGCATGACATTCCTAGCTGCCTTAAGCAAGTGGATGGCAGAACGTTCTGTGGGGGAGGTGGCAGAGAGAAGGAACTTGTTGAGAGCTGAAAAGGATAGAGGGAGTTGGAGAGCCATAATCAGCTACGTCCTGAAAGGACATGGTACACAGAAAGAAAAGAAAGTGTTTATGTGCAGAGTCGAAATGAATTAAATAATTCTTAATTTTTACTTTTAGTCCTAGCGTAGATTTGGTACTGTGTTTAACTCTTGCCGCTTCTGTTCATTTCTTTTATTCGCTCTTTCATTTTTATTTCTTCGTTCCGTTTTTGATTTATTTTTGTTTAGTTTAACGCTCCTTTCAGTTATTTAAATGTGTCGTTTGTTTATTAATTAAAAATAAAATGAAATGGGAAAATGTTCTGTCGGAATCTATCAATTGAAAAAAAAGCAAAAACTTTAAAAAATCGTCCGAAGAATCCAGCCAAATTAAACGGATGTTATTAGGAATTAAAAGCAGATTATCTCGCTTCCAGTAAAGAGTGTAAAAAAAGAAGACCCCGAAAACTTCCACACGAATACACAAAGAGAAGACAGTTTGAAAAGTATCTGGTCAGCAATGAATGTAAAACTAATTTTGGTCTTGTCAATAAATCCTTCACTGTCAATCTCGAAACGAATAAAGGGAAATCTTTTTTCTTTTCTTTTTATTTCCGGCTTACAGGCACCTCACGAAGTTAAGCAACGTCGATCCTGGTCAGTACCTAGATGGGTGACGACGTGGGTAATACCATGTGCTGTAAAACTGGACGTGCCGATGGCGTAATGGATAATGGCTCAGGATTTTTAATTAGAGCCGAGTTTCCATTCCCCTTGTGTTTGTTACATTCACTTACGCACAAATACCTTTGAGAATGGTATGAATACACCAATTCACTCCCTTGCTATGGGTTAATTAATGAGAACTGTAGCTCTAAACCATAATTATCTCCAAAAATAAATTCTTAAAATTCAAAAATATTTCCAGGCTTTAAATAACTTGCAAAAGGTTGATAAGCAGTAAAAAACGAATCAAACAACATTAATTTCCTTTCCTTTCTTTCATTTTTTTTATTCGTCTATGTTTTTTATTTCAACTATTTAACTGTATATTCTTTCTTTATTCGTTCGGTTTTTAAAAAAAATAAAAACAAATCTTTTCGTCCGGACAATCAAGTCTAAGTAAACGGGGTTTCTGGGAAATAAAATCAGGTAATTTCGCTTCCAGTAAAGAGTGTAAAAGAAGAAGACCCCGAAAACTTCCACACGAATACACAATGAGTAGACAGTTTGAAAAGTATCCGGTCAGCAATGAATGTAAAACTAATTTTGGTCTTGTCAATAAATCCTTCACTGTCAATCTCGAAACGGGAAATCTTTTTTTTCTTTTCTTTTTATTTCTTTTCTTGGACGTTATGGCGTCAACAAGAAAATATTTCAAAAATACAATTGTTTTAAACCACAAGTTGTTAATTAACAAAACGTGTCATTTAATGGCGACCGTTAAAAAAGGGATCAGACGGAATGTGGCACATTTCAGGTTTTCTCTTTCTTTTTTTGTGTATTTGTTTTTTTGTTTTCATTGCTTTTTTTCCTTTTTTTATTTCTTCCTTCCTTCCTTTCTTTTTTCCTTCTTTCCTTCCTTCCTTCCTTCCTGTTAGTCTTTTGGGCCTATTGCCTTAATTCAGTATTTACTTTGTTTTTCTATCTTCTTTCCCCTTTCTTTTTTCTCTTTCTTTTATCTGTTTCTTTCTTTCTTTCTTTCTTTCTTTCTTTCTTTCTTTATTTCTTTATTTATTCCCATACGATAAGATTTTTCTTTCTTTCTTTGCATACGTTTCACTTTTTGATTTATAGTATTCATCTGCCTTTCTTTTTCCTTTCTTTCCTTATTTATTTTTCTTTCTTTATTTATTTTTTACTTTCTTTCTTTCTTTCTTTCTTTCTTTTTTCAAAATGTGTTTCTTTTTTATACACCCTATTCTTGTTTCATCTTGCTTTCTTTCTTTCTTTCTTTCTTTTTTCAAAATGTGTTTCTTTTTTATACACCCTATTCTTGTTTTTTCTTGCTTTCTTCCTTCCTTCCTTCCTTCCTTTCTTTTTTCCTTCCTTCCTTCCTTCCTGTTAGTCTTTTGGGCCTATTGCCCTATTTCAGTATTTACTTTGTTTTTCTATCTTCTTTCCCTTTTCTTTTTTCTCTTTCTTTTATCTGTTTCTTTCTTTCTTCCTTCCTTTCTTTCTTTATTTCTTTCTTTCTTTATTTCTTTCTTTCCTTCTTTCTTTCTTTCACCTCTCTCTTTTCTTTCCTTCCTCCCCCCTTCCGTTCAGTCTTTCGACGTATTACCCTGTTACAGTATTTACATTGTTTTTCTCTCTTTCTTCCTTCCTTATCCTTTCTTTTTCCTCTCTTTCATTTCTTTCTTTGTTTTTTACTTTCTATATTTTCTCAAACTTTTTAATTTTGATGCAGCATTTTCTTTCTTTCTTTCTTTCTTTCTTTCTTTCTTTCTTTCTTTCTTTCTTTCCTTCCTCCCTTCCTTTCTTTCAGTCTTTCGCCTTTTTCTCTATTACATCATTTACATTGTTTTTTTTTTCTTCCATTCACTTTCTTATCTCTATCTCTATTTCCTCTCTCTCTTTCTCTCTTTTTGCTTATTTCTTTTATAAAGAAATTTTGCGCCACGAGCCTGGTCGGGATGTATGGAGAACTAGGGCGGCCGGGGCGTCTAGTTCCCCCTCTCTGCCTTGCTAGTAGAGTCCAAAGGAGAGGATGAACCAATAGAGTTTGGTACAAGCGCGGCTGCAGGAGCTGCCGGAAGGTAGCACAGAGTGTCGTCCATCCGCCTTAGGGGCCCCACTCCGGATTTGTGTAAGGTTTACTCCTTAGCCTTTCTTCTCCCGAATATTTGCACAAGGCAGTGGAGCTATTTAACCCATAGCTGGGGTCTGGTTCATGGGCACAAGGGCGTGTCCACCAATCGGTGGGCCTGCATGCTGGATGTTAAGGGGGATAAACTCCTCCCCCGTCCCCTGTAGTTTAGCCCGAGTCAGCAAGGTGCTCGGTTGCCATGTGTCGCCCCGAGGAGGCACTACATAGGGCTTTCTGATGGAGAGGCTATATACTGACAAGGGAGGACTTACGGACTCGGCTTTCCTTTTCGCATTGCTGCTAGCCAGCGGCGGTAGCTGAAAGCGAGAAGCGACTAGCACTACCCCTACAGACTACCGCACTAGACGCATCACAACAGCCGTTGAGACACATTCTCCACACACACACACACACACACACACACACATATATATATATATATATATATTTATATATATATATATCGTTTATACAGTTTTTCTTACACTATTTACATTGTTCGAACTGCTGTCCTCATCTTTATTTTCATATTCTCGACCTTTTGTAATTTTTATATTTACTTTTTCCATTCATTTTTTCTTTCGTTACTTCTTCCTTTCTTCAACAGGTTCAGTTTTCGACATGTTAGCTTTGATTACTTCCCATAGGTCTGCTTTGCTGCCATATTGTTTGTCACCTTCATATAATTTCATCTTCACAATTGACCACGAATCAGATTCAAATCTGATTCAAATCGAGACGATGGTGGCCATTCCATTATCTTCCCGCCTGTAAATATTTTCTTAGATACATGAAAAGGTTAATTGTCGTACATAAATACTCCGCTTTGAAACTGCGAGGCTGGGACTCATACCATTCAAAGAAAGCCTTGCTCATGAAATTGTCGTATCCTAATACGTCGAAACAGGCGGGAAAGTCCATCGTACTCCGTCTGAAGTTGTTATGCAAACCACATAAAGATCAATAACGCCAATTTGATTTGAATAATTTTTGTCACATTGTAAAGGATAAATTTAGACGTCAACAAAAAGATTGAGTTAAAACTTTGGGTAGTTTCAAAATTTATCGCTTTTATTTATTTTTAATTTCATTCATTCTTTCTTTCGCTCATCTTTTTTCCTTCATTTTTTTCACCCTTGCTGTTTTATCTTTCTTTATTTCTTTATAATAATTTATAAATACATTTTGTTTATTAAATTTCTTCGTTTTTAACTTTGTTTCTTTTTCTTTCTTTCTTTATTTGATTTGTCTTTCTTTTAAAATATCTATATATCGATTTCGTACATTTATTTAATTCCAACTTCAAATCTCGTACATTCATCTTCTTCCTTTTTTACATTAAATAAAAAATTCTTCTTTGCCTCTTTTTTCTCTCTCTTAATCTTTTCATCTCTTTTTCCTTTGATAATGTAAAGAAGATGTGGTTTAATTGCGTACCCCAGCAAAGTTACGTGCCAACGAGAATCACGGTGATGACAGGGTATAAACCCGCGAGATTTGCCAGATGAATACCAGAAATAAGATTTGTTACGCGATTGGCAGGCAAAAGTAAAGGGAGGGCTTCTTGGCGTGACAATATCTTGGATAATTGTGTTTCTCTTTCGACATTTGTGCGAAAATTTTAATATATCTATCTACAGTCTATATCTCAACACTCAAACTCGCGCGCCCGCGCGCGCACACACACACACATATATATATACCCAAGTGCAAATTAATTGAAAAACTACGGCTTTAGTTTCCTTCCTTTCACCATACGGTCAGTTTTAGACCCACTGGAATGACAAGGTTTAATCGATTTCTATTTTTTCCCCTCAGATTAGATAATGTGCAGGGGTGTGCAGCAATATGAATTTCTTACGTGGTGTATGATGAAATTTGTTTCTTCTGTCGATTAGTTGTCCTACGATCATTGTCTGCGATGGAGGTTGCTCCAAGGAAGCCCTTCGAAAATTGTAACACTGCACAAACATACTGGCAAGCCTTACCAGTGAGCAAATGAAAGTACGATAGACTGGCCCGGAATCTATTCTGATTTAAATCCAATGGAGAATTTGTGGTCAATCTGCAAGGAACAACATCTTGGAATGGACATATAAAGTACTAACATATGCAGTAGCTCATGTTTCATTGAAAAAATACAAAAAATGTAAATAATAACGGAATTATTCGTTTTGTTTCAATTATTTTGCATAAGGGTGTGTGCTGCGTGTGTATATATATATATATATATATATATATATTATAAATTAATAGATTTAAAATATGGTTTTACCGCTACACAGTGATGACCATGTTTCAGAAATGGAAGCTAAAGCCCCCGAATTTAATTTTGTTATTAAACCAAAGACATTAGTTCCATTTCCTCATCAAGCGAATTTTGGAGTAACTTACTTTTTAAAATTTACGGTTGTTAACGGCACAGGAAAGATTCATAGTTTGAGGGTTTCCAAGGTTACCGATAAATCCATTCATCTAGACAAGGGGTGGTAGAGGGTTCAATTTAGACAAGCACTATTGTGTAAAAATAAAAATATCTATAAGAACACCGGATTTTATATCTTACTGTTCTTTCCTTTTTATTTATATATACATATATATATATATATATATATATATAGGTAACTATACTCGCCTCGGAAAACCTTCGGTTTCTTGATTTGCCTATAATCAAATCAATATCGAAGGAAAAAAGGCTTTAAAAAAATGAAGAGCCAGGAACATGAACGTCTGTCGAAAATAATCGTACAGCTTACATGTTCAAAGCCCAAGGAAAAAAACCTCGACACGAGTTAACAACTAACAAAGTGCTCAATAGAAAAGTAGAACAAACCTAGTCAAACCTAGAGAGCCAGACAAACCTACCAAGGTTTCTCTTAAGCGGATCGTCAGGGAAAGCTGGCTAAAGAGATAAAGGAAACGGTATACTTATAGGCGATAAACAAAAACAACACCACGGGACCAAAGACAAAAAAGGAAAAATAAAGAAAAACGAAAAACAACACCGGGTTTGCCTATATATATATATATATATATATATATATATATATATATATATATATACGAGAGTCATTCAATAAATAAGGTGAATTTTTCGGTATAAAGACTTCTAATACAGATAGAAGCTTACTTTTTTTTCTTTCAACGTAGTCTCCCAGCACTGTCACACACTTTTCATATCTGTGCACAAGCTTCCAAATTCCCTCAGCGTAAAAATCTTTGGACTGATATCTCAGCCAGTCACTCACAGCACTTTTGACTTCATCGCCACTTTTAAACTTCGTGCCTCTCGTGAACGCTTTCAAGGGACCAAACAGGTGAAATTCTGAAGGGGCAAGGTTTGGGCTGTAAGGGGATGAGGGAGCAGTTCCCAGCCCAGCTCGTTGATAGTCTGCACCGTTTGGGCTGCTGTGTGAGGCCTTGCGTTGTCATGATGCAAGATGACAACTTCTGACTGATGATACCTGCCTTTCTCCCAACAGATAAGCTCAAAGTCCTTGCAATGTCATCCACTGTCACCCTTCTGTCAGACTGAATGAGGTCATTGACTGATTCGATCACCTCAGGAGACCTCACTTCTGTAGGCCTCCCAGGCCTGTCTTCATCCTCAACACCGTTCCGTCCTTCTTTAAACAATTTAGCCCACTTGTAGACATTTTTTGGCTGAAACATGTGGTACTATACACAGTTGACATTCTCCTATGAATTTCAACTGGTTTGCACCCTTCAGCAACCAAAAACTTGATAACTGACCGCTGTTCAATCCTGGAGCACGCTTCTTGGTAGGCCATCATTGTTAATCGCCAAAACTCTCAAAGTTTTTTTAATCTGCAAAAGAAATTAAATCCATGTGAAAAAGAAGTAAAACAAAAAAAGAAAAAAAAAGAGTAAGCTACTATCTGTATTAGAAGTCCTTATACCGAAAAATTCAACTTATTTATTGAATGACCCTCGTGTATATATATATATATATATATATATATATATATATATATATATATATATATATGCAAGTTTTATTAAAAACGACAGACAAGGTACTACGGTTAAGTTTTTTATTTAATTTTTCTTGTATACGAACAAGAGCTTTCTTTGCTGGACAAAGGGTTTTTAATGCTGCCTAAATATACAACTATCATATATATATATATATATATATATATATATATATATATATATATATATATATATATATATATATATTATTTTTATCATAATAAATTACAATAAAATCATTTTATATAGATACACAAAATTTTTCATGTTTCTAAACTATAATGGTTCTTCTTCGAGCGATGGCAGATAACATATAAAATGTTTTACTTGGGCAATTTGAACACACATCATTACCATTTTTTAAAGTTAAAATTTAGTGGGAGGCCTAAGGTTAGAATTAAAAAATATAATTTTGGGCATGTCTGGATTAACGAATTAAAGTCAGATCTAAGCTAAAATAGAAAAAATAAGATCAGGGGTGGAGGAAGATGGGTTATTAATTCATGTCATGAAAAATTGTAAAAAATATATCTTTTTTTTTAAATTCTGACCTTAGGCCTTTCCACTTTTTTTAACTTTCAAAATGATCTTATTCAAATTTCCCTGATAAATCATTTTTATCTTATGTTATCTACCATCACCATTATAGCTCTGAAATATTTTTGTGTAGCGATGTAGAATGTTTATATTGTAATTTATTATAATAAAAATATTATAATAATATTTTGCTCTACATTGTACTGAGCGCTTTGTTTTAAAAGGTACATGCTAATAACTGTAGATTGTTATTCCACCTGTTCATATATATATATATATATATATATATATATATGTGTGTGTACAGGTGGGTGGAAAATACCTAAGGATTAGAAATTGGTTATAGAATTCTTTCCTGATCAGAATTTAGTTTTGAAAAACGACTATTCTTAAATTTCAAGTTATATTTGTATCTAAAAAGAAAAAAAATAGTCCAAGAAAAAGTAGGAGAGACAGGAATGAGTTACAGTCACATTAGCCGTGCTGAATAATTGACTATATATTATTTAAATTAAAGTGTTTTTTTTTAATAAATATATGGGGAGGTGCAGCCTTCTAAGAACCCCCCCCATCGTGGTATTGATAGCGTGGTAGTTTACTTTTTAAAGATTGAATAAGAAATTATTTTCCATAAGATGGCTGAAAAATGTAAATAAATTTTCAATAATAAACTATTATACAGAGATCTTCCCAGCAACGTCGGTATCCCCGCTATTGTATATATATATATATATATATATATATATATATATATATATATATATATATATATATATATATATATATATATATATATATATATAAGGTACGCTATATTTATGGGATAAAGTGCTCAATATTAGCGACAGAGCGTATGTAAATATAAATATAAAAGTGAACATTGAAGTCAACACTTAGAGGCGACAGGCTATTTCATGCTGGAGGAAATCGTCAGGTGGCCTGACTATTGCTTCAAGTATGAAAACAGCCTGTCGCCTCCGAGTGTTGACTTCAATGTTCACTTTCATATATATATATATATATATATATATGTGTGTGTGTGTGTGTGTGTGTGTGTGTGTGTGTGTGTGTGTGTGTAGATAATTTGGATGGAAAATAAAATGCGACACCTGAATATATATTTCAGTTTAGTTAATACCGAGCATAGGTAATATACAATGTGGGTGGGAGTAGCTAGGAATTAGAAATTGCTTATAGAAATTTTAGTGTCACTGAAGTCATGACGAAAACATTTTTTAAGCAGATAACAATAGGGATTTCGTATTTAAGTGCAGGAGCTAAAACCTGAAGACTCCGATCGCAGAATGGAATATGGAGAGTTAATCCTAGGTTGGTATAAAGATTGGCCTGAATTTCTTGGAAAACATCCTCTGGATTGACGAGGCTCTATTCCGTATTAGTGGTTTCATCTATCGTCACAGCTGCCATTACTGGGCGTCGTGTGATAACGATCCGAACATGATGTTTGAGAGGATGCAATCTCGACCAAAAGTGGCCGTGTGGTGTGGAATGACGCTAACGAGACTCGTAGGCCCATATCTCCAACTTGACACCATGATGCCCGACAATTACGTGGGGCCAACAGTTTCTGGCTGGAATAATATT
>OZ038518.1:62432079-62472079 GCA_964036315.1 Acanthosepion esculentum | reverse complement strand
TTACCAGCAATACATTTTTGAAGGAAAAATATTACCAGCAATACATTTTTGAAGGAAAAAATATTACCAGCAATACATTTTTGAAGGAAAAAATATTACCAGCAATACATTTTTGAAGGAAAATATTACCAGCAATACATTTTTGAAGGAAAAAATATTACCAGCAATACATTTTTGAAGGAAAAAATATTACCAGCAATACATTTTTGAAAAAAAAAGTATTACCCGCAATACATTTTTGAAGGAAAAAATATTACCAGCAATACATTTTTGAAGGAAAAATATTACCAGCAATACATTTTTGAAGGAAAAAATATTACCAGCAATACATTTTTGAAGGAAAAAATATTACCAGCAATACATTTTTGAAGGAAAAATATTACCAGCAATACATTTTTGAAGGAAAAAATATTATTAGCAATACATTTTTGAATGAAAAAAATATTACCTGTAATACTTTTTTAGTTAAAATTATTACCAGCAATATAATTTTGAAGAAAAGAATATTCGTAGCAATACATTGTTGAAGGAATAAAAATGTTAGTAGCAATACATTTTTGAATGAAAAAATATTAGTAGCAATACATATTTGAAATAAAAAATCTCACCAGCAATACATTTTTGAGGGAAATAAATCTTGACAGCAATATATTTTTGAAGAGAACAATATTAGCAGTAATACATTTATGAAGAAAAAAATATTACCAACAATATATTTTTGAAGGAAAAAATATTGCCAGCAATAAATTTTTGAAGGAAAAATTATTACCAGTAATATATTTTTGATGGGAAAAACTATTAGTAACAATACATCTTTGAAGGTAAAAATATTACCAGCAATACATTTTTGAAGGAAAAAAAATCTTAGTAGCAATACATTTTTGAAGGAAAAATTATTACCAACAATACATTTTTGAAGGAAAAAATATTGCCAGCAATAAATCTTTGAAGAAAAAATATTACCAGCATACATTTTTGAAAGAAAAAAATATTTTCAGCAAATCATTTTTGATGGAAAAAAATATTACCAGCAATATATTTTTGAAGGAAAAAATATTGCCAGAAATACATTTTTGAAGAAGAAATATGACCAGAATTAGAATATACAAGAAAAAAATATTACCAGCAATTCATTCGTGGGGAAAATATTTATATATTAGGAGCAATGCATAGATATTACCAGCAATAAAAATCTTGTTGGTATTAAATAACCTATTGAGGCTGATATTCCGCAAGACAAAACAAACCAAACCAATTATTTTACTATAACGCTCTGTTTACCGTGGTATTTCGATAACAGCTGTATTGCAAAGTTATACAACGGCAATGAAATCAGAATCGCTAACTCCTAATTTATTACTTTTCTTCTCATTCATTTTGTTGCATTAAATTTTATCTGTTTATTTTTTCCTCGCATATTTCTTTCGATTTCGCATGTCTGGGAGCTATTAACGGCAGGAGAAGTCTACACCCCCAACCTCGCTCAATACCTAAATGTCATACGCCACTATAACACGCAACTCATTTGGAAATTAATGACAAACGGAACGAGGCCAATGTAAAATACCAATTCGATTAAGAAACAAAATAAAAATAAACAAAGATATAAAAAAGAAAACAAGAAATTAAAAAATCAAAACAACAACAACAGAAAAAAAGTCAATAAATGAATAAACGACAGAAAATTATAATTTCCCGGCTGTTTAACCATTCGTCTGGTAACTGTCAGTTCTTGATTTTATGTCGACGACATTACACTTGAAAAAAAATTAATGGCGTATTTCTGTTTACAAGTGTAGCAATCTTGTTTCTGGTTGATTAATATTTTTGTCTCTGTGTGTTATACCACAGGCGAAAAAGAAAAATGACTTATTAAACAGTGTGCGACAGATGATTGTGAACAAATCATAATACATACGTCGAACAAATTGGTTTTCAAACAGAATACTCGAGATGAAAATGCCCCGGTTATCGAACAACATTGCCGAAGCGAACGGAATCTTTTCTTGATGACCATCGTATAATATACAGTCGTGCGTTGTGTTTTGATTTTCGTTTCCAGTTTTATTATACTGTGTCCTTTTTGGTCTCTTTATTAGACCTCAGTAATGGCTCCAAAGAAATCTACCAGTGATACTGGTAAAGAAAAAAAAAGTTAAGATAAAAACAATTGTTGATGATATTGTCTCTTCCTACTCAGTTTCATATGACAAAATTAACGATCTATACTATTCTTATGAATAAAGAGGCGATCATGTCTTTCTTCTCACTTTCCAAACAATAACATCTCTTTCCTTCGCCATCACCTCTCCTACTTACAGGACCGTAAAATTAAAGTGTTCGTCTATATTTTATCTGTTTAGTATTGGGTTTATTTTTTCTTTCTTAGATTTAATGTTTTTCATTATTTTTGTGTATAAACGTGTGCACAAAGTACTGATGTTAAAGTTTAAATAAGCAACCATCTTGAGACCAGGAACGGATTAATCCATTTTACATTGATTCCTTTTGGAAAAATAGTTTCGGTTTACGAAGATTTCGGGTTACGAACAGGCTTCAAGAACGAATTAAATTCATGAACCGAGGTTCCACTGTATTGGTAAGCGTAAAATAAATATATCAAACAAAATTTCGGTTCTCGAACAACATTGCCGAGCCGAGCCGAACTGAACCGAACCAAGCCGATCCGATTCGAACCGAGCCGACCGAAGCCGACCGAGTCGAACCGAGTCTAGCCGATCCAAGCCGAACCGAATTAACCCGAACGGAATCATTTCTGAGTCGACCGCCATGTTGTATAGATTCGTGTTTTGTGCTGTTCTTTTATTTTCCATTTTTTTTTATACTGTGTCCTTTTTTGTCTCTTTATTAGACCTCAGTAATGGCTCCAAAGAATTCTAGCAGTGATACTGGTAAAGAAAAAAGAAAAGTTAAGATAAAAACAATTGTTGATGATATTGTCTCTTCCTACTCAGTTTGACAAAATAAACGATCTATACTATTCTTATAAATAAAGAGGCGATCGTGTCTTTCCTCCCCGTTTCCAAACAAGAACATCTCCTTCTTCCCCTTCCATTTACGCCCTCAACACTCCTACTTACAGTTCCGGTAAAATTAAAATGTTCGTCTATATTTTATCTGTTTAGTATTGAGTTTATTTATTTTTTATTAGACTTAATGATTCTCATTAGTTTCGTGTATAAACTTGTGCACGAAGTACTGTTGTAAAAGTTTGAAGAAACAATCATCTTGAGGCCAGGAACGGATTAATTCATTTTAAATTGATTCCTATTGGAATAGTAGATTCGGTTTACGAACATTTCGGTTTACGAACAGGCTTTAGGAACGAATTAAATTAGTGAACCGAGGTTGTACTGTATAAAGAAAAAATGGCAACTAAGAAACTGCATACCCGTATAATGTCATTCTGTTCCACATTTTCCTTTAGGTCTAAAGTGGGCGCCTTTTCCATTGCTATTGGTTAATTAGAAAGACTGGTATCACTTAATACTTATTATCTTCCCAGAAGACAAAAAAAAAAAACTAAATATGTTCTGGCTTAAATAACCTAGAAAGCAATTGAAGGCTCATATAATGAGGTTCTCGTTCGCACTGGCAATTAGGTGAAAAGCGGTCTTCAAAAACCATTCTAAATTGTGGGGCCGCTGTTTATTTTCCCTCCACGTCTTTCCCACTAACTCAATTAATTTTAAAATCCGCATCTTGGCTTACGGCCACAACACGGTAAAACACCGGTTCCCGTACAATCATCCTATCCAGGGTATGACTATAAACTACATCCGTGTCCTGGGTAAGACGATAAATTACGTCCAGCAGCAAGGCCTCTGATCAGGAGGTTTTGATGAGCGTGGCACCACCTCTTGATTGCTGGTTTTCCCAGGTTCACCGTGACCTGGGGTGGTAGCGCTTGTTAGAAGTCCAGTTATGGGCAAATAGCTAACCCCTAAACTGGGGTCAAAACACTATGAAAGTGTAAAAATTATTTTTTAATACCAGCAATAATTTCTGATGAAAAATTATTACCAGCAATACATTATTAATAAAAACATATTTTTGAACAAAAAGAAGATATTACCAGCAATACATTTTTGGAAAAAAAAGTATTACCAGCAATTAAAAACTGTCGGCATTAAATAACGCATTGAGGTTGATATGCCGTAAAACAAAATAAACCAAACCTGATCTAAAACCTGATTTCTTACAAAGAATACATATTCTATTCATACGAAGCTATCCTAAAAATCTTGTCGGCTTTAACTAACCACTAGAGGTTGATATGCCGTAAAACAAAATAAACGAAACCCTCTTTACATATATACGCTAATAAAACTTACAAACTGATTTCTTACAAAAAAATACATTGTCTATTCACAAGAACCTATTCTAAAAATCTTGTCAGTATTAAATAACCCATTGAAGTAGATATGCCTTAAAGCAAAATAAATCAAACCAAAACTGATATCCTCTTTTATAAGAGCCAGATTAGGCCGCAAATGGAGTACAGATACCATATATGGGTAAGAGCTGCCTCATCTTTACTTTCCTGTCTCGATAGAGTTCAAAAGCGTTTTGGTTTTCTTGAGGGCAATTAATTAGTTTCCACTCTAAAACGCCTTGACGTAGTTTCACCCGTTTTCATATTTACGGCTAATCCAGGACGCAAATTGAAGCAAGTCACCTTCATTCGCTTCGTAATCCATTGTTGAGATGTAAGTTCCACTAAAGCAGATTCTTAACACGAGTAGCTGCTTTTTGGAACCGACTCCCAACAGGAGGCCTTCCCCGATCACTACAATCGTAACCTGTTCACGTCTCGGGTTAACCGTTATCTTTCACAAAAGTCCGCATAACCTGTGCTTCTTATACTTTTACTATCTATCTCGAGTGGCTCTTGAACCTTGTACAGAGTAAACATTATTTCAAAATTTAAATCTATTTAGAGGTTACTTCCTGTTTTTCCTTGTGTTTCTTGCCTTCAGTATCTACTTTGAGGAATAAATCCATCCATGCATCTTACCTCATTATAAGTAACAAACATTTCACATACCATTTCCTGTTTGAAAGAATAAAGTTCGTTATTTTTCCTAAATTACTTAAGACTTCCACATTTACACTATTTACATTATTCGGACTATTGTCCGCATCTTTGTCGGCATATTTATCACAACGTTTCGGCCCTTCAGTATCTGTCTATATTTCTGAGATGAGGTATTATGTACACTGTTTACATTATTCGGACTATTGTCCTCATCTTTGTTGCCATATTTATCACTACGTTTCGGCCCTTCAGTATCTGTCTATATTTCTGAGATGAGGTATTATGTACACTATTTACATTATTCGGACTATTGTCCTCATCTTTGTTGCCATATTTATCACAACGTTTCGGCCCTTCAGTATCTGTCTATATTTCTGACATGAGGTATTATGTACACTATTTACATTATTCGGACTATTGTTCTCATCTTTGTCGGCATATTTATCACAACCTTTCGGTCTTTCAGTATCTGTCTATAATTCTGAGATGAGGTATTACGTACACTATTTACATTATTCGGACTATTGTCCTCATCTTTGTTGCCATATTTATAGCAACGTTTCGGCCATTCAGTATCTTTCTATATTTCAGAGATGAGGTATTATGTAGACTATTTACATTATTCGGACTATTGTCCTCATCTTTGTCGCCATATTTATTACAACGTTTCGGCCCTTCAGTATGTGTCTATAATTCTGAGATGAGGTATTATGTACACTATTTACATCATTTGGACTATTGTCCACATCTTTGTCCCAATATTTATTACAACGTTTCGGCCCTTCATTATCTGTCTATATTTCTAAGATGAGGTATTATGTACACTATTAAAAATATTTGGACTATTGTCCTCATCTTTGTCGCCGTATTTATTACAACGTTTCGGCCCTTCATTATCTGTCTATATTTCTGAGATGAGGTATTATGTACACTATTAAAAATATTTGAACTATTGACCTCATCTTTGTCGCCATATTTATTACAACGTTTCGGCCCTTCATTATCTGTCTATATTTCTGAGATGAGGTATTGTGTACACTATTTACATTATTCGGATTATTGAGAAAATGGATGGTAGAACAGGGTTTGAGACAAATAACAAAAAGATAAAACTTATTAAGAGCTAAAAGAAACAAGAAGGTATGGAGGACCTCAATCGCCTACGTTCTGAATGGACACGGCACATAAAAGAAGTTTTATGAAAACCTATTTTACAATATTACGTTTTATAGGATTTCTGTGTCACATTGACTGTTGTCTGTTGCTCTGACACCCAGATATTTAATTTATGAAGCGTCTTAATATTAACGCCCCCAATACGTCGATCTTAATATTGCTGATGAGTATGGATTCTGGGTTCTTACAGTTAATAGCCAGGACTTTCATCTTGGCTTCCTCGAATCGCTTTTCTACGAGTTATTTCAGTTTCATATCTATGTGTGCCGTTTACACAAATTCAAAAATGCCGGAAAAGTACACCCGACTTTGAATTTTGATGCTATGCCACATTCCATGCGATCAGGAGCATAGTATCACAATCTATTTGCAATAGGTGTATGGTACCACGGTCTATTTCTATTAGGTGCATGGTCTCACGATCTATTTTTATTAGGTGCATGTTAACATGATCTATTTGTGCAAGGTGCATGGCATCATGATCTATTTGTATTAGGTGCATGGTAATATGATCTATTTGTCCTAGGTGCATGGTATCACGAATTATTTGCATTAAGTGCATGGTAACATGATCTATTTGTGCTAGGTGCATGGTATGATGATCTATTGATCTAGATGCATGGTGTCATGATCTATTTGTACTAGGTGCATGGTCTCACGATCTATGTTTATTAGGTGCATGGTAAAATGATCTACTTTGTCCTAGGTGTATGGTATTACAATCTATTTGTATTAGGTGCATGGTAACATTATCTATTTGTCCTAGGTGCATGGTATCACGATCTACTTGTATTAGGTGCATGAAATCATGATCTATTTGTAATAGGTGCATGGTGTCATAATATATTTGTACAAGGTGGATACTATCCCCATCTATTTGTATTAGGTGCATGACAACATGTTCTATTTGTGCTAGGAGCTTTGTAACATGATCTATTTGTGCTAGGTGCATGGTATCATGATCTATTTGTACTAGATGAATGGTGTCATGATCTATTGTACTAGGTGCATGGTAAAATGATCTATTTGTGCTAGGTGTATTGTATCATTATCTATTTGTATTAGGTGCATGGTAACATGATCTGTTTGTGCTAGGTGCATGGTATCATGATCTATTTGTACTAGGTGCTTGGTATCATGATCTATTTGTATTAGGTGTATGGTAACATGATCTCTTTGTGTTAGGTGCTCGGTATCATGATCTATTGTATTAGGTGCATGGTTTTCATGATCTATTATACTAGGTGCTTGGTATCATGATCTATTTGTACTAGGTGCATGGGAACATGATCTATCTGTGCTAGGTGCTTGGTATCATGATCTATTTTATTAGGTAAATGGTAACATGATCTATTTGTCCTCGGTGCATGGTATCACGATCTATTTGTATTAGGTGCATGGTAAAATGATCTATTTGTGCTAGGTGTATTCTATCATGATCTATTTTTACTAGGTGCATGGTATCCCGACCTGTTTGTATTAGGTGCATGGAATCATCATCTGTTTGTATTAGGTGGATGGTATCATGATCTATTTGCACGGTGTCATCTAGGCTTCTTGCTTTGTTATTATCATGTATTCCATATAGAAGCGGACTTGTTCATTCATTATAGTGGGGTGATCCCGAAAGAATTAAAATGATTACTATTATTTTTTTGGCGGCAACTATCTTAACTGCATTAGATAATATACGGATGCCAGAGTGTTTAAAGCAGAAAACGGGAACTGCAGGATTTCCTATAGAACATAGTAAAGAATAGCATAGAGAAAGAACTAACCATCGATTGCAAGAAGAGAGAATGTATGGTTGTCAGCAAGAAAGAAGTTCCCAACATGCGAATTACAAATTGGCGATACCAAAATCAAGCAAGTACAAACATTTAAATATCTAGGAAGATTCTTAAGAGACTGTGAGAAATGCTATACTGTAACCGAAAGTCGCATTTGGATTGCGAAATATGCCTTCCAAAAGCTAAGAATGTATTAAGAAATAGAAAAAAATGAAGAAACACCTAAATTCTCTCGAAAACATCTGACCAAAGATATCCTTATCGCATCACTAATTCCAACTTACACAAAATATACAAAACATAACCTCTATCAACATTCATCCAGCGAGTATAACGGAAATTATTTGGACATGTTCCGTGATTAGATGTCCCATCTTCTCATAAATCAAAGCTGTTTTACTTTGAGAAGCGCAATGAAACACACTTGGATCTTTCTTTAATTCACTCCAAATAATAGAATTTTACTCTTATCGTAAATATTAATTCACCCCATGAAATAATAAATTTTAAATAAAAATTCGTTTAGTTCCCTTGCAAAACCTCCAACACTGAGAACGAAAAATGTTATTCACACTTAGTAAGTACGGATGATATTCTAGGTAATTACAATTTAAAAATTGATAAAAAAAATCTGTTTTTCGCATGTTTAGAAATATCACACTCATATTTGGGGCGGCTGCAAAGGACAATCTAACCGGAGTGCAATGGAAGGTTTCGTTCTGGGTAAATTTGGTGAGAATTTTAGTAAATATTTTAGTAAATATAAATCCTTTTTAATTTGGTGCTAATTAACAGAGAAATTCTCACACTTGTGCCACATCTTGAAATAGTTTACATCTCTCAGGCAACATGTGCATAAAAAAATTCTATACCATTCATTATTAATATGTATCGCTTTTATATTTTTTATCGTAGTTCACGTGGTAAACATAATATATGGATATCGCGCATGCGTCCTATACACGAGTGGGTCACTCAGTGACACACGAATTCACCACGTACACGTTTTATTCAGTAACCAGTGAAGGCCATTTCACATTGACACCATCCTATGATTATTATAATTTCAAATAATATAAGAGGTTGAAGCCTTTATTGGAATAACAAAAGATTTGTCTATATTTCTGAGATGAGGTATTATGTACACTATTTACATTATTCGGACTATTGTCTTCATCTTTGTCGCCATATTTATTACAACGTTTCGGCCTTTCAGTATCTGTCTATATTTCTGAGATGACGTATTATGTACATTATTTACATTATTCGAACTACTGTCCTTATCTTTGTCGCCATATTTATTACAACGTTTCGGCCCCTGTACGTTCCGGCCTTCTTCAGGTAGTTGGAATGTCGAACTGGACCCTTTATTTCGCTCACTGGTGTAGACTGTTCTAGTTCCACGTGCCATGTCTAATGGATGCCAGTTATCAGTTATCTCCTGTTAATTCACCTCTGAAAGTTCTGCACTGCCTTAAACGGGTATTGAACTCACACTCTTTGGGTCCTGTAACTGGATCTAACTAACGCCTTTATCTACTGTCCTTGAGGACATCTGTGTATGAATTTCTGGGTATTATAATCCTAATAATACCAGAACTTTCAGAGGGAAATTAACAGGAGATCACTGATAACTGACATCCATTAAACATAACATGCGGAACTAGAACAGTCTTCCCCAGTGAGCGAAATAAGGGGTCCAGTTCGACATTCCAACCACCTGAAGAAGGCCGGAGCGTACAACGGCCGTAACGTTGTAATAAATATGGCGACAAACATGAGGACAATAGTCCGTATAATGTAAATAATGAACAAAAGATTTTTCCAACAATATGCCGTACGTAAATAATAAAATTACGAATAAAAAATTAAACAAAATTTATCCAAAAATGGATTATCATTTTACTCTAGAACCCTAGAGTCTTTTTGTGGAAATCATGGGGTCTGTAGAAACTTTTAGGCACATGGAAGAACGACTTTAAATGAATTCTCAATAAAATTCCGTCATTCCCCGTAATAGGTCTAAAAACTTGGGAGTACTGTAGCATCCCCGAAAAGTTACGAGAGATATTTACGAAGTGGCGGAAGAAGAGAAATCACATATGTTTGTTTTGAAACAGCACTTATAATGAGGATGAGTGAAAAAAGCTATATATATATATAGAAAATCTATATATATATATATATATATATATATATATATATATATATATATATATATATATATATATATATATATATATATAGGAATATTCGCCCACTTTTTTAAGGCTAAATAAAATTTTAAGGCTAAATTATATCATCTTACTTCGGGAGGTAAACAATCATAGCTTTCACCCATTTTCTGTCTCTAGTATCATTAATGAAAGAGACTAGAATATTTGTTGAATAGAATCACGATACAACAAATCTGATTTGTTTGATATTTTTTGCACTGTCCGTCGAATTAAATTTGATAAACAAAAATCTACAATTTTGAAAACATCTAGGTGCATTGTATCACGATCTGTTTTCACTAGGTGCATGTTATTACGATTTATTTGGATTAGGTGTATGACATTACGATCTACTGGGAGTAGGTGCATGGTATCACGATCTATTTTTAATAGGTGCGGGTATCACGAGCTATTTGCAGAGGTTCATGGCATTACTATCTATTTGTATTAGGTACATGGTATCATGATCTATTTGGACTAGATTAGTTCTACCTATTAGGTATATTTGTATTAAGTGCATGGTATCATGACCTATTTGTAATAGGTGCATGGTATTACAATCTATTTTCACTAGGTTATGGTATTAGGATTTATTTGTGTTAGGTGCTTGGTATCATAATATATTTGGACTAGGTGCATTCTATTACGATCTCTGGATTAATTGCATAGTATCACGATCTATTTGAATATAGTGCATGGTATCACAATCTATTTGTGCTAGGTGCTTAGTATCACGATCTATTCGCACAAAGATTTTAAGGTTAAATTACATCTTCTTACTTCGGGAGGTAGGCGATCATAGCATTTTCTGTCTCTAGTATCAATAATTAGATAAAGAGACTAGAATATTTGTTGAATAGAATCACGCTACAACAGAGCTGATTTTTTTTAATATACTATCCGTCGTATTTATTTTGTACATAAAAAAATCCACTATTTTGAAAACATCTCGCGGTCCACACTTGGTTGCATCTGTAAAAATGATAAGGAAATGGCGCAAATGAAAAATTCAGTCAGTCACTTAAGTATCATAAGTGATATACGCTTGGGCGATCATGTATCTTTCGATACATGATTGACGAGGCAGATTCTTTTTCCTGTAGTAGATTGCCATTTCTCTCTGACATTTCTTTCTTGCCAACCAACTTTAAAGAACTCAGTCTATCCTGCTATTCAACCCATATCTTGGGGGAGAAAGGATGGATTCAAACCTTTCCCAAGGATATGTGTGCGTAATTGAATCTGACGAACTCAGCTTTCTCATCTACTTGTTAGCCATAACACCGCAGCACACGAGACAAAATTACAGGATAAAATCAGGAGTTGTATGGAAACAAAAAAAGAAAAGAAAGAAAGAGAGAGAAAAAGAAAGCAAAACGATCGAAAAAAAAAAAAGAAAGAAAAAAATATCAATAAAGAAAAAGTGAAATTTTTCAGCGCGACCCCGTCACTACCGAATGTGACAAAAGGTCAAGGTTTAAAGTGGGCTTAACGACAATACCGTGCAAAAATTGCCAAAGTGCACTCGGCATTTTCCCTTTTGGGGACGCCTCAAGCGCCAGGCAGTGAACCCAGCTCCCTCCCGAAGGGGATGTACTTACAGCGGGGATAACCCCACGGGGATTGATCTGAATATTATTTTGAAACTACCGAGCCAAAACCAGGTAACTATGGCACTAGAGAAGTATGGAAGGAATTAAAAAAATGATCGATGAATGAAAGTGAATTATAAGAAAAAGCAAAGAAGACGGTTTGGTTTGGTTTGGTATGTTTTACGGTATATCAACACATAAATGGGTATTTAATGCCGACAAGATTTTCATCGCTGGTAATATTTTTATTAAAAAATATATTGTTGGTAATATTATTTTTAAAAATATATTGCTGGTAAAAAATTTAAAAAAAAGTATTGCTAGTATTAAAACTTCTTTTTATACATTCATAATGTTTTGACCCCTTTTACTTGGGTTAACTGTTTGCCCATAGCTGGGACCCTGACAGGTGCTACCACCCCGAGTCAGGTTGGAGCGGGGAACACCAGCAATGTAAATATTGTTCCACGCTCCTCAAAACCTTCTGATCAAACGCCTTGCTGCCGGATGTAGTTAATCGTCATACCCAAGATGTGAAAAGAAAAAAAAAGAAAGAAAGATGAAAACAAGAAAAGGAACAAAAAGAAATTAAGAAAAAAGTTTGTAAAAGAGAGAATACATTATGTAGCGGATACCTTATACTGAGGATGCTATGTTCCGAAGATATGTGAGCAACGTCAAGGTTTTAGAGTAGGTAGCTCCACTAAGACGCGTGAAAAACAGCGTAGCATGGTGAAAATGGCCCCAAACTAAAAAAAAACAAAGCTTTGTCGTCGTAATGTTTATGTTATTATTAAGAGGAAAGACGAATATATTTTTTTCTATTATTTTTTAAAATTTTTACTCCTTTGTAGCACGTTGTAAATTTTGGGTAAAATCTTGTTTTGGTTTGATTCAATTTTCTTTTAAAATGGCCGCTTTTAAAAAAAATTAAAAAATCGAGAAATTATTTGACATTCCACTCTATATAATTTCTATCTGAAATACACCAGGATATTTTAATTACTGGAAATAATAAATGTAATCATTTAGCTTTCAATTAAAACTAAACTAAAATCTTCCAGAATGGATTTTCATTTTTAAAATTTAATTCAAAAGTTAGGTATCGAAAATTCAGGTGCCTATTTTAGATTAATGGAAACAAAAAGCAAACGTATCTGTCTATATTTCTGAGCTGAGGTATTATGTACACTATTTACATTATTCGGACTATTGTCCTCATTTTTGTTGCCATATTTATTACAACGTTTCGGCCCTTCAGTATCTGTTTATATTTCTGAGCTGAGGTATTATGTACACTATTTACATTATTCGGACTATTGTCCTCATCTTTGTTGCCATATTTATTATAACGTTCCGTCCATTCAGTATCTGTCTATATTTCTGAGATGAAGTATTATGTACACTATTCACATTATTCGGACTATTGTTCTCATCTTTGTTGCCATATTTATTACAACGTTTTGGCCATTCAGTATCTGTCTATATTTCTGACCTGAGGTATTATGTACACTATTTACATTATTCGGACTATTGTCCTCATCTTTGTTGCCATATTTATCACCACATTTCGGCCCTTCAGTATCTTTCTATATTTCTGAGATGAGGTATTCTGTACACTATTTACATTATTCGGACTATTGTCCTCATCTTTGTTGCCATATTTATTACAACGTTTCGGCCATTCAGTATCTGTCTATATTTCTGAGATGAGGTATTATGTACACTATTTGCATTATTCGGACTATTGTTCACATCTTTGTCGCCATATTTATTACAACGTTTCGGCCCTACAGTATCTGTCTATATTTCTGAGCTGAGGTATTATGTACACTATTTACATTATTCGGACTATTGTCCTCATCTTTATTGCCATATTTATTACAACGTTTCGGCCCTTCAGTAACTGTTTATATTTCTGAGCTGAGGTATTATGTACACTATTTACATTATTCGGACTATTGTCCTCATCTTTGTTGCCATATTTATTATAACGTTCCGTCCATTCAGTATCTGTCTATATTCCTGAGCTGAGGTATTATGTACACTATTTACACTATTCGGACTATTGTCCTCATCTTTGTTGCCATATTTATTACAACGTTTAGGCCCTTCAGTATCTGTCTATATTTCTGAGCTGAGGTATTATGTACACTATTTACATTATTCAGACTATTGTCCTCATCTTTGTTGCCATATTTATTACAACGTTTCGGCCCTTCAGTATCTGTTTATATTTCTGAGCTGAGGTATTATGTACACTATTTACATTATTCGGACTATTGTCCTCATTTTATTTGCCATATTTATTACAACGTTTAGGCCCTTCTGTATCTGTCTATATTTCTGAGCTGAGGTATTATGTACACTATTTACATTATTCGGACTATTGTCCTAATCTTTGTTGCCATATTTATTACAACGTTTTGGCCATTCAGTATCTGTCTATATTTCTGAGATGAGGTATTATGTACACTATTTGCATTATTCGGACTATTGTCCACATCTTTGTCGCCATATTTATTACAACGTTTCGGCCCTTCAGTATCTGTCTATATTTCTGAGCTGAGGTATTATGTACACTATTTACATTATTCAGACTATTGTCCTCATATTTGTTGCCATATTTATTACAACGTTTCGGCCCTTCAGTATCTGTTTATATTTCTGAGCTGAGGTATTATGTACACTATTTACATTATTCGGACTATTGTCCTCACACTTTGTTGCCATATTTATTACAACGTTTAGGCCCTTCAGTATCTGTCTATATTTCTGAGCTGAGGTATTATGTACACTATTTACATTATTCCGACTATTGTCCTCATCTTTGTTGCCATATTTATTACAACGTTTCGGCCCTTCTGTATCTGTTTATATTTCTGAGATGAAGTATTATGTACATTATTCACATTATTCGGACTATTGTCCTCATCTTTGTTGCCATATTTATTACAACGTTTCGGCCCTTCAGTATCTGTTTATATTTCTGAGATGAAGTATTATGTACATTATTCAAATTATTCGGACTATTGTTCTCATCTTTGTTGCCATATTTATTACAACGTTTCGGCCCTTCAGTATCTGTTTATATTTCTGAGATGATGTATTGTGTACATTATTTACATTATTCGGACTATTGTCCTCATCTTTGTTGTCATATTTATTACAACGTTTCGGCCCTTCAGTATCTGTCTATATTTCTGAGATTTCTCAGAAATATAGACAGATACTGAAAGGCCGAAACGTTGTAATAAATATGGCAACAAAGATGAGGATAATAGTCCGAATAATGTAAATAGTGTACACAATACCTCATCTCAGAAATATAGACAGGCCGAATATAGAAAGGCCGAAAATTCGATACTGAATCGAGCAATTATTTGACATTCTAATCTATATAATTTCTATCTGAAATACACCAGAATATTTTACTTACTGGAAATAATAAATTTCATCATTTAGCTTTCAATTAAAACTGAAATGAAATCTTCAAGTATACATTTTCATTTTTAAAATTTATTTTTAAACTTAGGTATCGAAAATTGTGTAGAAGTGTCTATTTTAAATGGAAACAAAAAGAAAACGTATATTTAACATCAAGAAAATACAGTTAACATATCTGGGGCACATAATGAGGAAGGAAGGCTTCGAAAATCTAATGCCGACGTGGAAGTTTGATGACAAGAAGGGAAGATAAAAACAGCGAACAAATTACATGATGAGCTTAAGTAAATGAATATCGGAAGAGGGTCTAGGAAAAATAAAGAAAAGACAAAATTTATTAAGAGCTTAAAAGACAGGAAAATGTGGAGAGCTATTATCACCTGAGGGGTGACAGCACATAAAGTAGAAGAAGAAAAAAAGGAAGCTGTTTTTATTTTACAGATTTTAATTTATATTTACTTATTTTCATTTTGGAAATCAAAATTAAATTCGGCACCCGCCCAGTAACGTCAGTAAAATCGCTATACTTATTTTTCCAGCATCTGACTGGAAATAAGCCGTCATGATGTATATTGGGAGAAGCAGACGAGGATGGGGCTTGTGTAAAAATAGGAATGTGAAGATGCTGCCCATTTTCAAGAAGTCCACTTCCGGATTTCTTTTGATGTCAAGCAGTAAGGAAAACGGTTCGTGGTGCCGGCCTCAATTTAATGATCAAAGACAGCGTTGACCCCCGGAGACGAACGGGGTCAATCAAGCAAGCTCAGATTTGCCACTTCCCTAAAGAGAGCAATTGGCCTTCACTTAGACCTACTTTAAACATTAAGATTACCCTCCTCTCCGTCGGAGGGTGGCAAATATGAAAATATATGTACATGAATGCGGTTGGGACAAGATAATTGTCTTTTATTAGTGTCATAAATAATTTCCGTTTTTGCTTATCAACTTTATTCTTCAAAACATAATGTATATTTTTTGAAACATTTCACACCAAGCAAGGCAATAATGCCACTAAGACGCAAGGGGTTACTAAGGGCGAAAGAACATGACAAAAAGAAAAAAAATATTATTAATCAGAGAGAAAAATATAATAAGAGGAATTAGGATGACATCGTATTTCAAATTTTCAAGATCAAATTTGACTGGAAAACAAGAAGCCGGAAAAGAGTTCCACAAGCGAGAAGTGCGAGAGAAGATACTGTTAGCAGAGAACTTACGGATAAATCTCTCCATTTCAAATGTAAAGTGATGAGACTTTTCAAATTTGACTGGGAAGGAAGAAGCCGGAAGAGAGTTCCACAAGCGAAAAAGAAACTGTGAGCATAGAACTCGCGGGTCCATCTTGCCATTTCAACTCTAAAAGTTTGAAACTCTCCGTCAATCTAGTAGAATATCAAAGTTGACTGGGTAGCAAGAAGTCGGAAGAGAGTTCCACAAGCGAGAAGTGCGATAGAAGAAACTGTTAGCATAGAACTTACGGTTACATCTCTCCATTTCAAATGTAAAGTGATGAGACCTTTCCGCCAATCTAGCAGGGGGCTTAAATTGATAAAGTCTAGGAACCACAGAGGAAAATTAATCAAAACAATTACCATGAAAGTATTTATAGAAAAGGCAGTGGAAAGCTACGCGGGGGAGTAAATGAAGCCGAGATGCCAGGTTAGAAGCAATATCATTGCGGATTCATTTTTTGCTTTTTATCAAGAATCTTTAAATATGTAGCAGGAGCACCTGACTAGATGCGGCAAGGACAAAAGGTAGATTTATAAATATCTAAGATAGACACTGACGAGATAAAAAATTGTTTAACATGACAAAGTGAACCAACCTGTCCAGCAGACAACCTGGCAATTGATTCAAAATAATATTTCTGCTACATACGAGATCAGAGACTGTTAGCATAGAACATACGGTTACATTTCACCAGTTCAACTATAAAATGATGAGACCTTGCCGCCAATCTAGTAGAAGATCAAAGTTGACTGGGAAGGAAGGAGCCGGAAGAGAGTTCCACAAGCGAGAAAGAAACTGTTAGCATAGAACTTACGGTTACATCTAGCCATTTCAACTGTAAAATGATGAAACCTTGCTGGCAATCTAGTAGAAGATCAAAGTTGACTGGGAAGCAAGAAGCCGGAAGAGAGTTCCACAAACGAGAAAGAAACTGTTGGCATAGAACTTATGGTTGCATCGAACCATTTCAACTGTAAATGTACGAAACCTAAGTGCCAATGTGATAATCTGTTTAAATACGTAAATTTGAGGTACCAAAAGTAGAAAGCTCAGAAAAATTTCCATGAAAATATTTATAGTAAAGGAAATAAAAGCTAAGTTACACCTCTAAGAAAGTCTGCGAGTGACCATTATTTGCTGACACTTATCAGGCAGGTTTTCGATAACTTTTGACTAAAAGTCCGCAGATTCTGACGTGAAACTTTTGGAAATCTTTAATGTAGTTTTCATTAAAGAGATTTTTCCTAATCAAAATATTCTGCAGCAATAGAAAAACATAATAATTGGTTTGTGGAAAATCAAGTGAAAAAATATATGAAGAGAGTAATCAAGACCCAAAATTGCATAGCGTGTTAATCGTGCTGTTCCGACTTTGTATTGCTATCAGTGATGGCTGATGTTTACCCTAAAATCTATGACCAGGTTGCAGCTGCTGGACGTACAAATGAGCGTTTATTGTTTCGTTGCATTTACAAATTTCTAATAATACTCCGATTATTTGACAGTGTGCACGAAATTATATTTCTTCCATGGAGCTCAATGTTTTGTATTTGTTGTGGATATTTGTCCTTGTCATTTTGCGTTGAACCTTGTCGTATGCAACTCATTTTTCTTCCCATTTATGTTATACTAGCAGCATGGCCCGGCGTTGCCCGTGCTTGATTAAAAAATCGTACGACATATACAGCAATCGCTATCACTTGAGTTAAAATATTTTTGGCCTTCCTTGCCTTTAAAGGAGTGCCCTTTGCCGTGCTGATGTTGCTACATGCCTTACTTCTTGCCTATCTCACACTGCGAATTTTTCCTAAGCTCTATACTAAACATTAAATCTGTTACGAAAAAAGTACTAAACAAAATGAACACAAAACGATCAGCTTTAAAAAAGGACTCGTAACTGGATAAAACGAATGAAAAAAGAATGTTAGCAACAAATACTTTTTCACACCCAACACAGTTCTGCGGAATCAGAATCAACGTTGAGTTTAAGCAAGCGAATGAGCTAATTGAAGTAAAGTGCCATGCAGATTTAAAGTTTTCCCACTTGTGACGAATGCAGCTATCGATTTTTTTTTTGCATGTTAGCATGCTAGTTAACATTCGTGTCAGTCAGCTTTTGGCTCTCACGCTGGCCAATAGTATCTTCCTGCCTTTTCGTGGCAGCCAGCTATAGACTCTCACTCTTGCCAGTAGAAAATGGCCGCAAACTACATGAAAACTGCCGTAGAAGCATGAAAAAATCGATTATTACCACTTTCGCTCGGAGTTGGGAAATGCAAAGTCGGTCTTGTCCTTTCCGCTCGTGCATGTAAATTTTGGTGCAAATCCGTCGAAAATTGCGGCCGTGCATTCGTTAGACACACACACACACACACACACACACACACACACACACACACACACACACACACACATCCTGCCTTTTATAGATAGAGATTTAAAGGGCCGTGTTATTTATTGTGAAAGGAGATAGTCGTTATGAATAAACGATGCACTTTATACTTTTCATTAAAGGTTTGTGGTACCAAAACATCCAGCAAGTTGACTTTCCCTATCTTTACTAATCTTGAAATATGGTAGATTGCGATGGTTTTAGCATTTCTACTAATTCCTGATAACTGTAACATGTATTACTTTCCTTTAATGACTCGAGTTTCACCATCAAAGTCAGATGAAAGCCGCGTCCTGGGTATGACGATAAACTACAGCCAGCAGCAAGTCCTCTGATCAGGAGGTTTGAGGAGTGTGGAACCACCTTTTAATTGCTGGTTTCCCCATGTCCACCCTGACCCAGAGTGGTAGCACCTGTTTGCATCCCAGCTATGGGCAAATAGTTAACCCCGAAACTGGGGTAAAAACACTATGAGAGTGTAAAAATAAGTTTTAATACCAGAAATACTTTGTAAAAAACTATTACCAGCAATACATTTTTGAAAAAAAATGTTACAAACGATGTTTTAAAAAATAAATATTACTAGAAATACATTTTTGAAGAAAAAAATATTTCTACAGATAGATTTTTGACAAAACAAAATATTACCAACAATGCGTTTTTGAAAAAAAATATTACCAACATTTTGTTTAAAAAAAAATACCAGCTATAATTATTTTGAAAAAATTATTGCAAGCAATACATTTTTGAAGGAAAGAATTATTACCAGAAATAGATTTTTGAGAAAACAAAATATTACCAGCAATAAAAATTTTGTCGGCATTAAATAACCCATTGGGGTTGATATGCCGTAAAACAAATCAAACCCATATGCTCCTGTAAAAATTTATTTTGGTTGAGCTCTCTGGGGAGGATGTGTGGGTTTGTAAACAGTGACTATTACGGCTGATAATGCAAGACTCTTCGGTAAATCGAATCGAGTTCTCTCAGTCACCGTGTGTTTATCTAAAAATAAATACGCTTAAATTTATGTTTATCCCTGCCGTGCACCGACAGCTCAGTGGGAAAATCTCCGACTGACACCAATTCAGCCAGGTTTTGATCCTATCTAGAGACAACCGGATGTCTAGTCACACTGATGAGCTGTGATACAGCGAAACAGTCTGTCTGTGGATGAAAATATATGTATATATATAATTGTTTATTTAAAAATTATAGCATAAATATGTTATAAAATCAATACAAAAATAGACATTTTGTTTCAACACCTCCGGTGTCTTATGATGTTGAATTGTAGTGATTTTATAACATATTTATGTTATCATTTTTAAATAAACAATTATATATGCTCTACTCTGTATTGAGCACTCTTTTAAGAATAATAATTGTTGGTTATTGGGATTTATTCCGTATACACCAATCCTAGACTTGTATATATATATATATATATATATATATATATATATATATATATATATATATATATATATATATATATAGTTAATAATATCAAATCAGTAAGTGGAAAGGATAATACAAGTAATCGCTTGTTCTAAAAGGAAGGGAATTAATTAGAATCCTTCAGGAACATTTCTCCAACGCCAGAAATACCAAAAAAAAAAAAAGAAAAAAAAATTATGAAAAGAAAATTCCATCGTTGTGACACAATATAAAGAAAGATAAAGACGGACAAGGAAGAAGATCTGGGAATGACATTCAGATAAATTGGAAAATATCAAAAGAATGTAAAAGGAATTAATGTAAGGATAGAAAGAGAGAGAGAGAGAGAGAGAGAGAGAGAGAGAGAATGAGAAAGAGAGAGAGAGAGAAGAGAAATAAAAAAGAGATAGACAGATGTAAATAAGAAAGGCAAAACGAGAGAAAAAAGAAATTGTAAAAGTGAAAGGAAAGAAAATGAAATCTAAACCCATGAAAGAAACTGACAGTGTTTTTAAAGGCATCGTAAGAAGAAAGAAAAAAGAAAGAAAGAAAGAAAGAAAAAAGAAAGAAAGAAAAAAGAAAGAAAGAAAACAAGAGATATCAATGTATAGTATACAAAGTAATATGATATACAAGATAATATAATATATAAGAAAAAAGATTTATCGCATCATCAAAACAATTATAAATTTATTTCAATAGGTAATTTTTTAGCACCTGTTTCATCAGACAGAAATTGTCAAAAACAAAAAAAACAAAGAAAAAGACACTATCAAAGAATAAAATTACATTTTTAAAGTAAAATTACCAACAAAACCTATTTATAGTAAAATGACCAGCTATACATATTTAAACCAAAATGACCAAGAATTGCATTTTTATAGCAAAAGGACCAACAATACATTTTACCAGGAGTTGAAGACATGAAATTGCGTTCAAAAATATTTAGATGTCGGCATTAACCCACAAAGGATGATATGCCATTAAACAAATTCCACATTAAGTGGCTCTTGGGCCTTATTTAGGGTGAACGGCACCTAAAAGTATTATAAAGAAGGCAGCATATAAATATATCTTGAAGAGAATGCGTGATCGTATGCATACGCTTGCTTTTTAGGCCCGTGTTTAGGTGTGTTTCCAGCCATATCTCCCCCCTCTCTCTCTCTCTGTGCGCATGCGCGCGTGTGTGTGAATACGTAAAAATGCAAGAAGAAATGGGGGGGGGGGGGCTGGTTTACACGTAAGGATGAGAGAAGATGTTCGTGCGTGTGCGTGCGTGTGTGCCCCGTGAAGTTGGTTTATTCACACGGATATTGGAAACCGAATACCGTCATCTCGCCCAAATTAAGTCTAGAGGAGAAAGAAGTTAATTTAAACTGACTGTGCCCCCATGACCACCGGCGCATGTATGTCTAGATGCTCACAAAGACACCGGTACATATATGTGCTCACTATTTCTTAACTATATATATATATATATATATATATATATATATATATATATATATATATATATATATATATATATATATATATACACACACCCATAAAAAGGCTGAAGCAATCAGGCACGCGTGTACACACGTTTTTATTTTTGAAGAAGTATACACACACACACACACACACACACACACACATATATATTAATTTAAACGTTATTGATAATGGATACCCACATTTGAATAGACGTTCCGTATATTTCTTAACTATATACATATATATATATATATATATACCCATAAAAAGGCTGAAGCAATCAGGCAGGCGTACACACACGTTTTTATTTTTGCAGACGTATACACACACACACACACGCACACGCATACACACACACGCGCGCGCGCACGCACTCTCACACTCACACACACACACACACATATATATATATATATTAATTTAAACGTCATTGATAATGGATACTCACATTTGAATAGACGTTCCGTATATTTTAAATCGTATATTATTTCGTCAATTTCTCCGAACATCGGAGAAATCTTATTAAAGTAAATGCGCCATATGAAATTACGCCCCCCCCACCTTTGCGGCAGAAAAACAAAGTTTGATCCGACGTGCTTTTGGCCGATCTGTTATGAAAAGCATTGTAATCAATCAACGCCCTGACTCTCTTTAATGTACGCTTTCTGGATAACCATATTTGAGTAGACGCTCCGTTTATTTTACACAGTATTTTATTTCGTTTAACGCGCTGAATAAATATTGTATTGCTGTATACGGAATAAATTCCAATAAACCAAAAATACTATTCTTAACTCTGTGCTCAATACAAAGTAGACCAAATATAAATTACATATATATATATATATATATATATATATATATATATATATATATATATATATATATGTATGTATATATATATGCATGTATGTATGTATATATATTTATATATATATATATATATGTATATATATATGTATGTAGGTATATATATATATATATATATGTGTGTGTGTGTATATATATATATATATATATATATATATATATATATATATATATATATATATATATATACATATATATATGCTCTGTATCGTGCATTGAGCTCGCATATGGACTGAAAAGTCCTCTTCGAAATAATCCCTCCAAATTACAATTTGGTATTACATATATATAATATATATATATATATATATATATATATATATATATATAAATATACACACACATATATGTGTGTGTGTGTGTGTGTGTGTGTGTGTGTGTGTGTGTGTGTGTGTGTGTATATGTGTGTATATATTTGTGTGTGTGTGCATTGCGTATATTTTGGCAGGATGTTTTCATTAAGACATGTCTCATTGATTAATTTAGACAAGGTTTGCCTATTTATTTCCAATATGGTCCTCTCATATTCACGGACAAGCTTCTTAGTATCCTTATTAAAGGAAGAATGAAAATTACCGTGTTGATACATATTCATTTATCCCATGTACCTTCGACATTAGCATAATGTCATCATCAAAAATCATATGGACATATGGATATTTCATAACTTAGTTACCCCCTGATATTTTTATGTGGTGAAATTTAAATTGTACATTACACAACATTGGCGTTTTTCATTTTTCAGTTAACTTTCTTATCATTACAACTATTTTGCCCAAAAAAAAAACGACACCCTGATGATGACATTGTAATAATGTCGAAAGTACTAGGAATAAAAGAATATTTAACAACATGGTAATTTTCTCTTTTTACTTTAATAAAGATATAGAAGTTGCTTGTCCGTGAATATGAGAGGACACTATAGAAAATAAGTAGACAAAACTTGTCTCAATTATTCAATCAGACATCTTTTAACACACACACACACACACACACACACACACACACACACACACACACACACACACACACAAAATTGCTAATATATATATATATATATATATATATATATATATATTAGCAATTTTTTCCCCTTGCTAACGCCCAGCCTCTCGTCCCGACATCCATTCACACACTGCCTTCCACTATCTCTCTTACCCTCCCTATGCCGCCTAGTGAGGGTTGAATTTTCCAAGCCCACGTTCCTCATTATTCATTGAATTTCAGCTGTTTCATCCTGATTATGAGTATAAGTGTTCTTTTCTTAACGATTATGAGTTCCACGTTTGCTTACTCGCTCCGTTCATGGAATTCTCAGTATCCTTCTGTAGAACAATATTTACGTTTCTTCCAGTTTTCTCCTCATCCCTGGGGAAGAGATTGTTCATCACTCATTGGCATGTACTAGGATGGCTATCACACAACAATACAGCACGCTTTTCTTTTCTTTTTCAGCCCGTTGCTTTACTTTTGGAAGACATCTTTCCCCTTGTTCAATGTGCATTCGGTGTCGTATTTCCATCCTCTGTAAAACACTTCCCCGATATTTAAAATTCTCTGCGTACTCTTGATGTTCATATCTTCAATTTGTTCTTGTAGGTAATGGTTACTCCTTCTTTTTTCTCACTTGCTTTTACTCTCCTATCTAGGAGGTCCCGTAGCATTCCCACTATGAACATAACATCAGCTGCGTATCTTTATTACGATTAGTCATCGTTGACGATAAGTGGCAAATGGCTATAAAAAAAAACAAAAAAAAACTACTGTTGATTATTTTAGGCTAATCTTTTTGCGTACGTGGTAATAATTATAAGTAAAAAGATGCACTAAAATAAGTAACCAAGTAATCGTTTTAAGTTCCCTGAATATTGGTACCGTTTTAATTAATTTTAGCTTTTCTTCCCCCACCCATAGGAACTGATGCGTCAGAAATTGATGGCTTTAAGGGCATTTAAATTTAATCACTTTGTTTTATTATTATTATATTATATATATTATTATATTACAACAACAACAACAACAACAACAACAATATATAATATATATAATATAATAATATATATAATATAATAATAATAAAACAAAGTGATTAAAATTTAAGTTTGTTTTTTTTTGGTTTTTTTTTTTTTTGGTTTTTTATTTACTGTGGTTACAGGTGTATACTAATTTCTTTCCGGGTCCCGACCAGGCGCCTAATGTCAGAAATGGTATCATGACATTTTCCACTGCGCAGTTAAAAATTTAACGATAAAAATAGACAAATTGACTAGAAGTAAAAACGAAACAAAATAACGGTATAACTGGAACGCATTTACAATAAAATTGAAATTACGTTACTTAGCAAATAAAAAAATAGGAAAATGTAAGGTATTAAAATTCATACTAAAGGTTATATAAGAAACTTTCAATATAGCTAATAATAATAATAGATTTAAAAAAAAAGAATCGGCGGTAATGAGCTACTAGTCAAAGATAATCAAAATAAACATTAAAAAAAAATGGTTTCCACTAATTCCGAAAATTACGTCCACTTTCGTAAAAACAACAGCAGATAAATGTTACTCTTAGATATAAATAAATTAAAATTATTCATACTACTATATAATTAAACAAATAAATAAATAAAATACATTAAATATTCTTATAACACTTAGCGAGGAATTTCACTAGCGAAACAACGATTGTTTTTTTTTAAAGAAAAAGTTAGAAAGAGAAAAAAAAAAGAAAAATCATTGAATACCACGACTAAAGATAGGTAAACATATACAATAAAATTATAAATTACATATATTTTTTTATTATTATTATTATTATTATTATTATTATTATTATTATTATTATTATTATTATTATTATTATTATTATTATTTCTACGACTACTACTAGTACTACTACTACTAAATGTTTTTATGGCAATTCTTTGGTACATACTTTATTCCTTTGAAATAATTTTTTTCAGTTTATTAAAAATTTTATAAATGAAAGTTTTGCTGATTGAGCCAATCAATTTTAGAGACTGTAAAATATCTTGAAACATTATCATCTCTGGAATATTGCACTAGACCATCGTTTCTTACGTATTATGGAAATTGGCTCGAATATTATATCAGGCGCTGCGTTTCTCGGCCTGCCTCGCTTCTTCTGTCCAACAAACAATATCCTGCAACAGACATTTCCTTAAGATGCCATGGTTTTTCGGCCATCGTAAGCGTTTCTTTCTTTTATTAGTGACTGTTCATCTGAAGATGATGAAGATGAGAGTTAATAATTCTGTTGAGGAAAATGCCATTTTTGTATACAATGCAAAATGTTTTATTGATAAAAGGTTACAAATACAGCTTAAGTTGACAATAACATAAGTGACAGATGGCTATAAAATGACACTGGTGATTATTTACACCTGTTTTGTTTAAATAAGGCACAAAGAGACAGTTGAAGTCTCTAGGGCACGTAACGAAGAAAGGGGGCTCAGAGAATTTAGCACTCACAGGATATATTGAAGTCAGGAGAGGCACAGGAAAACGGCGTATAACCTACCTGTGGAAATGGATCGTAGAACAGGGTTTAGAGGAGGTAGCAAAAAGCAAACTTTGCTAAGAGCTACAAAAGAATAGGAAACTGCGGAGAGCAATGATCGCTAATCGTCCTAAAGGTATATGGAACATAGTAGGAGAATTCATTGATTATTTTTCACTTGGCAATAATTATAAGTAACATGATGTCATAAATTAAGTAATCAAGTAATTGTATTCAGTGCAACGTCTGGTCTTTTGCTCGTGCTATATATTTAAAGATCTCTATCTATAAAAGGTAGGATGTGTGTGTGTAAGTGAAACGAATGCACGGCCGCAATTTTCGACGGATTTGCACCAATATTTACATGCACATGCTCCAAGTAAGTGTCAAGGCCAAGACCGACATTGCATTTCCCAACTCCCGCCGATAGTGGAAATAATCGACAGTTTTCATGTAGTTTGCGGCCATTTTCTACTGGCCAGAATGAGAGCCTATAGCTGGCTGCCACAAATAGGTAGGAAGATTCTTTTGGCCAGCGTGAGAGCCAACAGCTGACTGACACGAATGTTAACTAGCATACTAGCATGCAAAAAAAATCGATAGCCGCATTCGTCAAAAATGGGAAAAAATTAAATCAACATGGCACTTTACTCCAATTGGCTCATTCGCTTGCTTAAACTCAACGTTGATTCTGATTCCGCAGAACTGGGTTGGGTGTGAAAAAGTATTTGTTGTTAACATTCTTTTTTCATTCGTTTTTTTTTTTCAGATACAAGTCCTTTATTAAAGCTGATCGTTTTGTGTTCATTTTGTTTAGTTCTTTTTTCTTAACAGATTTAATGTTTTAGAAAAAAATCGCAGTGTGAGATAGGCAAGAAATCAGGAATGTAGCAACATCAGCACGGCAAAGAGCACTCCTTTAAAGGCAAGGAAGGGCAAAAATATTTTAAGTCAAGTAATAGCGATTGCTGTATGAGTCGGACGATTTTTGAATCAAGCACGGGCAACGCCGTGCCATGCTGCTAGTTCTTCATAAAATCCAATGAAGAATCTGCACTGTAATTGTTCTTGAACTGACATCCCGTGTTCAGTTACTTTCACATCGCCCAATGTAGCTTCCCTGTGCCTTTTGTATATTTACATTCATGATAATTTTTCTGGTGAACTTTCCTCAATGGTACCTACTCATTATGAATGTAAACGCAGTACTAGATTGGCGGCAAGGTCTCAGGAATTTACAGTTGGTTTGGATAGATGTAACCGTAAGTTCAATACTAACATTTTCTTTCTCGCTTCTTGCTTTCCAGCCAACTTGGACCTTCAAAAACTGAAATGCAATATCACGCGTTATCTACTGTGTTCTTGAGTCGTCTACCATTATTGTCCTCGCACTTTACTAAGGTTTTATTTCTCTTAAGCTTTCATACTCAGTAACCCCCCTTTGTTTCTTAGTGGCTTTATTGCCTTAATTGCGGTGAATTCTTAAAAAGAAGAAAAATTGATCTGAATATAATCCGACATTCTTAAAATCACGTTTGATTCTCGGTCTTATCCTTTTCTTTTTTGGTTGTTCTGTGATTGTGGTTCTTCATTTTCGTAATTTCCAAAATTGCACTCCCACCCCCGCGCCGTCCATTAATTTGATTTACAAGATGTTTTTTTTTTGTTGTTGTTTTTTTTTAACAGTTGTGTACATCCTGTACAATATCCAGGAACACCTGAAGGTAACAGAATAAGAGGCACTGTTTATATGGATATATGGGAAAGATAATGGTTAAGAGGCCAATATTTGAATGATAGGGGAAACACTTGCTTGGGAGTCGCTTCCACGGACTAGCGGCTCGCGAGAAGAAGCTACTCGAGTGAGAATGTTGGGGGGTCCGCTACAATTTGCTTGACGTGGCGGTTCTTAGGCTTCAAGATCACAACGGGTGGAACTAAAGAATATAGTTCGCCAGTGTAAATTCCATTGAAATCGCCATCGGGCACTGAAAGGCTTGTGACATCTCGCCTGTGGGTAAGCGATTGTAAGGTGGAAGATTATTTATCACCCACAAGGAAACGAAGGAGCTTTTGTGTTATTTTGTTTCACTTTTGAGTTCATATCTTACTTGCAACCCATGGAATCATATAAATGTATTTACACTATTTACATTCGGACTATAGGCCTAATCTTTGTTGTTCTTCTTAACAAAGCTTCAATCATTATACACTTTGTGCTTCATCAGGTGTATATCGATATGGGTAAACTACATGCAACCTACAAGAAATTCTGGACTGATCCCTTTACATACTGTATATTAGCCAGATCGATATACACCTGATGAAGTCTGAATATAGCGATTTTCCAAGCACAGCTTAGATGTGTCACAAGGCCAAAAGTAGGGGGCACACAGTGAGGATCTAACACCCTTGGGAAAGGTGTGAATCATCTTCTTCTCCCTCCAACTATGGGTAAATAGCAGGACAGACTGGGTTCTATAGCCTTGGATGGCAACTGGTCTAGGAGAAGGTCAACTCTGAATTCAAAACCATTCGGCGTCTGCACCGGCATCCGGCGGCCTCTTGGTTACTCCTGCCTCTGCGTCTGTGGAAATTCTGCGACAAGTAAGAACATATTCCTCCCTCCACTGGGATAGCACGCGAGGTGTGGGGACCGCGTGTGAAGTTCAAACTCCCTTGTTACTCCGTTTCAAGAATTCGCCGCCGTTGGAATCGGGAATGGCTGTCGCTCGTTTCAGCATTGGCGACGGATCGCCGGGCTTGGTCGGCCTTCGTTCCGGACGCGGTGAATTCCTTGGAAGGAGCCGGCTTAACCGATCCAGGGTGAATGCCGCAACATACATACATACATACACAGCGAGGATCGAACTCACTAAGTCGTAATTCTTCTATCGAGACAAGCTTGCCAACCATTACACCGCCTCGAGGTGCCCAAGTGATTTTCCAAGCGTAGCTTAGATGTGGCCCAAGGCCGAAAGTAGGGGGCACCCAGTGAGAATTTAACTCACTACTCAGTGGTAATTGTTCTAGCGAGACAAGCTTACTAACCATTACGATATTTATTTGTGTGAAAATCAAGGAAATGTGACACAAGGCCGAAAAAATGTGGGGATGCGGAAAAGTACGATCTTCATGTGTCTTAATTTTAAACTTAGCTAGCCACAAGCACTGACCCAAACGTACAAACAATATTCCTAACACCAAAGCAACACATTCTTACTTACCTTTCTTACTACATCCACCATAATACCTCATCGTCTCAATTAAAATCCTAAATAGTCCCCATATGTACAAATTATCGTATGTGGGGGGGGGGGGTAAAACAACTAATTAAAAAGATCCCCAATGAGTATATACAATATGAATTAATTGATTTACAATAAACTAAACAAAATCTTGTTAGTAATAAAAAATAATCCACGATCCTTAAATGTGGCAGAAACATCAGTTAACTGGACAAAATCAATGCGGGATTATAAAAAAAATTATAAAGAAAACATTCATTCATCCCTAGCACTCACACAGACACGCACTCATCCAGACACGACAACAAAAACGGAAAAATCCCCCTTATGCACCAGATTTTATGCACTGACTACCTACTAACTAACTAACTTGCTAACCATTACAGAACTTCGAGGTGACCATGTCTGAATATATATGTATATAGGAATAAAGACAAACTGAAAACTTATCTTAGTCAACACGTCACGTGTGCTAATGTATGTATTTTTTAATGTTTGTGTTATGCGACCATACCTATAACGACAGAGTGAACTCTTCCTGACACTATGAATACTACGCCTCTCAAGAGAGAGAGAGAGAGACGAATCGAGTCGAGCCAATAGTAGTTCACTCCAAACCAAGACTGACAGTAATACTAAAACCTTCCACATCTTGTATTATTATTCTGTGTAATATATCTTTGTTATTTCTACTTTTGTGTTCGTGTTGTTCTTCCTTGGTCTTAACCTGGACCATAACAATTTGCCTTGATAAAATCCATTACAGAACGGCACAGAAAACGTGGAGGTTGGCATCAGCCATATGCAGATGGGAAGAAGAAAGGGTTCACTCAAATGATTAATAAAGAGAAGGTTCATTTTGGAAGCGTGAAAATTAACATGCCATTTCTTGCCCCAGTTAACAGGGTATTGTGGTAAATTTTTCGAACAGCTGTCAATATCATCTTATCGAAATGGAATAAATAATGACAGGAATAAATAGTTGTTCCATCTGAAAATTAAAGAACAAAGTTGATCCAAGGATAAACCGTGAGGGACATCAGCATTATTACAAAAAGATCTAGAAGAGAGGCCGTTCAAGACAACTTTCATTTTCGTATTTGATAAGAAAAATTGAATCAGTTCGAAAATTCGTCCAAAAATACTAGAAGCTTTCAACTCTTGAAGAAGTCCGGTATGCCAAACCCTGTCGAATGTTTTTGAGATGTCCAAAGCTACAGCCGAAGCTTCGCCATTCTAATTCCAAGCTTAATAGACTCTTCCAGCGTTAATTTTTAATACATCTGTAGTTGACCAAGAGAAACGAAAGCCCTATTGCTCATACGAAACAAGGCTCTGCAATATGAGATGCTTGACCAATCCAGAATTAAAGACTCTAGTACTTTGGCAAAAATAGGTACATGGTCTGGAGCCCCTGCTGTTTGCCTCAGGGTTCTTGATAAGATCCAGAGACGGATATGCAATGTAATCGGCACTGATCTGTCATCTCGTCTGCAGTCGCTTTCTCACAGACGCGCCGTTGCCTAGCTCTGTCTTTTTTACAAATACTTTCACGGTAATTGCTCCGAGGGGCTGCTTTCGTTGGTTCCTAGGCCTCATGAATTTAAACGTCCTACGAGGCTGGCATCCCGTTCCCACCCCTTCACCGTTGAAACTGTTAGATGTAGACGTCTCTTCTACTCCAAAAGCTTCATGTCCCGCACATCTCGCCTGTGGAACTCCCTTCCTTATTCCTGTTTCCCTGACAAATATAATCTCCAGCTATTTAAATGTAATGTCAATCGATATCTCCAGTTGCCTTGATCTATCCACTTCCCTTCTCCGCATCCTTTCACCTTTCATTCCTATCTGCTCTCGCTCCAAATCTTCTGTAACCCCCTTGCCTTGATCAATCCACTATCTTTCTCCACATCCTCTCCTTTACCACTCCTATCTGCTCTTCCTCCAAACCTTCTGTAACCCCTTGCGTGCTAGTGGCTTCCAGCCTTGCTTGGGGTGATAAGCTTAAAAAAAAGAAAAAAAAAGAAAAGGTTACTAGGACAATAGTTAGAAGGATCATTCTGTCCATCTGAGAACTCAAAGACTGAGATTATAGAAGAGGATTTGCAACAAGTAGGAAAGCAAGAGGCAGTCAGGCATTTGTTGTAGAGTTTAGAGAAGATTTCGCGATTTGATAAGACTGAATTAGTTAAAAAATTCTTCAAGAAAACCTTTCAATGTTTGAAGAAGTCCGGTATGCCAAACCCTGTCGAATGTTTTTGAGATGTCCAAAGCTACAGCCCAAGCTTCTCCATTCTAATTTCAAACTTAATAGACTCTTCCAGCTTTAATTTTTAATACATCTGTAGTTGACCAAGAGAAACGAAAGCCCTATTGCTCATACGAAACAAGGCTCTGCAATATGAGATGCTTGACCAATTCAGAATTAATTAGAGATTCTAGTACTTTGGCAAAAATAGGTAGAAGCTTAATAAGACAATAGTTAGAAGGATGATTCTGTCCATCTGATAACTTAAAAACTGAGCTAAGAGAATAGGATTTGCAACAAGTAGGAAAGCAAGAGGCAGTCAGGCATTTATTTTAGAGTTTAGAGAAGATTTCGCGATTTGATAAGATTAAATTAGTCAAAAAATTCTTCAAGAGAACCTTTCAATGTTTGAAGAAGAGCGGGATGTCAAAGATTGCCTCTCTCTGCCTTGTTTTATAATAACTTTCATGGTAATTGTTCGGATGAGCTCATCGCTATGGTACCTAGACTTTATGAAATTAAGACCGGCGGCGAGATTCCATCAATTTACTGTTGAGCTGTCTAGATATAGCCGTAAATTCTATACTAACAGTTTATTTTATCTCACTTCTCGCTTGTAGAACTCCGTTCCGTTTCCGTGCTGTCTAGCCAACTTTAATCTGCAATACTTTAAATACAATGTCAGTCGTTATCTACTGTCCTCCAGATGGCTCTTTTCTCTTCCTCCTCATTGTTCCTGTTATTAATTCGTCCATACCCTGTAACTACTTGTGTTTTAGTGGCTATACTGCCTTGCTTGACGTGATGCCGATTAAAAAAATCCTTTCGTTGAAACAATAGATGTGTAGGTTCCAAAACAATATTAGTTTTTTTTTGTACCGGTTCATTCAACCATAGATGTACCACTTTTTAACCTTTTGGATAATGAACTAGGGTGATTGATTTTATAATCTTCCACAAAATGGATATTGTAGGGGTGGAAATAAAGGGAAATTCTATAGCGCAAATTCAGGTGAATACGGCAGGTGAAGTTTGTCATTCCAGCCAAGCTGTACCAATATTTGCTGGATCGACAAAAAGTCGTAAGATCGGGTATTGCCGCTGATAGAAAACGACGCCCTCCCGATTAGCCAATTCGTTGATAGTTTATTATCGATTATTGCATTAATCTGTCTATCAATACTTATCTGAATGCATTGTCTGATTTGGCGGAAGAAGTTCATAAACATATAAAATTCTTTCATCGCAGGAGGCTGTAAATTAATATGGGTATAAAATATACGGAGACGATGAGACACTCCGCATTTCGACGAACGTCTGCTGGTCTCGACATCTTCAGGACAGAAAGAATGACAAACGTGTTGGAAAAGAAAAAACACAGGGATTTTTAGGATAACAAGAACCAACAATTATATTACCATATCAGATTTGAACACCAGAAAGATTGGTTATTCCTGAATGTTCGCTTGACGATGAAACAGGGCTTGATACTTTAATTCAATTTAATTTTAATAATTATATTGAGGTTTTTGGCTCTTGTTTTTGAAACATGAAAACACTTATGTAGCAAAGGAATCATATTTTTTAAAAAAATTATTATAATATATATATATATATATATATATATATATATATATATATATATATATATATATATATATATATATATATACACAGCTACAGGGTTGGTACAGATGGAATAAAATTTCGATAACCAAAATCATTATTCTTAAAAGAGTGCTCAATACTGAGTAGAGCAAATATTTATTCAAATTTATAAGATATGCATGTCATAATATCATTACAAATATTGCAAATTTGTTTCAACACTACTGGTATCTTAGCAAGAGATGGTGTTGATTGCAAAAAAAGATCTTTGCAATCTTTTGTAGTGATGTTATAACATGCATATTTAATAGTTTTGAATATATATATATATATATATATATATATATATATATATATATATATATATATATATATATATAAGGTATTGCGATTAAGTTTTATTCAATTTTTCTTGTGTTCGTACAAATCTGGATATAGTGTGTAAAAATTGTCCAAATGTTCCGCATATCCGAGTGAATTTGCCTATTCTTTTAGACGATGATTTTTTTTAATTTATAACTGATCTAGAAGAGTGGCCGTTGAAGATAACCTTCATTAGTCGATTTGTTAACAAAGATTGTGTCAAACCGGCGAAATAATTTATACAGTGTATATATGTATATGCGTGAGTCAGCCTATTTGCGCTAGAAATGTTCCAGAGAATTTTGTCAAGGAATTACGACCACCCCTGGAGATTAAATTAATTTGGAAAAGAAAAAAATCTAAATCGTTCTTTTACTTTTTCATTTTTCTCCATTCCCTTCACTCGTTGTCGGTCGGCATCACGTTAATTTCTACAATTCAAACTTACCGAATTCATCCCAAAAACCAAAAAAAAACAAATAAATAAATAAATAAACTGGGTGTATGTCGAGCGGCAATTTAGAGGGAAGCATTCCGTGGAATGTGGTTTGTGATGTGAGTATCATTTTGTTGATTACCTGGTCGTATAAGATTTCTCCCCCCAGGGATAAAACGCTTGTCGGGAGGCACGAAATGTTTGTGTCCAGTCGCTCCGCCAAATGTTAACGATGATCCACGGTGCAATAAACACGGATGGTACACTTGAACGGTAATGAAAATAATTACCACGTTAGGCGTATATATATATATATATATATATATATATATATATATTTGTGTATTTAGGCAGCAATCCTTCTTTCATGCACATTTCATTAAAAACGACTGCCAAGGTGCTTTTATTTAGTTTTTTTTATACAATTTCTCATGCGATCTAATAATGTTTTACTTTTCGGATGATAAATTATATAAAAACTGTCCGAATATTCTTTTTTCTCCGAGCGCTTTCGGCTATACATTTAGCCATTTTCAAGGATTATATGTTATAATTAGAAATAGTTTGATATATATATATGTGTTTTATAAAATGTTTAATTTTTTTTTTCTGTTTCAAAACACGGTCAAGAGCATTCGGACAGTTTTTATATAATTTATCATCCGAAAAGAAAAACATTATTAGATCGCATGAGATATTGTGTAAAAAAACTAAATAAAAGCACCTTGTCAGTCGTTTTTAATGAAATGTGCATATATATATATATATATATATATATATATATATATATATATATATATATATATATAATGAAAATAAGAAAAATCCGCAGAATTAACATAAGAATTATTTATTTAATACAATATAATCATAATAAATAATATAAGAATTAGAAAATATATTTAAAGAGTCATATGAGAAAACCTTCAAATGATAGTAAGACCTTAACAAAAGTAAGTACACATCAATTGGACATAAAGTAGGGGACCATTTTTCTGTGGTTATCAAGTAATAAACTGATCCCCTTAGAATTGCTACAAATTAATATAAGAACTAGAAAATGTATTTAAAGGGTTACATTCGAAAACCTTCAAATAATAGTAAAACTGTAACAAAAATATGCACATATTAAACACACAGGAGTTAACAATGACTTTTGAACAAAGATATTCACCTTCAAAGATGATATTCTGTTATTTTGACATAGAAGATTGCTAAGAGACGATAACGGTCACGGAATAGCAGACGCAGGTCGTAAATTCATGATGCGATACTATGATGTCGTGCTACGTCAGAGAACGAAATATTAACACTTGAACTATATATAAGTCGAGATCATGGAACAGCATAATAAAAAATATTCAAATACTGGACAATCTTTTGTCTTGATTTTCTCCCGAAATGAAAGCAATTATACGAAGTTAGGACGGCTCATGATCAAACATAATAAACATTCGTCGTATGTTATATTTAACAACATATGTTCGAATAAAATATACGAGGGTCATTCAATAAATAAGGTGAATTTTTCGGTATAAGGACTTCTAATATAGATATAAGCTTACTTTTTGTTTTAATTTTCAACGTAGTCTCCCAGCACTGTCACACACTTTTCCCATCTGTGCACAAGTCTCCGTATTCCCTCAGCGTAAAAAATCTTTGGACTGATGTCTCAGCCAGTCGCTCACAACACTTTTGACTTCATCGTCACTTTTAAACTTCGTGCCTCTCGTGAACGCTTTCAAGGGACCAAACAGGTGAAAGTCTGAAGGGGCAAGGTCGGGGCTGTAAGGGGGATGAGGGAGCAGTTCCCAACCCAGCTCGTTGATGGTCTGCACCGTTTGGGCTGCTGTGTGAGGCCTTGCGTTGTCATCATGCAAGATGACTCCTTCTGACTGATGACCCCTGCGTTTGTCCCAACAGATAAGTTCAAAGTTCTTGCAATGTCATCCACTTTTACCCTTCTGTCAGACTGAATGAGGTCATTGACTGATTCGATCACGCCAGGAGACCTCACTTCTGTAGGCCCCCCAGGCCTGTCTTCATCCTCAACACTGCTCCGTCCTTCTTTAAACAATTTAGCCCACTTGTAGACATTTTTTTGGCTGAAACATGTGGCACCATACACAGTTGACATTCTCCTATGAATTTTAACTGGTTTGCACCCTTCAGCAACCAAAAACTTGACAACTGACCGCTGTTCAATCCTGGAGCATGCTTCTTGGTCGGCCATCTTTGTTAATCGCCAGAACTCTCAAAGTTTTTTTTAAATCTGCAAAAGTGAATTAAACCCATGTGAAAAAGAAGTAAAAGAAAAAAAGAAAAAAAAGAGTAAGCTTCTATCTGTATTAGAAGTCCTTATACCGAAAAATTCACCTTGTTTATTGAATGACCCTCGTATATATATATATATATATATATATATATATATATATATATATATATAAATTAAATCCATGTGAAAAAGAAGTAAAACAAAAAAATATAAAAAGAGTAAGCCTCTATCTGTATTAAAAGTCCTTATACTGAAAAATTCACCTTATTTATTGAATGACCCTCGTATATATATATATATATATATATATACATATATATATATAAATTAAATCCATGTGAAAAAGAAGTAAAACAAAGATATAAAAAGAGTAAGCTTCTATCTGTATTAGAAGTCCTTATACCGAAAAATTCACCTTGTTTATTGACTGACCCTCTTATATATATATATATATATATATATATATATATATATATATATATATATATATATATATATATATATATATATATAAATTAAATCCATATATATATATATATATATATATATATATATATATATATATATATATAAATTAAATCCATGTGAAAAAGAAGTAAAACAAAGAAATATAAAAAGAGTAAGCTTCTATCTGTATTAGAAGTCCTTATACCGAAAAATTCACCTTGTTTATTGATATATATATATATATACATACATATATATATATATATATATATATATATATATATATATATATATATAAATTAAATCCATGTGAAAAAGAAGTAAAACAAAAAAATATAAAAAGAGTAAGCTTCTATCTGTATTAGAAGTCCTTATACCGAAGGATTCACCTTATTTATTGAATGACCCTCGTATGTGTGTGTTTGTGTGTGTGTGTGTGTGTGTATTTGTGTGTATGTGTGTGCAAAAAAATCAGATATAATTAAAATATATATCTGTAATAGAGTAATATGAATAAATACAAAAGGAAAATCTATCATAACTGAAGCGTTTCGTTCTCTAAAAGAGTTTATCTGGGCAAATGTACATAAATGAATGTTTATTAATATAACGACAAAATATAGTTTTACACAATCTTATCAACAAAATTATTAACGTGGAAAACAAAATAGAGTTTAACTCTGAATATGAGTCCCAACAACACAATTATCTTTCCGAGATATCAAGTTACATAAAACTAATAAAGTCTTTCAGTTGGAGATTTACTTAAAATCTACCAACAAGAATGTCCTTATTAACTTTTATTCCGACCACCGTAAAAACAAAAACAAATAAAAGTACAATAATTATAGGATTCTATTTAAGAGCACCAAGAATATTCAGCCCCCAATAATTACTTGAAGAAGAAATATACAAATAAAATATTTTTAAAAACTGCTCATCCAAAAGAAAGGAATATAAAATATACACCCGCAAAAAAGATAATAAGATTATTAAGATCAGTTAAAATGACAATAAACTAGATAAAAACAGACATATATACTACATACTAACTCACTAACATCTGCCAGCCAAAGCTATCTACTAACTCACTAACATCTACCACCCAAAACAAATTATCCAATCTTAACAATATGAAAATAATTCCAACCACATCCAAAACTGTTATGAATTTGATCAGAAGCCAAAATACACATAACAATAATTTCGAAGCAGGCATATATAAAATAAATAGCCAATAAATTGCGAAAAGTTACAGAAAATCCAATATTCGAAGGTTTGAAGGTTTGGTTTGTTTTACGGCATATCAACCTCACTTGGTTATTTAATGCCGACAACTTTTTTTCCTGGTAATATTTTGTTTTGTCAAAAATCTATTTCTGGTAATATTTTTTCCTCAAAAATATATAGCTGGTAACATTATTTTAAAACATGTATTGCTGGTAATAGTTTTTTTTTCAAAAACGTATTGCTGGCAATATTTTTTTTTTTTCTTCAAAAATTTATTTCTGGTAACAATTCTTTCACGAAGTATTTCTGGAATTAAAACCCATTTTTACACTTTTATAATGCTTTTTACGTCAGTTTCGGGGTTAACTAATTGCCCATAGCTGGGACCCTAACAGGTGCTACCACCCCGGGTCAGGGTAGACCTGGGAACACCAGTAATTAAGAGGTGGTTCCACGTTACTCAAAACCTCCTGATTAGAGGCCTTGCTGTTGGACGTAGTTTATCGTCTTACCCAGGACGCGGATGTAGTTCATCGTCTTACCCAGGACCCGGATGTAGTTCATCGTCATACCCAGGACGGCCAATATTCGAATAACTGAACAAAAAAAAAAAAAGATATCATACATAACAATAAATTAGATAAACACATACATAATCAGTCAGTTGTGTGGCACACGCTTAGGTAATTATGTATCGAAAGATACATGACAGACGAGGCAGAATTTTTTTCTCAAGGTTTCTATCTGAGGTAGACTAGTTAACATCCAACGCTATAGAACTCGTTCTGTCTTGCTATTTACCAATAACTGGTGGAGGGATAAGAGGATTAGCAGTTATGTGAATGCAATGGATTCGGCTAGAATACGAACTCGGCTCTCCGATTCCTCTATCCGAGCCGTTATCCATTGCTCCACCGTACCTCTTCATATAACACTACATACTAACTCACTAACATCTACTACGCAAAACAATTTATCTAAACTTAATAATATCAAAATAATTCCAACCACATTCAAAACTATTATGGATATAATCAGAACCAAAAATATACATAGCAACAATAATATATATTATGTAATTCGAGAAAAATTCTTAAATAAAATTATCTCAAATCCTCCTAATTTCTATTACTTGTATATCCTTGCTTGAACCGAATTCTAATGCTCTGGACTGAGCGGCTTGGGGATAGTAGTCGTAGCTCTTGGGGAAAAATTCCTATGGTTAAAGAGGAACTCGGATGAGTTCCACCACGGAATATGTGATTGAGCGGCGCTATATCGAGTCTGATTCGCTACCTCTTCGTCACCGAGGCCCGTTGGGACATTTGGTCTGACGTTTGCCTGTCCGGGTTTCAAATCTCAGTAGTGAATGCGCACTGCTGATGAGTTACAAATATAAAACGAAACGGCCGTTCAATGCTTTCGGTACTCTGTTGTGGTTTCTTCTAGACTCGATGAATTACTTAATTATAATCCTTTTTTTCATACATATTTCCAAAAAGCCGGCTGACAAGATAATGCGATTAAACATTTTTTACATTTTTTTTGTTCGTAAAAGTGTTTTTTTTTCTGGACAGAAAGTTTATAAAATCTATCCAAAGATACTGCATATGAGAGCGCTTTCGGCTATTCTTTTAGCCATTATCAACAACGATTTTTATTTTTATCTCAAGTTAAAAATAAAAATTAGATAATAAAATGTATTGTTGGTATTTAAAAAAAATATTATTGGTAATTTTAATATAAAAATACATTTTTATAATTTTTAGCGTTGCCATAACGTTGATCATTTCCTATAAAATATAATGTGGGTAATTTTTCTATAAAATATATTGTGGGCCGTATTTCTATAAAATATATTGTGGGGCATTTTTCTATAAAACATATTGTAGGACATTTAATATAATATGTATTGTGCGTCATTTTTTATAAAATATA
>OZ038518.1:62419579-62427079 GCA_964036315.1 Acanthosepion esculentum | reverse complement strand
ACATAGCTTCTTTCAGCAGCCACCCTCTTAACCAGGGACAGTACTATCTCACAAAGGCACTTGATGTAGGACTTCATGTTACGTCCAAGGCCCTCACCAACGAATTCGAAAGTTCTTTTCTTATCAGACGGGTCCAAGTGAGTTTTCCGAGCTGCCGAACATTCGTAATCACAATTAGACTCATCCAACTCTTTCTGAATCGTCTGCACTGTCCTCATATTAATAACCAAATACCCTGAAATGTTCGCGAATATCAAACAGTACAGTATGCCGTTTCCAAGTTTCCAGTGCCGTGAATTACGTCACTGGTGTTCGTATCTCACAAACGGTGCCCAACTGACCCTAATATACGGTGCAGTCGGCAAATCAAAAACAAAGAAAGGAATTAAAAATATAAAATGGTGACAATTTACACATCGCACCCTCTATATGCAAATCACGAAAACACAGAACAACATATCTAAAGGAACCAACATAATATATTTGATTTGGACAAGTAATTGAAATGAAAGATAAAAAAGAGGAAAAACGACCAAATCAACGACAAATCCAGAAAGGAAAGTTACGATTAGAACGAAGATTACTGAAATATTATGCGCGCAACATCACGACCTAACATGCGCAAGTGAAGTATTTACGTAGTCGTCTATAACGATTTTTACGAGCGCGTCAATAACGGCAAACGCGTTCAGGAACTTTTATTACGGACAGAAGCGGCAAAGAGGAACAATCGTTTTATTTATTTTATTACGAGAATTTACAAAGAGGAACGATCAATTAGCTTTTCTTCATACCCTGTCTGGTGGCAAATGCTGCTGGTGGCGCCTGGGGTGGCGGTGCCGCAATAGCCACCGAAACCGTGAGATCACCCCCTGGTCGGCGGCTGATGAAGACAGGGTATCGCCAGTTCTAACACACGTTGTATGTTAAAAATTGATATACATATATAGATATCAACAAAATATAATGTAGAACTCATTGAAAAGAAAGACGAAATATTTTAGAAGCCATAACAAACGAAACAACATTAAATAAAATATATTTCACATTAAACAATGTATATTGGAATACAGTAAAACCTCGATTCACGAATTTAATTCATTGGTGGAGCCCGTTCGTAACCCGAAATATTCGTAAACCGAAAATATTTTTCAAAAAGGAATCAATATAAAATGGATTAATCAGTTCCTGGTCCAAAGATGATTGTTTATTTAACCTTTTACAACGGTACTTTGTGCACAAGTTTATACTTAAAACTAATGAAAATCATTAAATCTAAGAAAAAATAAATAAACCCAATACTAAATAGATAAAATATAGAGGAACACTTTAAATTTATCGTACCTGTAAGTGGAAGAGTTGATGGCGAAGGAAAGCGATGTTATCGTTTGGAAAGTGAGACGAAAGACATGAAAGTATAGATCGTTGATTTTGCCATATGAAACTGAGTAGGAAGAGACAATATCATCAACAATTGCTTTTCTCTCAGCTTGTTTTCTCCTTTACTACTAGTTTTCCTTCGGGTCATGTCTAAGGGCTAATAAAGAGAAAAAAAGTCAGTACAATCAAATTTGAAAAGAAAAGCACAACACAACACAACACACGGATGTATACAACATGGCGGTCGACGAAGAAATGATTCCGTTCGGCTTAACTCGGTTCGGCTCGGCAATGTTTTCCGAGAACCGAAATTTTGTAATAAATATGGCGACAAAGATGAGGACAATAATTCGAATAATGTAAATAGTGTACATAATACCTCATCTCAGAAATATAGACAGATACTGAAAGGCCGAAACGTTGTAATAAATATGGCGACAAAGATGAGGACAATAATTCGAATAATGTAAATAGTGTACATAATACCTCATCTCAGAAATATAGACAGATACTGAAAGGCCGAAACGTTGTAATAAATATGGCGACAAAGATGAGGACAATAATTCGAATAATGTAAATACTGTACATAATACCTCATCTCAGAAATATAGACAGATACTGAAAGGCCGAAACGTTGTAATAAATATGGCGACAAAGATGAGGACAATCGTCCGAATAATGTAAATAGTGTATATAATACCTCATCTCAGAAATATAGACAGATACTGAAGGGCCGAAACGTTGTAATAAATATGGCGACAAAGATGAGGACAATAGTCCGAATAATGTAAATAGTGTACATAATACCTCATCTCAGAAATATAGACAGATACTGAAGGGCCGAAACGTTGTAATAAATATGGCGACAAAGATGAGGACAATAGTCCTAATAATGTAAATAGTGTACATAATACCTCATCTCAGAAATATAGACAGATACTGAATGGCCGAAACGTTGTGATAAATATGGCGACAAAGATGAGGACAATAGTCCGAATAATGTAAATAGTGTACATAATACCTCATCTCAGAAATATAGACAGATACTGAAGGGCCGAAACGTTGTAATAAATATGGCAACAAAGATGAGGACAATAGTCCGAATAATGTAAATAGTGTACATAATACCTCATCTCAGAAATATAGACAGATACTGAAGGGCCGAAATTTTGTAATAAATATGGCGACAAAGATGAGGACAATAATTCGAATAATGTAAATAGTGTACATAATATCTCATCTCAGAAATATAGACAGATACTGAAAGGCCGAAACGTTGTAATAAATATGGCGACAAAGATGAGGACAATAATTCGAATAATGTAAATAGTGTACATAATACCTCATCTCAGAAATATAGACAGATACTGAATGGCCGAAACGTTGTGATAAATATGGCGACAAAGATGAGGACAATAGTCCGAATAATGTAAATAGTGTACATAATATCTCATCTCAGAAATATAGACAGATACTGAATGGCCGAAACGTTGTAATAAATATGGCGACAAAGATGAGGACAATAATTCGAATAATGTAAATAGTGTACATAATACCTCATCTCAGAAATATAGACAGATACCGAAGGGCCGAAACGTTGTGATAAATATGGCGACAAAGATGAGGACAATAGTCCGAATAATGTAAATAGTGTACATAATATCTCATCTCAGAAATATAGACAGATACTGAAAGGCCGAAACGTTGTAATAAATATGGCGACAAAGATGAGGACAATAATTCGAATAATGTAAATAGTGTACATAATACCTCATCTCCCAAATATAGACAGATACTGAAGGGCCGAAACGTTGTAATAAATATGGCGACAAAGATGAGGACAATAGTCCGAATAATGTAAATAGTGTACATAATACCTCATCTCCCAAATATAGACAGATACTGAAAGGCCGAAACGTTGTAATAAATATGGCGACAAAGATGAGGACAATAGTCCGAATAATGTAAATAGTGTACATAATACCTCATCTCAGAAATATAGACAGATACTGAATGGCCGAAACGTTGTAATAAATATGGCGACAAAGATGAGGACAATCGTCCGAATAATGTAAATAGTGTACATAATACCTCATCTCAGAAATATAGACAGATACTGAAGGGCCGAAACGTTGTAATAAATATGGCGACAAAGATGAGGACAATAGTCCGAATAATGTAAATAGTGTACATAATACCTCATCTCAGAAATATAGACAGATACTGAAGGGCCGAAACGTTGTAATAAATATGGCGACAAAGATGAGGACAATAATTCGAATAATGTAAATAGTGTACATAATACCTCATCTCAGAAATATAGACAGATACTGAATGGCCGAAACGTTGTAATAAATATGGCGACAAAGATGAGGACAATAATTCGAATAATGTAAATAGTGTACATAATACCTCATCTCAGAAATATAGACAGATACTGAATGGCCGAAACGTTGTAATAAATATGGCGACAAAGATGAGGACAATAATTCGAATAATGTAAATAGTGTACATAATACCTCATCTCAGAAATATAGACAGATACTGAATGGCCGAAACGTTGTAATAAATATGGCGACAAAGATGAGGACAATAATTCGAATAATGTAAATAGTGTACATAATACCTCATCTCATAAATATAGACAGATACTGAATGGCCGAAACGTTGTGATAAATATGGCGACAAAGATGAGGACAATAGTCCGAATAATGTAAATAGTGTACATAATACCTCATCTCAGAAATATAGACAGATACTGAATGGCCGAAACGTTGTAATAAATATGGCGACAAAGATGAGGACAATAATTCGAATAATGTAAATAGTGTACATAATACCTCATCTCCCAAATATAGACAGATACTGAAGGGCCGAAACGTTGTAATAAATATGGCGACAAAGATGAGGACAATAGTCCGAATAATGTAAATAGTGTACATAATACCTCATCTCCCAAATATAGACAGATACTGAAAGGCCGAAACGTTGTAATAAATATGGCGACAAAGATGAGGACAATAGTCCGAATAATGTAAATAGTGTACATAATACCTCATCTCAGAAATATAGACAGATACTGAATGGCCGAAACGTTGTAATAAATATGGCGACAAAGATGAGGACAATCGTCCGAATAATGTAAATAGTGTACATAATACCTCATCTCAGAAATATAGACAGATACTGAAGGGCCGAAACGTTGTAATAAATATGGCGACAAAGATGAGGACAATAGTCCGAATAATGTAAATAGTGTACATAATACCTCATCTCAGAAATATAGACAGATACTGAAGGGCCGAAACGTTGTAATAAATATGGCGACAAAGATGAGGACAATAATTCGAATAATGTAAATAGTGTACATAATACCTCATCTCAGAAATATAGACAGATACTGAATTGCCGAAACGTTGTAATAAATATGGCGACAAAGATGAGGACAATAATTCGAATAATGTAAATAGTGTACATAATACCTCATCTCAGAAATATAGACAGATACTGAATGGCCGAAACGTTGTAATAAATATGGCGACAAAGATGAGGACAATAATTCGAATAATGTAAATAGTGTACATAATACCTCATCTCAGAAATATAGACAGATACTGAATGGCCGAAACGTTGTAATAAATATGGCGACAAAGATGAGGACAATAATTCGAATAATGTAAATAGTGTACATAATACCTCATCTCAGAAATATAGACAGATACTGAAAGGCCGAAACGTTGTAATAAATATGGAGACAAAGATGAGGACAATAGTCCGAATAATGTAAATAGTGTACATAATACCTCATCTCAGAAATATAGACAGATACTGAAAGGCCGAAACGTTGTAATAAATATGGCAACAAAGATAAGGACAATAGTCCGAATAATGTAAATAGTGTACATAATACCTCATCTCAGAAATATAGACAGATACTGAACGGCCGAAACGTTGTGATAAATATGGCGACAAAGATGAGGACAATAGTCCGAATAATGTAAATAGTGTACATATTACCTCATCTCAGAAATATAGACAGATACTGAAAGGCCGAAACGTTGTAATAAATATGGCGACAAAGATGAGGACAATAGTCCGAATAATGTAAATAGTGTACATAATACCTCATCTCAGAAATATAGACAGATACTGAATGGCCGAAACGTTGTGATAAATATGGCGACAAAGATGAGGACAATAGTCCGAATAATGTAAATAGTGTACATTATACCTCATTTCAGAAATATAGACAGATACTGAAAGGCCGAAACGTTGTAATAAATATGGCGACAAAGATGAGGACAATAGTCCGAATAATGTAAATAGTGTACATAATACCTCATCTCAGAAATATAGACAGATGCTAAAGGGCTGAAACGTTGTAATAAATATATCGACAAAGATGAGGACAATAATCCGAATAATGTAAATAGTGAACAACCAGCCTATATTCAGTCTTCGACAGGAATCGGACCTGTATTCATTTTTTTTCTCTATCGGTTCGGTCATCGAGCCAGACTGATAGCGCAATGTTAAAAATAACCTGTTAAATAACCTGTTTTTTTTTTCGTTGAGACTTCTACCAATATATAGTTTAGCTTCAGTTTCCCTTCACTCCTATTCCCACTTTTTTCCTTGTTATCGTTTACTTTTTCTTTTGCCATTTAAAGCTCTATTACGGTAGGATTGAATTTTGAAGATTTACAAATTGATTTGTTTATTTTTGTAATTAATCGTCTGTGAGAACCCTTTCTGTCATCAATCAGCATGGCTGATGCTAACCACCAGGAAGTGATGCTCTGCCTTTCTGGGCTAACGATTTGTGCTGACATTAAAGGGAAGTCTTATACTGAATCCACTTCTAGCTCTGCTAGGTTTACTGTGTCGTATTATGCAATTTTTATTAACCGAATCTTACGTATCTATCAGTCTACCATTCGTCCATGCTTAGAATATTGGTGTCGAATATGGTCTGTTGCTTCTTCTATATATTAAATGATTCGTGATATAATCCAAACAAGTAATATCATTAGTCTGGCATCTCGACAGTAGTCATTTTCTAACCGCTATAATGCAGCGTCTCTGTGTATTTTCGATAAATTGTATGGTATTCGTTCTGAGGAACTTAACACTATACTACGATATTGTTGTGTACGTGAAATCAAAAGAAAATAGTTGAATCCGTCAACACAGCAATAAAAACAATATCTCCACACGTGACAGTAATTGACGTAATCTTCAGTTAAAAGTATGAAAATTGTGTCCTCTAAATTCTTCCAATTGCTAAGGACATTTTGTTTTTGTTATTATTAGTTAATTTATTTAAATAAATTCATTTCGTTTTTGCCTTGAGAAAGTCCACATTAGACGAAACGCGTCGGCAACAATTACAGTTTTCCTATTGTCATTTATATTTATAAATATTTTCTTTTCTACAGGCTAATTCTGAGAAATTTTCATATACATAGACCTACATGCAGACATACATACATACATATATACATACAAGGTGCTTTGATTTAATTTTATATATATTTTCTCATGTGAGCTAATAATTTTTTTCTTTTCGGATGATAAATTATATAAAAACTGTCTAATTGCACATTTTATCCGAGCGCCAAATACACAAATATAAATATAAATATATATAATTATATCCTCAAAAGGCATGGCATGGAAGTCTACGAAAATAAAGGGTTCAGTTTGAAATACCAATCCACGCGTTCTTTTCTCTCTCTTTCTCTCTCTCTCGCTCTCTCTCTCTCTCTCTACACACACACACACACACACACACACACACACACACACACACACACATATATATATATATATATATATATATATATATATATATAAAAGATGAGGACAACAATCAGAATAATGTAAATATGTATGTATTATATATTTGTATTATATATATATATATATATATATATATATATATATATATATATATATATATATATAATACATACATATTTACATTATATATAATATAATATAACACACACACACATATAAAATATATATATATATATATATATATTTATATATATATATATATATATATATATATATATATATATATATATATATATATACACACAGAAAACACTAAAA
>OZ038518.1:62382079-62414579 GCA_964036315.1 Acanthosepion esculentum | reverse complement strand
TCAGATAAATTAAAATTTAAGTAAGTTAATCTTCCACAAATAAAGTTTCAGAAAAGTATATTTTTATTTTTAAAATATTTTTAATAAAGATAATTATATTGTTCTGACAGATTTGTCAATATGGACGATTTTTCGTTTTTACTTCAAATGAAAAAAATATTCCAATCAATTTAAATTCAGTTTGAAAATGCAGCAAAGTATTTTGCTTATTGGAAATATTAAATTTAAATCTTGAAACTTGAAACAATTCTGTGCCTACTCTGGAATTGTTTATATGCGTGTGTTTGTGTGAACTATACTGCGTACACCTGTATGTATGTGTGTGTGTGTATCTGTCTCTCTCTCTCTCTCTCTCTCTCTCTCTCTATATCTATATATATATATATATATATATATATATATATATATATATATATATATATATATATATATATATTCGAAGATAGATAGATAGATAGATCTAATGTATATGGCGTGCGACAAACATCAAAATATTACATCGCTTTTTTGTAGGACAAATATATTCTCTAAGTTGTTTAGCTTACGTTCAAATAAGCCACGCGTACTCGTTGGTATATACACATACACTTATCTGTTTACGTTCTATGTATGTTTGTACTAATGTATTTGTGTGTGTATGTGTGTGTGCGCGCGCGGGCGTGCGTCTCACTGTCGGTTTGTCTGTCTGTATGTGTACGCATGTCTGGTTTCTCCGTCTCTCTGTGCCTACCTTGATCATCTACATATGTTTCTACTCGGTACCCTAACGTAAGATGGACTTACTTCATCATCACATTATTATTATTATTATTATTATTATTATTATTATTATTATTATTATTATTATTATATTTCGTTTTGGAAAAAAAAAAGAAATCTACTTTTGGTCCAACATCTGATGATATAAGGATGTAGTAGACGGCAAGGGAGTGATTTCTGTGGGTTCGTGTGATGTGGGCCTAAGGTGGGGCGATCTGAAATCGGTCCTTAGGGGACCTTGCATTAGCAATGGGTGGGTTGGTCGGAGGATTTAGGGATGAGAAGAGGGTAGCGGCTAGGAGCGCAAGCCCCTAAGTACACACGCGTCCTGCACGTGCCGAAAAATTTTGAAAATATTTAAATGCATATATATATGTATGTGTGTGTGTGCGTATGTATACACGCAAAACACACACGCACATACATACTTACATACATACATACATATATATATATATATATATATATATATATATATGTATATATATATGTATATATATATATATATATATATATATATATATATATATATATATATATATATATATATATATGTATATATATATATATATACATTTAGAAATGTCCATATATTCATGCATTCAGTTGTCCAGGCTTTCTCTTCATTTATATATATATATATATATATATATATATATATATATATATATATATATATATATATATGTGTGTGTGTGTGTATTTATACATATATATATATATATATATTTATAGAGAGAGAGAGAGAGAGAGGTGAACTGAAGGTTTTATCTCTCCATGCGTACATATCTATATATATATATATATATATATATATATATATATACACAAACATACATGCAATAATATATACAAATGCCTATATGTGTCTGTGTATGTATGTGATGTAAAATTGTTGTTTTTGAAATTACAAGTTTTTTTTTGTTTAAACATTTGAAAATATGCAAATATACATGTGTGCGTGTATATGCATGTGTATGTTTGAGATAGAAAATATTGTGAGAGTGAGAGTGGGTATGTGTTTGTCATTGAACAGATAGATATATTTCAGTAAGTTTCATTAAAATCACCCGTAAATTTTTTTTGATTTAGTTTTCCAGTTTTCGAATAAATTATTGCACAAACCGAATGAAAATTAAGTATAAACTACCCAAATTATTCATTTTGTTAAACGAATTTCTTCACAGATGAAGAGGCGACTTGGCTTCAGAGAAACGAGGTTCTACAGAAGGATACCATAAAATGACTATATGAGTTACGACAACGTTTTAGAGGAAATGGTAACAAAATGGAAACAAAATAAATTATACTTAACATCAGGAAGAGACAATCAGAGAAAAGAGGGTTTAGAAAATTTAACACTCACAGGAGATACTGACAGCGGAAAGCAGCGTATAATCTAGCTAACGAGATTGTGTAAATGGTCGATAGAACATGGATTAGGAATGACTGAAAAAAAATTGTCCTAAGTGCTACAAAAGACAGGCAGTTGTGGAGACCCGTGTAAATGTTGTCTGAACAAGGATTAGGCGATATAGTAAAAGATAAACCTCACTAATAGTTACAGAGTATAGGAATGGTTAGACATCATCATCCACGTCCGAAATGGACACGGTAGATAGAAGAAGTTGAATAACTAACTTGTATAAATGGTTGGTAGAAAATGCATTAGGATAGATAGTCAAAACACAAACATTACTAAGATTTACAAAGGATAGGAAGTTGTGGAGAGGCATGATCCGCCCTGAAGAATTTTGAACCAAGAATAAAATTTATTAGAAAATTGGAAAAATAAAAATAATTCGTCCTTGCATTGATTCGTGTTGGCATATATGGTCTGGTGCCCCTGCTGTTAATCTCGAGATTCTCGACAAAATCCAAAGACGGATATCCAATGTGATAAGTCCTAAGTTTACATCTCGGCTCCAGTCACTTTCTCATAGATATGATGTGGCTTCCCTCTGTCTTTTCTACAAATATTTTCATGCCAACTACTCTGACGAGATATTTTCACTGGTGCCCCAAATGTATGAATTTAAGCGTCCTACTAATTTGGCATCTCGGTCCCACCCTTTCACTGTCGAAACTATTAAATGTAACCGCCCCTTCTACTCCAACAGCTTCTTCTCTCGCTCTTCCCGACAGTGGAACTACCTTCCTCTTAGTTGCTTCGCTGATAACTATAATCTTCAAAAATTTAAATGTAATGTGTCAATCGACATCTTCCGATGACATGGCCTTGATCCCGGTTCTTCCCTGTATCTTTTCCTCAAACACCCCTCTTTACTCTTGCTCTCAATCTCTGTAACCCCTTGCGTGCTAGCGGCACTCCCGCATTGCTTGGGGTGAAATGTTTTAAAAAAATAATCAAATCTCAGTTACTATTTACACTATTACATTGTTTGGACTGTTGTCTTCATCTTTATTGTCATATTCACGACGTTTCGACTGTGGTACGCACCGGACTTCGTCAGTAAACACTGTAAATAGTGTAAATAGTTACAATGTCCCATCTCATAAATATAGACAGACCTCAGTTGAGTTTAATAAAATACATTTTTAAATGTTTTTCTCATGCCCCAAATACCATATATATATATATATATATATATATATATATATATATATATATATGTGTGTGTGTGTGTGTGTGTGTGTGTTTTCATTTAGTCTGAAATATGTTTACATACTGCTTTCTCGCGTCTCTTGCTTTCTCGAACTTGGAGTGTGTTTTTCCTGTCTCATATTTCATCATCACATTTTTGATTTTAGGGTTTCTGTTTAAAATAAATTTTAGCGTGAATTTATTTTCTCTCATCCCACTAAACATGTTTACGATTTAGCTTCATCTACTGCAAGGAAAGTTGGTTCTGTATAGCGCGCCAGAAAGTTGTATCTGGCCCGAGTTCATCCTTCAAATCTATAAATCAACCATTCGCCCTTGCATGGAATATTGCTGTCATATATGGAGCTCCCGATGTTTGTCTTAGAGTCCCCAACAAAATCCAGAGAGGAATATGCAATGTGTTTGACCCTAAACTGGCATCTCGTTTACAGTCACTCGCTCGCAGACGTACCGTCGCCTCCCTCTGTTTTTTCTACAAATACTTTCACGGTAACTGCTCTGACGTGTTATTTTGGTTAGTTCCAAAACTGCGTGAATTTAAACGTACCAATACGTCGGCATCTCTGTCCAACATGTTCACTGTCGAAATGGTTAATTGTAGCCGTCTCTTCGACTCCAATAGCAGCTTCATGTCTCGCACTCCCCGTCTGTGGGACTCCCTTCCTCTCACTTGCTTCTCTAATAGTTATAATCTTCAATTATTCAAATGCAATGTCAATCGACATCTTCAGATGCTTTGATCTAAATCTCCGTCCTTGTTTTCATCCTTTTCTCTTTCACGCCTCTTTACTCTTGCTCCCATTCTCTGTAACCCCTTGCGTGCCAGTAGCACTCCCGCCTTGCTTGAGGTGAAATGATTTAAAAAAATATATGGACGACTACTTAATGACGTATTACTCTTCTCTTTGTTTAAATAACGCACTGTTAGAGAAGTATTGGAGTTGTTGGCAATCCCGTTCCAGCCCTATCTATAAATGAAATACTTTTTGCGAGGTGGATGAAGCTATAGAAAAATCAGTGACTTCTGAAACATATCAAACACCTGCTCAGTAGAGATGAATTCTGGCGAGAAGATCTCATACAGAATGTAGCGAAAGAGAGCGAGAAGAAGGGACTAAGCATAAACTGCAAGAAAACAGAATGCCTAGCCATCAGTAAAAGGATAAACCCAAAATGCGATTTGCAGGTCGGGAATACAAAAATCAAGAAGGTGTGGATGTTTAAATATCTGGGAAGTGTTTTGACGGAGGGCGGTAAGTACGATGCTGAGATCCGAAAACGTATTGGGATGGCCAAAAACGCATTCCAAAAGCTAGGCAGTTTATTACGAGACAGGATGATTTCCTTGGTGACAAAGAGAGGAGTGTTGAGCTTCTACCTGATATCTGTCCTCTGTTACGGCAGCGAATATTTTGGTCGGTTTCCTCAAAGATGAATAAGAGACTCCAGGCAACGGAGGGATGATTCTATAGAAGGATGTTAAGCATGCCACGGACGAGCGTGTGAGCAACGAGGGGGAAGCTTATACTTTACACCAGGAAGAGGGAGCTGAAACTTCTGGGATATGTAATGAGAAAGCCGGGTCTGGAGAATCTGATACTCACAGATCGAATAAAGAGAAATAGAGACAAGGGAAACCAACGCATGACATACCTAGCGGCCTTAAGGAAGTGGATGACAGAACGTGGTGTGGGGGAGGTGGCATGGAACGAAACTTATTGAGAGCTACAAGGGATAGAGGTAAGTGGAGAGCCATGATCGTCTACGTCCTGAAGGGACACGGCACATAACAATAAAAGTAGATCTAGTAATTGCTTCATTGGAGCAAAACACTCACCACCGCCTTTAGTATTTTTATTAGTTTTTTTTAATCATTTCATCCCAAGCAAGTAAGGAAGCCACTAAGACGCCAGGGGTTACTGAGTGTTAGGAAATAAGAGAAAAAAAACTACTATTAAGACGAGAGGAAAAGAAAATAACAAGAAAGAACATAACGATTGACATTACATTTAAACTTTTGAAGATCAAAGTTGACTCAGAAGCAAGATGACGGAAGAGATTTCCAGAAGCGAAAAGTGCGATAGAAGAAACTGTTAGCATAGAACTTACGGTTGCATCTTGCCATTTCAACTGTAAAACGATGAGATCTATATTTTTTTTAACTCTACAGATTATCCTTTTGAGCTCTGACCACCGCTTTACCGGTGGTAGAGAAAAATGACGCAATACTCAGCCTCCGGTTGAACGGTGGATAAACACTTGTAACTATTTTCATATCTACCGTGAAACATTACATGCCAGTTATTTGAGAATTTTTACTCAAGGGTAGAAGGCTTAAAATTCTTCAGGAACGCAGGGCTCAAAGAGTTAAACATGGTTTTATCGGAAGAAAAAAGAATTGGCTTGTTTTTCTGGGTTATTCCAAAGGAGAACTTGTACTCAATAAAAATCACAGTTGCAACACAATATGTTTATTAAGACAAAGAATTGTCAACAAATCGTAAAAACATCCACTTAAAAAAATACTTTTCGGTGATAGTTTCAACTAAAAATAAGTAATAGTTATTTCAAATCAGATTAATTTAAATTTAAATCAGCTAATATTTCGCAAATAACGATTCAGATAAGTATATTTTATTTTTGAAATATTTTTTTAATAAAGAGAATTACATTCTGCTGACCGCTGGCTAAAATAAGTGATTTTTAAAGATTTAAAAAAGGAATAAACTCCTTCCAGTTAATATAAATATAGTTTTGAAATACAGCAAATTATTTTTGCTAATTGGAAATTTTAAATTTCATTTATTAGCTTGAATTTAAAATTAAAATAATCGCTTCAAGAAAGATCTTTCATTTTCACAAATTCATTTAATTGCTTTGGTATCGCGTTTCTTTGGCTATACCTATGCAAAAGTCTTCATAGAATTTTTTAAGAGGAAATGTAAAATGTGTCCTTGAGGACATCTGTGTATGAACAATACCCAGAAAGTCATGCACAGATGTCCTCAAGGACACATGGTACAGTACAAAAAGGCGTTAGTTAGATCCACTGTCAGTACCCAAAGAGTGTAAGTTCAATACTTGGTTAAATCGGTGGTGAATTTGGAGAGGGGAATTAACAGGAGATAACTGATAACTGACTCCCATGCCACGTGGAACTAGAACAGTCTACTCCAGTGAGCGAAATAAAGGGTTCAGTTCGACATTCCAACGATCTGAAGAAACCCGGAGCGTACAACGGCCGAAACGTTATGCTAAATATGGCACCAAAGATGAGGATGGTAGTCCGAGCAATGTAAATAGTGTACAAAAATGTATGTATACCTTAACAAAATGTGTCCTCGTAGACTAAATGAAGTGTTCAATTCGACATTCCAACATATATCACCTGAAGAAGACCGTAGCGTAGAACGGCCGAAACGTTGTGAATATGACAATAAAGACGGGGAGAACAACCTGATAGATGGAAATATTGTACTTATGGCATCATAAATTAAACAAAAAAATTAAATTAAATACAGCAAATTATTATTTTTCTTCTATTAGCTTGAATTTAAAATTAAAATAATCGCTTCACAAATCCATTTTAGACCCGAGGTATGGCTTTTTTTTTTTGGCAGTACCTAATACAAAACATACAAATGCGCGAGGATTACTTGACTAAACACAGACATACAGTGTTGTTCGATAAAAGTGACTCACCTGATTTTTTATACAGTGTTGTTCGATAAAAGTGACTCACCTGATTTTTATACAGTGCTGTTCGATAAAAGTGACTCACCTGATTTTTTATACAGTGTTGTTCGATAAAAGTGACTCACCTGATTTTGTTTTACTAAATGTTCTCTTCTCCGATAAAACGAAAGTTTAGCTAAATTCAAAGGATAAACGATCCAAAATCCGAAGAAGAAGCTTTGAAAGCTCTTTGAATTTAGCGGTAAGTAATGTCAAGCATCCGTTCAGTATAATGTTCTGGGGATACTTTTCTTTTCATGGAACTGGTTTCTTAAAACCTATTGAAAAGACCCTCAGGAGCGAGGGTTACAAGAGAATTTTAGAGTCTTGTCTGCTCCCTTCTGCTGAAAGGGTGCAAATCGACCCCACCAAACTCATTTTTATGCAGGATAATGCTCCCTACCAAAAATCAAAATTGATGAAGGAATACTTTGATGAGAAGCAGGTGAGTGTTATGACATGGCCGCCCCAATCTTCTGACCTCAACCCCATAGAAAATTTATGGAGTATTATAAAGTACAGGTTCTGGAGAAAGCAGTTGAGCAACAAAGAGGATTTGATTGTGATTTTCATATCCGAATGGAATTCAATGCTTGGAGATGAGATTTGCCAGAAGCTAATGAAGTCAATGCCAAAAAGGTTTGAAAAGGTTATTCAAAATAATGAAGGACCCATAGATTATTAAATATTTCGAACTATATTACCTATTATAAATAAATTATACCTCTATTATTCTTTATTTAAAGCTGTTCGGTTATGTTTCTATTGATTACTAGTTGCAGAAAATAAGTGAGTACATTTTTTTTACAGAGTTTTGCCCTAAATCTCATTTATATCCAAAATTATAATTATCAATAGAATACTTTAGGGTGAGTAAACGTTTTTTACTAGGTGGTCGGGAAGGGGTCTTTATATTAGTAAGATTAAAAATTAGTTTGACCCCAAAAACCATAAGCTAAAAAACTTTTAAGTAAAAAAAATCAGGTGAGTCACTTTTATCGAACAGCACTGCAATTAATAATTCTGCAAAAGCTCGCATAGAGCGGGAACTATTTTGGCGTAAAGGCAGGTGTAAACTTAGTTTATTGTTGGGCGAATCAAACGAAGTAACTGCCATTATTTTACCTGGAGTTTCTGTATTTTCTTTTTTTATTCATTACATCCCAAGCATGGCGATAATGCCACTAAGACGCAAAGGGTTACAGGGAGTGAAAGAGAATGACAAGATTTCGCGAGCAGAAAAATCCCCCCAAATAAAACAGCATTCAGAAAGACATATGGCGATTGGGGTTAAAGATTGTAGATGGCAGGGAATCAAGAAATCTGAAGAGAGTCCCACAAAAGAGAAGTGCAAGAAAAGAAACTATTAGAATCGAACATACTGTTTTATCCAGCTAGGTCAACACTAAAACAGTGAAGGCTAGTTACCAATTTAGTTGCACGATTAAATTCATTCGGTCGGGGTACCAAGGATGAAAGCTGATCAGAACTATTGCCATGGAAATATTCGTAGAAAAGCCAGAAGCGGAAACCACGTCACATCGGCGAGAAAATGAGTGAATTCGATCTGCCTGATCAGGATCGATTACGTTTCAGAACTTTATTTTAATGTTGCGCCTTCAAAAAATCAATATATTATGTAGTAGTCACCTTAACACTATTTGGAACTCAGCATGGCTCCGCAACATCACAACCTATATTTCATCCGCAAAATAATACAGTACCTTCGTCTATATTCCATCCTCAAAATAATACAGTACCTTCGTCTTAACCTATGAGAGATTTTGCAGAATAAAGGAACAAAAAATCTTAAAAAGTCTCTGACACTATTTTCTATGAACAAATGTACGTACAAAAATATTTCTTCGGGCACCAATTCCTTCAACTCTTTAAAATCTTCCCAAGCAATAAAATACTTTGAATTGCAGACGTAAAAATCGAGCAAATTCTTCTTTTATGTGTAGTGTACCTCCAGGAGGTTGGGGATCATGGCTCTCCACAATTTCTCGTGAAATGAAAAAAAATATTATAAACTACAAAGCATATGATAAATTGTGTCATTTTGCCATCTCTGCTAAATCCTCTTCCGCCATCCACTTACTCGCTGTTAGGCTAGGCATTGTTTTCCTTTGCCCCTTTTTGTGGTCAAACAATAGTTCAAACAATGTAAACAATATAAATAATAATAACTCATCGTAGAAATATAGACATATCCTGAAGAAGTCCGGAGTGTACATCGACCGAAATGCCGTGAATTTGACAATAGAAATGAGGACAAAATTCCGAACAATGTAAATAGTGAAAATAATTATAACACCTCATCTCAGAAATATAGACAGATATTGAAGAAGGCCGGAGTGTATATCGACCGAAACATCGTGAATATGACAATAAAGTGGAGTACATCAATTCAAACAATGTAAATAGTGTAAATAGTTACAATACATCATCTCGGAAGTATAGATAGATCCTGAAGCAAGTCGGAGAGTACAACTGAATGTGTGGGTTTTTATGAATGTGGCCGAATTTACAGAAATGATTTCTTTTCAAAACACAGTCAGCACATTGTGGCCGTGTTCGTAGCTAACATTATTGAGTGTTGGCATTTCCTTTTATTATTAGGGCTAGGTTTATATGTGTGTTTAAAAAGAGCTGTGGTCGGATAGATGTAACGTAAGTCGTCTAGATAGGCATATAGTAGTATGACCAATGTAATTATTTATGAGTTTGGTTTCATCAGGAAACTCGTAAATAATGTTGATTGTTTGCAGTTTTGAATTTGCGGGTGTGTTGTTATTGTTGATGATAAGGTTAGCTGTTTTAAATTTATGTAATAGATAATTTAATTTTCTTCTTCTGGTCGAGTGGGGTTTTGTATTTCTTTTTTATATTTCTAGGAGAAAATTCGTCAGGCTTGAAATGTATTTGGCTCTTGTAGATGGTGTTATTGTTTTTACCTGTATTTTGGAGGGAAATGCTTTTGGATTATTCAAATTTAATAGAATTCATCTTAAATTTGCCATAACATTCTAGGTTGAATATCCACCGACCCTTAAAGAGAGTAATTTAAAGATAGCTTTTTGATTATTTCATTCTTGGTCTGAAGCGATAAACTACATCCGCGTCCCGGGTAAGACGATAAACTACATCCAACAGCAAGGCCTCTGATCAGGAGGTTCTGAGGAGCATGGAACCACCTCTTAATTGCTGGTGTTCCTAGGTTCACCCGGACCCAGAGTGTTAGCATCTGTTAGGGTCTCAGCTATGGGCAAATAGTTGACCCCACAACCTGAGTTGAAAACACTATGAAAGTGTAAAAATAGATTTTAATACCAGAAATACTTTAAAAAAATAGTATCAGCAATAAATATTTGAAAAAAGAAAATATTACCAGAAATAAAAATCTTGTCAGCATTATATAACCGATTGAGGTTAATATGCCACAAAACAAAACAAACCATACTATACATTTAAAAAAAAACAAACAAATATTACCAGCTGTACATTTTTGAAATAAATTACCATTTATACATTTTTTGAAAAAAAAGGAAATTTTGTTGGCATAAAATAACCCATTGAGGTCAATATGCCACAAAACAAAACAAACCAACCAAACTATACAATTTTTTATAAAAAATATTACCAGCTGTACATTTTTGAAAAAATTACCAGTTATACATTTTTTAAAAAAATTACCATTTATACATTTTTTGAAAAAAAAGGAAATTTTGTTGGCATTAAATAACCCATTGAGGTTAATATGCCACAAAACAAAACAAACCAAAGTATACATTTAAAATATATATATATATATATTACCAGCTGTACATTTTTGAAAAAATTACCAGTTATACATTTTTTGAAAAAAAGGAAATTTTGCCGGCATTAAATAACCCATTGTGGTTGATATACTGTAAACCAAACCAAATCTTTGTATGAAGATATATCTCAATGAACTAGTCATATTTATTTCGCTATCCCTCTTAATACCGGTGTATAACATTTCATGAAAGATGATTGGACCGTTATTTAGTTCCTCATGACTGGTAATTCCTCATTGCATTATTACACACTCCTGTCTTTGAGACTATTTTAAGTCGGGCAAGAATTTTTCCCCCTCTTTCTTTTTCACAAATTCTCTTTTACAGAGACGCATGCGCAAAAGAACATAAAAAAAGTTCTTTTAATGATTTCAGTCTCTGTCTTGCTTTGTTCAATTATCCCTCTGCTGACAAATCCACGGCAGTGATGGATGGTTCTAATTTACAATAACAAGCACTTTATATCTATATTGTTACTTTGAGTATATTCTCCAAATTTTTTTCACTCGTCGTCCATATTGGATTCGTTTTCACGACAGTCGATGTTTCGTATTATATTACGCATTTTCATTTTTTATATGCACCACATTCGTCTAACTCTCTTCCGACCGGTTGAGAAATCGTGGGTGTTGACAGTAGCATTTATTTGTGCCCGCGAGGTTTCTCATTGTGCTATCATAAAATCTTCAATTTTATTCGAAGCCACATTCATTTTTTAAAAGAATCGTTTTCGACTAGACCTCTTCCGACCGGTTGAGAAATCGTGGGTGTTGACAGTAGCATTTATTTGTGCCCGCGAGTTTTCTCATTGTGCTATCATAAAATCTTCAATTTTATTCGAAGTCACATTCATTTTTTAAAGGAATCGTTTTTCGACTAGACCTCTTCCGACCGGTTGAGAAATCGTGTGTGTTGACAGTAGCATTTATTTGTGCCCGCGAGGTTTCTCATTGTGCTATCATAAAATCTTCAATTTTATTCGAAGCCACATTCATTTTTTAAAAGAATCGTTTTCGACTAGACCTCTTCCGACCGGTTGAGAAATCGTGGGTGTTGACAGTAGCATTTATTTGTGCCCGCGAGTTTTCTCATTGTGCTATCATAAAATCTTCAATTTTATTCGAAGTCACATTCATTTTTTAAAGGAATCGTTTTTCGACTAGACCTCTTCCGACCGGTTGAGAAATCGTGGGTGTTGACAGTAGCATTTATTTGTGCCCGCGGGGTTTCTCATTGTGCTATCATAAAATCTTCAATTTTATTCGAAGTCACATTCATTTTTTAAAGGAATCGTTTTTCGACTAGACCTCCTCCGCCCGCGGGAGAAATCGTGGGTGTTGACAGTGGCATTTATTTTTGCACCCGAGCTTTCTCATTGTGCTATCATAAAATCTCGTAGCCCTGTCGGCTGGGGCTTCAGAATACGCCGATTGCACATCTGCAGCGGGGTACCCTCCAAATGAGGGGGCATGAAGATAAACTACATCTGGCAGCAGGCCTCTGACCAGAAGGATTTGAGGAGCTTGGAACCGTCTTTTCATTGCTGGTGTTCATAGATCCACCCTGACCCGGAGTGGTAGCAACTGTTAGGGTCCCAGCTATGGGCAAATAGTTAACTCCCAAACCAGGGTCAAAATACTAGGAAAGTGTAAAAAAAAATAGGTTTTAATACCAGCAATATATTTCTGAAAAAAATACCAGCAATAATAATCTTGTTGGTATTAAATAACCCACTGAGGTTGATATGTCGTAAAACAAACAAATAAATGTAAAGTCACCAATTATATTCGTATTTCATATTGTATTATCCATTTCCATTTTTTACTATCACCGCGTTCAAAACGCGGGAAATATCGTGGGTGTTGATGATGGCATTTATTTTTGCTCACGAGCTTTCTCACTGTGTCCTCATAAAATTTCCAATACTATTCGTCATTTCGTGTTATATTCTCCATTTCCATTTGCTCTGGGTATAGAACAAGCAAACCAAGAATAATGTATCTTATAATCTGGAATAGAGATAATCTCTGCAATGTTACATCGGAAGAAGACGATCAGAATGAATTGATTTAATCCTTAAGGAAAATCTAAGATAATCCAGTCATTACTTCAATCCTCTACACCTTTAATGTACTAAATTGCCCAAAGTATGAGGACGAGGTAAGGTCGATTTTGGAAGCCTGATATTGCACTTAATTTGAAAGTTCTGGTTTGAGAAAATAATCATATAAAAAATGTTTATCCGAATCGTTCCCGTTTTTTGAGGAAACGATATTAAAGCTTAAATTTAGGTTCAAAATCGTAGCGTTGGAATTTCATTCCAGTGATCTGTTAAAGCCTTAGAGCGCAGTCTCATAAAATGTATCATTTATACTACGTGTTCACTATCTCTGGTCTATCCTCTATAGTATAGAGGACAGACCAGAGATAGCGAACACGTAGTAGAGAGAGAAATAGAGATCCGTATAGTATAGAGTCTATACTATACAGATCTCTATTTCTCTCTCTAGTACTACTTCACTATACAAATTACTATAAGTACGAGTGCTATTCGAAGACGTTTGACACCAGTATCGTTCAACGGCGTATTATAGTCAGTTCTGCGATTACAAAGGCTCTGCTACAATGAGTATTGCAAGTGTGATAACGAGCATTCGTTAGTGTCACAAAAGTGGCCACAAGGGTACGTTTGAGACTATAAAACAAAATAATCATACAAAATATGTTTATCGATATCGTTACCCTTATTTGAGGAGACGATATTAAGGATTAAATTTAGGTTCAAAATCGTAGCGTTGGAATTGCATTCCGGTGATCAGTGAAAGCTTTAGATCACAGCTTCATGAAGTCTATCATTTACTGAAGCTTTACAAAGTGTATATGGACAAGATTCATGATCGATGCCATTATTGTTTTCATTCGAATTCCATATCACAACTTTCTGTCTTTGGAAATGTTTCTCTTGAGTCTCTTTATTGGAACAATTGGTATATTAAGACAGGTCGATTTTGAAACTGTGATGTTGCACGTAATTTGAAAGTTTGGGTTTAACATGATAAATAAAGTGACAAAATATTTCTTTCCAATCTTTTTTTTTTTTGAGTAAAAATAGTTTAAAGATTAGATTTAAATTCAAAATCGTAGAGATAGATTTTAATTCCGGTGATCACTAAAAGCCTTATAGCATAACGTTATAAAATTTATATTTTCCTGAAGCTTTACAAATTGTACATTGACAAGATCCATGGTACAAACACATTATTACTAAATCAACGCGTCTTATAATGTGTTCAGCAGTATAATATTTTTATATACTCTTTTATATATTTTTTGTTTTTATTAATTATGATCTAACAAATCTTATACACTGAGTAACCTTTTCTATAAACTTTTACACATTTTTTTAGAGTTTTAACTTATCGAATGCAGTAAAAGAAATGCATATTTTGAGTGTGTTGATTCATAATTAGAATTCTAGTTCGCATATATTATGATATAATTCAATTTCAGAATCGGAGTATTGCCCTCAATCTGAAAGTTGGGGTGAGACATGATAAATAATAACACAAAGTATTTTTCCGAATTCTTTACTGTTTTTTTAATTTTTGAAGACATCATTTTGAAGATTAAATTTATGTTCAAAATCGTAGTGTTGGAATTCCATTCCGATGATCAGTGAAAACTTTATAGCAAAGACGTATAAAATATATAATTTAGTGGATCTTTATAAATTGTACATGGACAAGAAACAAGGCAAATGCACATTATTATTGAATCATTGTGCCGTCAAATAAGACCTTCATTTACTTCAAAGGGAAATCATACTGAACAATTCAGCGATATTATGATGCATTATATTACACAGTGCAGTAGTTTTAGTGCGATGTAAATTTAAATCACACAAAATATGTTTATCTATATTGGTAGCCTTTTTTGAGGAAACGATATTAAAGATTAAATTTAGGTTCAAAATCGTAGCGTTGGAATTTCATTCCGGTGATCAGTGAAAGCCTTAGAGCGCAGCCTCATAAAATCTATCATTTATACAACGTGTTCGCTATCTCTAGTCTATCCTCTATACTACGTGTTCGCTATCTCTAGTCTTTCCTCTATATTATACGGATCTCCATTTCTTCTCTATACTATTTCACTATACAAATTACTAAAAGTACGAGTGCTATTCGAAGACGTCTGACACCAGTATCCTTCATCGGAGTATTATAGTCAGATCCGCGATTACAAAGGCACTGCTACAACAAGTATTAAAAGTGTGATAACGAGCATTCGTTGGTTTCAAAAACATGGCCACAAGAGTACGTTTGATACTATAAAACAAAATAACCATACAAAATATGTTTATCCATATTGGTACCCTTTTTTGAGGAAACGATATTAAAGATTAAATTTAGGTTCAAAATCGTAGCGTTGGAATTTCATTCCGGTGATCAGTGAAAGCTTTAGATCACAGCTTCATAAAATTTATATTTTCCTGAAGCTTTACAAATTGTATTATTCATACTTAATTAAACATGTCAATTTACAAGAATAATTTGGTTGATTATTTTTTTTGCAATATTTTTTACGTTATTTTCAATTACCGAATACAGTAAAAAATTATATATTTTGCTTCTGGTGCTTCATATTTAATTAGAATTCTGGTATGAATATATTTTCCATTCAACGTATTTAATAAAAAAAAACACCGCCTAAATACCCAAAATGTTATCTATAAAAATAAAATAAATAAAAAATATAAAAATTTAATAAATAAAAAATATTAAAATAAAAAAAATAAAAAAAAAAATATAAAAATATAGAAATAAAATAAATAAAAAATAAATAAAAAATATAAAAATAAAATAAATAAAAAATATAAAAATATAATGAATAAAAAATAAATAAAAAATAAATAAAAAATATAAAAATAAAATAAGAAACAACCTACTTCAAACCTAAACATATCGCCATGATGATGGTTGATAATAAAAAGCGCTCGGCAAAACACCAACGAATAACGTATTTTCTAAACAACTTAGACCCAAATATACAAACAAAAAAAACTTGCGAGAAAGTAAGAGAAAACCGAAAGAAAGATATCTGTCTGTATTTCTGAGATGAGGTATTATGTACACTATTTACATTATTCGGACTATTGTCCTCATCTTTATTACCATATTTATTACAAAGTTTCGTCCCTTCAGTATCTGTCTATATTTCTGAGATGAGGTATTATGTACACTATTTACATTATTCTCACTATTGTCCTCATCTTTGTCGCCATATTTATTACAACGTTTCGGCCCTTCAGTATCTGTCTATATTTCTGAGATGAGGTATTATGTAGACTATTTACATTATTCGGGCTATTGTCCTCATCTTTGTTGCCATATTTATCAAAACTTTTCGGCCCTTCAGTATCTGTCTATATTTCTGAGATGAGGTATTATGTACACTATTTCCATTATTCGGACTATTGTCCTCATCTTTGTTGCCAAATTTATTACAACGTTTCGGCACTTCAGTATCTGTCTATATTTCTGAGATGAGGTATTATGTACATTATTTACATTATTCGGACTATTGTCCTCATCTTTGTTGCCATATTTATTACAACGTTTCGGTCCTTAGTATCTGTCTATATTTCTGAGATGAGGTATTATGTACACTATATACATTATTCGCACTATTGTCCTCATCTTTGTTGCCATATTTATTACAACGTTTCGGCACTTCAGTATCTGTCTATATTTCTGAGATGAGGTATTATGTACACTATTTACATTATTCCGACTACTGTCCTCATCTTTGTCGCCATATTTATCACAACGTTTCTGCCATTTAGTATCTGTCTATATTTCTGAGATGAGGTATTATGTACACTATTTACATTATTTCAGAAATATAGACAGATATTGAAGGGCCGAAACGATGTAAGAAATATGGCGACAAAGATGTGGACAATAGTCCGAATAATGTAAATAGAGAAAAAAAAGATTATTAAACGAAAAGTTTCAGTAGTCTTTAACATCACATGACTCAATAATACAAAAAATATCAACATTATTTGTATTTATTCTTGAAAGAGTAAAATCTATTTGGAAGCAAAATCCTGCATAATTTTTTGAATTTCTGTAACATTTTTATGCGATTTTTTAAAACTAAAGGCTGAAGTGTTAATAAAAGCTATGAATCTAATGTCTGGTGTCAATACTTATCACATCAAGCGCCAGTTTTTGCCCCGAGAGCCTTACAGATTTTCTAAAGAACATTACAATTCAACTTGCCCAAAGGAGGACAGGCTAAAAATATGTTTTAGACATTAGAATCGATTTCTCTAAGAACCAGTTCTCGAAGATGAAGCACCCAGAATAATCCTTCTCATCATTTCTATTGAGACCAGTATGAATTTCCGAGAGCCTCGCCTTTGCTCTTCTCCTTACGTGCGGAAACCACGACGTGACTAAAACATTAAAATATTTTGTGAGATTTTTATGCAACAGACATTGCCAAACTTGGAGTTAAAATGTGATAAGAAACTTATGCTCTTCTCAGCCCAGGCCGTTTCGTGTTTTTGCGGATTTCCGTTTGCTAAGTGTTCTTTACGTTGGCTAAGTGCTATCACAGCAAATTAACATTTCAACCCACTAAACTGTAAACATCTGAAGACTTAAAAAAGGATTCATTTATTTGAATAACAACAAAAATTACGAGGTGGATTGGTAACAGAATCGACATAGGAAGCTCTCAAATTCGGCTAAGCCGACTACAGTTTATCTATCTGACTATCTTACACTCTCGCACTAATTCACACAATCACTCACTCAAATCACTCTATCTTAAAATACTAATTTCTATCATATCTAATTTTGTCCATATCTATCTATCTATCTTTCTATCTCTCTCTATCTCTCTTTCTCTCTCTCTCTATCTATCTCTATATATTTATATATATATATATGTATATATATATATATATATATATATATATATATATATATATATCTGTATGTTCTTTTTTATCTATCTATCAAGTTTTGGTCATATCTATCTCTATATTCCCATTTCCATCTCTCTCTCTCTCTCTCTCTCTCTCTCTCTCTCTCTATATATATATATATATATATATATATATATATATATAGATTCAAACCTAGAGAGGCAGACAAACCTACCAAGGTTTCTCCTAATGAGATCGTCAGGGCAAGCTGGTTTGTCTGGCTCTGCTCTACTTTTGTATTGAGCACTTAGTTGTTTACTCGTGTCTACGTTTTTTCTTTTGGGCTTCGAACCTGTAACCTGTACGATTACTTTGGACAGACATTCATGTTCCTGGCTCTTCCTTTTTTAAAAACCTTTTTTCCTTCGATATTGATTTGATTATTTGCAGATCAAGAAACCGAAGGTTTTCCGAGACAAGTATAGTTACCTATATATATATATATATATATATATATATATATATATATATATATATATATATATATATATATATATATATATATGTGTGTGTGTGTTCGTTCGTTTCTATCTATCTATCCAGTCAGTTTTGCTCATATCTATCTCAATATTCCGATTTCCATCTGTCTATATATATATATATATATATATATATATATATATATATATATATATATATATATATATATATATGTCCCTATCTTTCTCTACATCTATCTATCTATCTGTCTATCTATCTTTCTAGTGTCCGAGAATTTTTCATAGAAATCATGTGTCCTCCGACAGGATTCGAACCTGTATCCTATACGGAACCGTCATATACCCTGACGTGCTTTACCGATTTATTTACTGTAAAATCGACCTTGCTATCCGAAACGCTTCTCTGTGGCGAAATCGGTAAAGCGCATCAGGCTATATGACTGTCCCGTATAGGATATAGGTTCGAATCCTGTCGGAGGACGCATATTTTCTATAAAAATTTCTCGGACATTCAGGCGGGTAAATGTTGTTAATACTGTTTATTATAAACAGAGCATTTACTTAAATATTTGTATCTATAAAAAAGAACGTATGAACATAAAAAATGTCTTAAAATAATTGTCGGACTTTGTCCATTTCATTATATATGAAATATAAAAAGTTACAAAAACTAACCATTTCAGCTATGGTAGTTTTTGCCAAATTAATTGGACTATTCCGCACAGCCGTTTAGACGTCTGTCTGTCTGTCTGTTTGGACGTCACTGTCTTTGACCGGGGGCAAATGAAAAAAAAAAAAGAAGATCAGTCAGTATCAGTGATACACGCTTAGTCGATCATCTATTTTTTGATACATGACTAACGAGGCAGATCTTTTCCCGCAGTAGGTTGCCATTTCTTTCTGTGATAGACCAGTTGCCATCCAAGGTTATAGATCCGGGTATATCCTGCTATTTACCCATAGCTGGAGGTAGAAGACGATTCATACCTTTTCCAAGGTTATTAGTACATAAGTGAATCCGATACTTCTCTCGGAGCCGCTATCCACTACTCCACCGAGAAAACACATAACTTTCAATAATAAATTTTATTCATTTAGAGAATTAAGGATCATATTAAAACACAAATGCAATAATGTAAATCAGAAACTTTAATTAAAATATTGTGTTTTAAAAAAATGAAAGCATCTTCAGGCAGTCTAAAGCACAAGTGATTTCTATCCCACCATTCATAGACTTTTGGTGTTGTTGGAAATTACACACACACACACACACACACACATATATATATGTGTGTGTGTGTGTGTGTGTATTGTTATCCAGTGACAGACTGATTCGCACTATCACAGCTCATCATTGTGGCTAGATGTCCGTTTGCCTTTAGTTAGGATCGAAACCCCGCTGAATTGGTGTCAGTCGGAGATTCTACCACTGAGATAAAGCCGCACGGTAGGGATGAAGGTGCATCTTAGCGTATTTATTTTTAGATAAGCACACAAAAACTGAGAGGACTCAATTCGCTTAACCGAAGAGTCTTGCTATGTTAGCCGTAATATACACAGTCTACAAACCCACACTTCCTACGCTAGAGAGCTCAATATATATATATATATATATATATATGTGTGTGTGTGTGTGTGTGTGTGTGTGTGTGTGTGTGTGTGTGTGTGTGTGTGTATCCAGGTATAAGATAAGAACAAATGGAGTATAATTCCACTGTCCGCAGCATTTAATTTTAAAAAGGGGCTAAATACAGATTAGAAATTCTTTTTATTTGTTATAGGAGATTAAAATATATTAAAAATCGCTACACAATAGCTTTCGTGTTTCGGTACTAAGATGTGCCTGTTCAGGCGATGAAAAATAATTGATGAGTAAATGAAAATTTTTAATTTCAAAAGAAAAATACCCCCGCTTTTTTCGAAACAGAAGTCGAAAAAATTACTCAGCAGTTATGTACCATTGCCTGAAGAGGCACAAAACTTTGTAAAAACACGAAAGCTATTATGCAGGATAACAGTAGGAATAGTTTAAACAATGCAAGTAATCATACTACATCATCACAGAGATATAGAGGCTGAAACGTTGTGAATATTGGAATGAAGATGAGGATAACAGTCGGAATAATTAAAACAATGCAAGTAAACATAATACCTCTTCCCAGAGACATAAGGGCTGAAAGGTTGTGAATATAGCAATGGAGATGAGGATAACAGTCCGAATAATGTAAATAATGCAAGTAATCATAATACCTCATCCCAGAGATATAGAGGCCGAAACGTTGTGAATATGGCAATGAAGTTGAGGATAACAGTCGGAATAATGTAAACAATGCGGGTAATCATTTTACCTCATCCCAGAGATATAGACAGATAATCTGGTATTTTTTTTGAAGAGCTACATAGAGGACAAGCCATTTCCACGTTTGCACAGAACTTACGTTTACATGTAACAATTTAATCCGTAAAATGATGAGACCTAACTGCTAATCTAGCAGTGCCTTAATGTCAACTTAAAGGACAAGCCATGAAACTTTCACGGAGTTGAATTATGCGACGTTCTTTCGTGTTCTATATGCCAGAAAGAAATATAATCTTTTTTCCCAAACCCCACTGCTTATGAAAATTCATCCATTCTTTAGTTACACAATGTCAAGAATTTAGAGCGAGAACCTTTTCTTAACGCCACGGTGCCTAATCAACCTCATTTCGTAAGAGTATCAAAGAAGAGAAAATATTCCACTCTGACATTTTATGGGTAAAGGTTCCTGCATGTCTTATTCAATCATTTAAATCTTGACCTCATTGAGTCAATGGTCAATCGTTATCTATCACCCTTATCCTCATAATCTCAAATTCTTATGACCTTCTCTTCTATTGATATCTCTCACTTCATTCATGATTACATATTTACTCTTTTTCTTTCCCTTGTATAACAATCCAGCCTTGTACTGAGTGAAATTTAGTAAAAGAAAAAGACGTTATATAATACTAGCAGCATGGCCCGGCGTTGCCCGTGCTTGATTCAAAAATCGTACGACTCATACAGCAATCGATATCACTTGACATAAAATATTTTTGCGCTTCCTTGCCTTTAAAGGAGTGCCCTGTGCCGTGCTGATGTTGCTCTATGCCTTATTTCTTACCTATCTCACACTGCGAATTTTTTCTAAGCTCTATACTAAACATTATATCTGTTACGATAAAAGAACTAAACAAAATGAACACAAAACGGTCAACTTTAAAAAAGGACTCGTAACTGGAAAAACCGAAAGAAAAAAGAATGTTAACAACAAATACTTTTTCACACCCAACCCAGTTCTGCGGAATCAGAATCAACGTTGAGTTTAAGCAAGGGAATGAGCCAATTGGAGTAAAGTGCCATGCAGATTAAAATTTTTTCCACTTGTGACGAATGCAGCTACCGATTTTTTTGCATGCTAGTTAACATTCGTGTCAGTCAGCTGTTGGCCCTCACACTGGCCAATAGAATCTTCCTGCCTTTTCGTGGCAGCCAGCTATAGGCTCTCACTCTGGCCAGGAGAAAATGGCCGCAAACTACATGAAAACTGCCGTAGAAGCATGAAAAAATCGATTATTTCCACTGTCGGTGGGAGTTGGGAAATGCAAAGTCGGTCTTGGCCTTCTGCTAACTTGGAGCATGTGCATGTAAATTTTGGTGCAAATCTGTCGAAAATTGCGGCCGTGCATTCGTTACACACACACACACACACACACACACACACACACACACACACACACACACACACACACACGCATCCTGCCTTTTATAGATAGAGATTGTTCAAATTTGAAAGGTCATGAATCCGAGGCTCTTTGCGACGCACTGTATTTTACAGTTTCTACGAGATATTTCAGACAGATTTATAAAGTTCTCTTTTGCTCCTTGTTTAGTTTTATTAATCCTTTGAGTTCTGACCAAATCTTTACCGGTGGTACAGTAAAATGACGTAATGCCCAGCCACCGATTGAATAGTGGTAGACAAAAATGACTCAATGCCCAGCCACCGGTTGAACGGTGTGTAAACACTTGTAACTATTTTTATATCTACCGTGATAACATTACATACCAATCAGTTGCGAATTTTGACTCAGGAGCTCAGAGAGAAGGGTTAAAATAGTTCAAGACGCGGGACTCAAATGATTCAAATAACAAATAAAAAAGTTGAAATTAAATTCCATGAACGATGCAGTGGCGTTTAGAACATTCTGAAATTTCTTGAAAAATTGGCATTTCGTCAGACTATAAATTTCAAACAGCCACTGATTTGCCGACAAATGTTTAATTTTGAGCTACGTTTTTTCCAGGTCCCCTGCCACCCAAAACCGTAGACACATTAGATTTTCCCTTTAAAGACCGTAACAAGCAAGAATCGAACCCAGACTCCGTGTAATTAGGTGATCAAGTAACCTTGGACACCCTACTTTTATACAAGAGAAGGAGTGGTTCCATGCGTCAAATTAATGTCATGTACAGCCTACCATAGAAAAAAAGATTAAAGATTTCAGGCGCCAAGTTACACACACACACACACACGTATATATATATATATATATATATATATATATATATATATATATATATATATATATAATCATCGCGTCTTTTGAATTTAAAAGGATTTTAACGTTTATTTAGTTTGTAAAAAAGTAGCAACATGATTACTCTACAAGATAATTGGCAAATGTTTGTTTAAAAAAAATAAAATTTGACTAAAAATATTGACCCTGAAGATGAACAATGATGTTCGAAAGCGCTAGGTCATCGTATGGACAATACATATTTCGAAATCATTTTCAAATAAAAAGTCTCATTAGAGAATATGAGAAAATTCAAAAGAAAATATGCAAGACTATGTTGTCTTTAACATTCAATACTACATGTTTAAATATATGTATATATATGTAGTAAAGTTAACAAATCCGTTGGTGTATATATATATATATATATATATATATATATATATATATATATATATATAATTATTTATATAATTATTTATTTAAATATTATAACATAAATAATGTTATAAAATCACTACAAAAATAGTCATTTTGTTTCAACACCTCCGTTGTCTTATCAAGTGATGATGTTGAATGTAGAATAAATGGTTTTAAAAGTTTCAAATTAATTAACGATTCTTCGCTAGGGGTAAACGCTGTTACATAAGCTAGAATGACCAATCAAAATACAAGCATATGAGAATTCAAAAAAATTGACAACGAAGCAACGTTATCATATATATTAAAAGCTTTAAAGTTGGGGTTCTAGTAAAATAGAATATGTCCTAGCTAATAAGTATTACATTATATGATAAAATTTTAAATTAAAATTAAAAGTAAAAAATTACCCACTTAGAAATCTAAATCTAATCTTTATTAAGTTTAAAATTATAGAATTACTGAGGAGAAAATAAAAAATACATATGTTATTTAATTTATTTTTTCATTGAAATTACGTTAAAAAGGATGTTGATAGCTCCAGACAAAGATGTATACATTTTAACATTTTAATTCAACGAGTGTAACTATGCTGATCACATCTCACGTAAAACAATCCAAACACACTCAGGTTATAATACATAAGCGCCCAGACATATTTAGATATATATACACACACAAAAAACCGTGACGAGCCACGACACTTAATAAAAAAAAAACAAAAAAATAAACGAACGCACATACACACACACATACACACATACACAACCAAACGTGCATGCACTTTCCTTGCACATAGACATCGATAAACACATGCACATACATCCACATCCACATTGACCTAGACAATCAGACGCAATAGCCAAAACATATTCGGGGCTTAATATGTTATTAAACGAATTCTAACTACTTATTGAAATATAACTAATCTGGGCAAATATACATAGATAAAATTATAAAAAAAAAAAAATTAACCAAATAAATATAAATATATATATATATATATATATTTTTACCATCTGGTTTTCCACACACTACATGAAAATATGGTATATAGTCCAAGTAGATCCTAGTAATATCAAATATTAAAACTGATCCACAAAAAGAGCTCAATGTATTTATTATAACAAAACATGTAAATTACACGACAAACCCTTTGGGGGAGTATAGATCTATATTGATATAGATCTAAGGAAATGTAGGTTAGTCTTATTCAACCCCAGTGTTGAATAAGACTAAAGTACGTTTCATGTGAGAAATAGATCTATACCCACGCTTGAGGTAATTTTGGATTTTTCGTGTAGTATATATATATATATATATATATATATATATATATATATATATATATATATATATATATATATACCTGGATTGATATAGCTATATCACCAACACGAATGTTAACGGCCATTCCTTGTTATATGTTCAACATTCTTTGATCAATATCTTTCAAAAACAGTACAATTTTGGTCGCATCTTCCAAACCCAGTCAATGACCGTTATTACTGCTATATATATATATATATATATATATAATGACGGCTATTACTGCTATATATATATGACGGCTATTACTGCTATATATATATATATATATAGTACACACACATATATATATATAGTAAATTATAGTTTTAAGGAGTGCTATATTTATAGGTTAATGTGGTCAATATGACGTATAGTGCGTATTTAAATATAAAATAGGACATTGAAATTAACACCTAGAGGCGAGAGTGTTTCAAGCTAAACACAATCGTCAGGTTGATATATATATATATATATATATATATATATATATATATATATATATATATATATATATATATATATATATATATATATATCAGTAATAGCCGTCATATATATATAGCAGTAATAGCCGTAATAGCCGTCATTATATATATATATATATATATATATATATATATATATATATATATATATATAGCAGTAATAACGGTCATTGACTGGGTTTGGAAGATGCGACCAAAATTGTATTGTTTTTGAAAGATATTGATCAAAGAATGTTGAACATATAACAAGGAATGGCCGTTAACATTCGTGTTGGTGATATAGCTATATCAATCCAGTTAACGCAAAAGAAAGGACTGCTAGTTTTCATGTAGAACAAAGAGGTACTTCCTCCAGGCCAATATCATCATTGGTGCATATAACCTTCTTTGTCTGTGATCTCTATATTTTGGTCTATAAATGAAGCATTCGTCACATATATAACTAAATAAAAGACTGAGGAAAACCATAAACATATGCACATTAAAATATTTATTTAAGTATTACAGCAAGCCTCAATAATAAAAAAAATACCATTATGGTAATGGCTTATTTTTAGTTTAATATATCAACTTGTCTGGTTGCTGCTTTCCGTCGAGTATTCATTCTGAGTCGCCTCTCCCTTATTCTGATTGTCTGGCACCTGCAGACCGCTGGGTATCCATGCTGTGTCTCATTTCAGTTTCTTCTTGAGTCTCAGACTGCGTACCTTCTGCAGTCTGTTCTGCATTTAATGTACGTCTTCCCTCAGTTTCTTCCTGATTTTCAGACTCTTTTACTGCTGCAATCCGATGTGCATATAATCTTCGTCTTAGATCCGCTTGTTCTTGATTTTGTGAATGATACTTAATTATAATAATCTCAAATCCTCCTAATAATTTCTATCACTTGTATATCATTGCTTGAACCAGCTTCTAATGCTCTGCATAGAGCGGCTTGGGTATAGTAGCCGTGGCTCGTGGGGGTAAAGTCCAATGGGTAAGGGAAATGTGATCGAGCGGCGCTATATCGAGTATAATTCGCTGCCCCTTCGTCAGCGAGGCCCGTTGGTATGACGTTTGCCGGAGTTTGGAAGAAGCTCCCAAAATTGTACTATGTTTCTAAAAGATATTGATTGGAAGGACTTGAACATATAATATAAGGAATGCATATTAAAATATTTATTTAAGTATTACAGCAAACCTCAATAATAATACAAAATATACCATTATAGTAATGGCTTATTTGTAGTCTAATGTATCAACTTTCTTGGTTGCTGCTTTCCGTAGAGTATTCATTCTGAGTCGCCTCTCCCTTATTCTGATTGTCTGGCACCTGCAGACCGCTGGCTATCCATGCTACGTCTCATTTCAGTTTCTTCTTGAGTCTCACATTGCCCAGCTTCTGCAGTCCGTTCTGCATTTAATGTACGTCTTCTGTTAGCTTTTACTTGATTATATAACTAAATAAAATAATGAGGAAAACCATAAACATATGCATATTAAAATATTTATTTAAGTATTACAGCAAACATCAATAATAATAAAAATATACCATTATAGTAATGGCTTATTTTTAGTCTAATTTATACACTTTCCTGGTTGCTGCTTTCGGTCGAGTACTCATTCTGAGTCGCCTCTCCCTTATTCTGATTGTCTGGCACCTGCAGACCGCTGGGTATCCATGCTACGTCTCATTTCAGTTTCTTGAGTTTCAGACTGCGTAGCTTATGCAGTCTGTTGAGCATTTAATATACGTCTTCTGTCAGCTTCTTGATTTTCAGACTTAATGCTGCAGCCCGTTGAGCATCTAATGTAAATTTTCTGTCAGCTTCTACCTGATTTTCAGACTCTCAGATGAGCATATTATCTTCGTCTTAGATCCGCTTATCCTTGATTTTATGACGCTCACGAAGTTGCATGCCTTTCTGCGTCTTCGTCTCCTTCAATTGCACAACTTATCTTCAGATTCTTCTGCTCTGTCTCTTTTCCTCCACTGGGATTGCATAGGTGGTCCAAAATGGAACTTTTTTGGAGGCATTCTAATAAGGGTTTTGCCTAATTATTATTTGCAATAATCAGCTGGCAGAACAGACATTAGAAATATATAGAGCTGTTTAGGTTTGGTCGTTGCCTCGCTCTGTCTTTTTTACAAATAATTTCATGGTAATTGCTCCGATGAGCTGCTTTCGCTGGTCCCCAGGCCTCATGAATTTAAGCGTCCTACGAAGCTGGCTTCCCGTTCCCACCCCTTCACCGTTGAAACTGTTAGATGTAGACGTCTCTTCTACACCAATAGCTTCATGTATCGCACATCTCGCCTGTGGAACTCCCTTCCTTATTCCTGTTTCCCTGACAAATATAATCCCCAACTATTTAAGTGTCACGTCAATCGACATCTCCAGTTGCCTTGATCTATCCACTTCCCTTCTCCACATCCTTTCCTCTTTCATTCCTATCTGCTCTTGCTCCAAATCTTCTGTAACCCCCTTGCCTTGATCCACCCACTATCTTTCTCTACATCCTCTCCTTTACCACTCCTACCTGTTCTTCCTCCAAACCTTCCGTAACCCCTTGCGCGTTAGTGGCTTCCAGCCTTCCTTGGGGTGAAAAGCTTAAAAAGAAAATGAAAAAAAAAATGGCTATATCATGAACTCAAATAAATTGTAAAGTTGCATAATAATGAAATTGTACTTACTGCATAGATTCAAGTGATGCCTTCTTAGTCGAAAAGAGAGAAAATTTATGGAAAAACTGCCTCCATATTAATTGGATTATTTTATAAGTTTGAAACTGTAGTTCTTTTGAAGGTTATAGGAAACTAAATTTGCGGTTTCAATCAAATATTTCGATGCAAAAATGAAATGAATATAAATAAATGGTTTGTTTTGAAGTACATTTAAATCAATGTAAACAGTTTTTTTGACGCATTCCTTTGTCCACCCCTTGAACTCCCTGTCTTTTAAATAAATTAGAGGCATATAGTCTATCATTAGATGTTATACATAGAATCTCTTTCAAATTTCATAAGAATCTATTCAATGATTGTATTGTTTAGAATTTTAGGGGACCCCACACCTTTAGACTCTAAATAAGTACTTTGGGAGTTGGCTTCAAAATATATCAAGGAGATAAAACATATAGCACTATGGTAAAAAAAAAAGCCATGATAACAGAGGTTCAAATACTCAAGTTATGTCCTTCCAAAATTTTCAATACAGTGGGGTTTAGCCCCCATGAGTGTGTCTTGATATTATTGAAATTGGCTGATATTTTGGGAATATGCATAATTTCAGGTCATTTGCCTAAATTTAAATTTGATTTAAATCGGAGGAAACAAAAATTTGCCCCCTCCGCGAGGAACTCCTTTGATAAAAATAATATATATATATATACATAGCATATTATATCCTCTCTCAAGCCGGTAATGTATCATTTTTCATAAAAAAATCTGTCTAGTAGTTCTTGAATCCATGGGTATATTTATTTTCAGTGGGGGTGTTTGCCCCCACATTTGCCCCCTCAAAAATAAATCGAACATAGCTTCCTTTTATGTCTCCCAAATTTAATGAAGTACTTTTTCTTCCTATAGATGTAGATTTATTTTCAGGGGGTGGGCTTCTGTCCGCTCTGCTCTCCTCAATAATAATTCAAACATAGTTTATTACACTCCCTTTTATGTGTCTACTATCTACGTTACAAATTTAATGAAGACCGGTGAAGTTGTTTTCCTTCCTATAGATGTACAGACACCCTGACACGAAGAAATGCAGACTGAGGTTCATTTTTATTAATATACGAGAGTCATTCAATAAATAAGGTGAGTTTTTCGGTATAAGGACTTCTAATACAGATAGAAGCTTACTTTTTATTTTATTTTACAACGTAGTCTCCCAGCACTGTCACACACTTTTCCCATCTGTGCACAAGCTTCCGTATTCCTTTAGCGTAAAAATCTTTGTTCTGATGTCTCAGCCAGTCGCTCACAACACTTTTGACTTCATCGTCACTTTTAAACTTCGTGCCTCTCGTGTACGCTTTCAAGGGACCAAACAGGTGAAAGTCTGAAGGAGCAAGGTCTGGGCTGTAAGGGGGATGAGGGAGCAGTTCCCAACCCAGCTCGTTGATGGTCTGCACCGTTTGGGCTGCTGTGTGAGGCCTTGCGTTGTTATGATGCAAGATGACTCCTTCTGACTGATGACCCCTGCCTTTGTCCCAACAAATAAACTCAAAGTCCTTGCAATGTCATCCACCGTCACCCTTCTGTCAGACTGAACGAGGTCATTGACTGATTCGATCACCTCAGGAGACCTCACTTCTGTAGGTCTCCCAGGCCTGTCTTCATCCTCAACACTGCTCCGTCCTTCTTTAAACAATTTAGCCCACTTGTAGACATATTTTGGCTGAAACATGTGGCACCATACACAGTTGGCATTCTCCTATGAATTTCAACTGGTTTGCACCCTTCAGCAACCAAAATCTTGATAACTGACCGCTGTTCAATCCTGGGGCATGCTTCTTGGTCGGCCATCTTTGTTAATCACCAAAACACTCAAATTTTTTTTTAATCTGCAAAAGAAATTAAATCCACGTGAAAAATAATTAAAACAAAAAAAAAGTAAGCTTCTATCTGTATTAGAAGTCCTTATACCGAAAATTCACCTTATTTATTGAATGACCCTCGTACATTAATGCGTATTTGGACAGCAAACTTTCTTTTAAACATGTTTCGGTGCATGTAACAGATGAGGAAAATTTAAATCAATTTTATTTAGCGTTCAAAGATTCTTACATTTTTACATTTTAAGGGAAAGCAAAAAGTGTCAGTATTGTCCATTGTTCCAAGCGCTTCCGGACGTGTTAACTGTCTCTTCTATTTCTATAGCTTCATGCCTCGCACTATTAGTCTGTGAAATTCTCTTCCTGTTTCTTTCCCTGATAGCCGTGATTTCCAACTATTCAAATGTAATGTCAATCAACATCTCCAGATGCCTCCCATAAAATTCAGATGCCCTGATCTATTCGCCGTCATTCTCTTCATCCTTCCGCGCCTATATACTCTTGTTCTCACTCTCTATAACCCCTTGCGTGCTAGTGGCATCTCATCTTGCTTGAGGTGAAATGCTTATATATATATATATATATATATATATACCCAAGTGTGGGATTGGTATATACGGAGTAAATTCCAATAACCAACAATTATTATTCTTTAAAGAGTGCTCAATACAGAGTAGAGCAGATATAAGCATTTATTTAAATATTATAACATAAATATGTTATAAAATCCCTACAAAAATAGCCATTTTGTTTCAACACTCCCGATGTCTTATCAAGTGATGATGTTGAATGCAGAATAAATGTTTTAAACACCATTTATTCTACATTCAACATCATCACTTGATAAGACACCGGGAGTGTTGAAACAAAATGGTTATTTTTGTAGTGATTTTATAACATTTTTATCTTATTTTATTTAAATATATAATTATATATATATATATATATATATAGTTTAGCAAAAAAATAGGTAATCCGTATGGGTAGACTCAAGGAGGATAAAATCCAGAGAGCACAATGTAAATCAGAGCTAATAATTTAAATAAAAATAAAAACAGACCACTTTAAGTTTCCATGTAATAAATTATTTCACCACAGCCCTTTTAAAGGACCGCGGATCATCAGACTTTACTTCCAAAGGTTGAAACGAAAAATGAAAAGAAATTTACATATTTTTGACGGGCAGTACTAAGCATATGTAAATTAACGAAGTGAGGAAGTGAGGGGGGAGAGAGAGACATGATTGAGTTAGATGTATCATTTCTATTCTCTCAAATTTAAACTGTTTGAGGAAATCCAGACATTGACGCATTAAATAGGTTAACTTAACAGAAGTTATATATTGATATGGGAGGGGGAAGAGGAGAAAATACGTAAAGAGAAAAAGAGAGAAAGAAGACACGAGAGAAAGTGTCACTAACTTTCTTTGGAATGAAAGGCCCAAAATAGACACTGTTGTTTTGCTTTACTTAGTTCATGAATATATATATATATATAACAGAGAAGTCAACACTTAATGGCGGCAGTCTGTTTCATGCTAGATGCAATCGTCAGGCAACTTGTGTTGTTATTTTTCTCGGCTATTTATATATAAAGGTCAGTGGGGCATTGTGTGTAGTCTATTTTGGCGGTTACTTTTGCCGGAAGTCGTTTATTTGTTTATTTATTTATTTGTGTCAAATAATTTTGCTTGTTTTTATTTAATTTTATTTTTATATTTTATCTTATTTATTTATTTATTTTTTATTTTGATCGGTGTTTTTATTAACGTAGTAAAAATTTGTTTATATAGCTTATTGTTGGTAGTCTATTATGGCGGTTATTTTACCGGAAGTCGTTTATTTGCTTATTTATTTGGATCAAATTGTTTTGCTTGTTTAAATTTTTTTTAATCTTATATATTTATTTATTTATTATTGATTTTTTTTATTTTGATCGGTGTTTTTATTAACGTAATAAAAATTTGTCTATATAACTTATTTAATAGTTTGTTTTTTTGTTTGGGAAGATAATTAAAGCTATTTGTTGACTGTTGTGGTTTTGTTTTGACTATTATTTTGGTGGCAACGGTTTTTAATTTAGTTATTTGGATTTGATTATCTTTATTTGTTTTTTCTAAACGGCTAGTTTATCGGTATCGGTTGTTAGTTTATTTATATATTTGGATGTATTTAGATCAATTTATTATACTTGTTATTTATTTGTTATACTGTATATTTTCTCTTTTTGGTTTTCGATTTTTATGTAACGCAGTATATTATTTTTTATTATTTTTTTTATCGTTATATAACAGTTATAGCTATTTTACGTCCGATTTTTTTGTTTTGTTTCTTTATAGTCTAACTTTTTGGTCATAATTGTTTGGTAATTTGTTTATTATTTACTTTATTTATTGATTTTGTTCCTTATTTTTTTATTCTATTTCGTCTATTCTAATGAAGATTGTCGAGTATCTTGTTAAATTACCTTTCACTTTGCCTAGGAAATGACATCGTCTAATGTACAACATTGTAGACATTTACAAGTTGATTGCATACGACGTCTGATATATATATATATATATATATATATATATATATATATATATATATATATATAGAGAGAGAGAGAGAGAGAGAGAGAGAGAGAGAGAGATTACATATAGATGAAATTTAATACGTCATTTGCATGGCCATTTGTAAATGGGGCATTGAATTTCACCTAAATGCAATTTATCTAGTTACGCCCTGTAAAAATACTTTGAGCCCTCTTTGTAGGTCAGTTTTAATATTTTATATTATTAGGATTCACTTGGATTACTTACCCACGGATTTTTACCTGCATACAAATAC
>OZ038518.1:62369579-62377079 GCA_964036315.1 Acanthosepion esculentum | reverse complement strand
GAAAGAAGAAAGGAAGGAATCATGCAGCAAAAGCAAAAAAGAAAGAAACTAAGACAGACAGAAAGAGAGAACGAAAGAAAGAAAAAGAAAAGAAAGGAAGGAACTAACAAAGAAAGAAGCCAAAATGTTGCGGAGGCAAAAAAAGAAAGAAAGAAAGAAAGAAGGAAAATACGACAAAGGCGAAAGAAGGACAGAAAAAAAGAAACTAAGAAAGAAAAAGAGAAAGAAAGAAGTAAAAGTGCAGAATAGGAAAAAGAATGAAAGAAATTAAGAAAGAGAGAAAGAAAGAAAGAAAGAAAGTAAGAAAGAAACAAATGTGCAGTAAAAGCAAAAGAAAGAAAGAAAGAAAGAAAGAAAGAAAATGCAGCTAAAGCAAAAAGAAAGAAACTAAGAAAAAAAAGAAAAAAGAAAGACAGAAAGAAGCCAAAATGCAAAGAAGGCAAAAAATAAAGAAAGAAAGAAAGAAAGAAGGGGAATACAGTAAAGGTAAAAGAAAGATAGAAAAAAAGAAACTAAGAAAGAAAAAAGAAGTAATAACGCAGAATAAGTAAAAGAAAGAAATTAAGAAAGAAAGAAAGAAAGAAAGAAGGGAAAGTACAGCAAATGTAAAAAGAAAGACAGAAAAAAATAAGAAAAAAAAGAAAAAAAGAAGTAAAAACGAGGAATAGGGAAAGGAAAGAAAGAAAATGAAAGAAAGAACAATGCAGCAAAGACAATGTAAATAAAGAAGTATAAACGTAGCAAATGGGGTGAGAAGGAAGAAAAATGGCAGAAAAGGAAACGAGAAGAAAGAAAGAAAGAAAGAAAGAAAGAAAAAAGAAAGAAAGAAGCAAAACGTAGCACAGGCAGCGGCAAGAAAGAACAAAAGCGTAACAAAAGGAAAAGAAAGAAAGAGAGAAGGAACAAATAAGCGATTTAAAAGAAAACCTGATGAAAGGAAGAACGAAGCAAATGTGATGAAAAGAAAGAAGGAAAGAAAGAAAAATAGGAAGGGAAGGAAAAATAAAGAAAAAGAAAAACTGTAGAAAATAACCAAAGAAACGGTTTAAAAGAATCGAAAACCTCGTCCCGTCTTGAATAGTCGCAGTCTGTCAATCAAAGATATCCCATAGAAGGCAAGATATCATATCAGGTATTATCTGTTTATTTTTTTAATGCTTCCCTTGAGTTCCGAAGGTTGATGCCTTTTAAAGTAGAGACCACCAGGGACTGAGTGGGAAGGGCAAACACACGACACAGCCGGCGAACTCCATAGCTTTGGCGAACGATTAGAGGTGACGGCAAAAAAAGCATTTTGCCTAATTTTACAAGATAAGACTGATTTTCTCGACAAGATTTGATAATCTGCGTTTCTGCTTTCATTAAACATCTACGCCTTCGAGAGCCGTCTATTTATAGGAGCTGAAATTGCATCTTTAGCATCCAATACAGATACACGCGTCGGCGCGTGCGTGTGTACGTCAATAGCGAGTAGGGAGCATTTATTATAAGCAAGTGATATATATATATATATATATATATATATATATATATATATATATATACATATGCATACATATATATATATATATATATATATATAAATATATACATATACATATATTTATATATATATATATATAAATATATACATATACATATATATATATATATATACATAGAGAGAGAAAGAGATAGATAGATAGATAGGTATAGATATAGATATTAATATATATATATGTGTATATATATATATGTATATATATATGTATATATATATATACATATATATATACATATATATATATATGTATATATACATATACATATATATATATATATACATATACATATATATATACATATATATATATACGTATATATATACGTATATATATATATATGTATGTGTATATATACATATATATATATATATTAATATCTATATCTATACCTATCTATCTCTCTCTATCTCTCTCTCTCTCTCTCTCTCTCTCTCTCTCTCTATATATATATATATATATATATATATATATATATATATATATATATATATATTGCATCATAAAGTCTTTCTTTGACAAGCCACTCAATTCACTGGTGAAATATTCAAATATTCAGTATAGAAATTCGGTCTCATAATATCTGGCAATCATAAAGCCCGTACAAAATATTTCTAAAATATTGGCAAAGGGATTTAACTACCACACACACACACACACACACACACACACACACACACACGCACACACATATATATATGTGTGTGTGTGTGTGTAATTTGGCAGCAACTTTTCTTTCAAACATGTAGTATTAAATGTTAAAGACAACATAGTCTTGCATATTTTCTTTTGAATTTTCTCATATTCTCTAATGAGACTTTTTATTTGAAAATGGTTTCGAAATATGTATTGTCCATACGATGACCTAGCGCTTTCGAACATCATTGTTCATCTTCAGGGTCAATATTTTTAGTCAAAATTTATTTAACAAACATTTGCCAATTTTCTTGTAGCGTAATCATGTTGCTACTTTTTTACAAACTAAATAAACGTTAAAATCCTTTTAAATTTCAAAAGACGCGATGATGTTATCACGTGCATGGCGTAGAGATAGATAAGTGAACATTGACGTCAACATTCAGAGGCGACAGACTCTTTCTTGCCAAACGCAATCATCAGGCCATGTATATATATATATATATATATATATATATATATATATATATATATATATATATATATATATGTATATATAAATAAAAAGGAAAGAACAGTAAGATATAAAATCCGGTGTTCTTATAGATATTTTTATTTTTACACAATAGTGCTCTATGTAAATTTAAATTTACAGAGCATTAATATTATAAATTAATAGATTTAAAATATGGTTTTACCGCTACACAGTGATAACCATGTTTCAGAAATGGAAGCTAAAGCCCCTGAATTTAATTTTGTTATTAAACCAAAGGCATTAGTTCCATTTCCTCATCAAGCGAATTCGCTTGATGAGCAAATGGAACTAATGTCTTTGGTTTAATAACAAAATTAAATTCAGGGGCTTTAGCTTCCATTTCTGAAACATGGTTATCACTGTGTAGCGGTAAAACCATATTTTAAATCTATTAATTTATAATATTATATATATATATATATATATATATATATATATATATATAGATAGATAGATAGATATAGATGTATAGCGTTAGGTAAATGAAATAACTAGATATTAGCAACCGTATTCGCACGTGCTGGCGGGCATACTCTGGTAAGTAAATAAATAATTACCAAATTTAGCCAAAACGTGTAGAAATAATAGTGCTCAATTTGATTAGACAGAGCTAAGAAATATATATAAATAAATACACATATACCTACGTTTGGTGTGCGACTCGAGTTTCGTTGCTTACCCAACTCATCGGGCACAAGATATAGGTTATTGTTTATTTGTTTAAATAAACAATAAGCTATGTCTTTTGCCGACGTGTTGCGTAACCAACGATACTTACACTCCAAACGTAGGTATAAGTGTATTTATTAATATATGAGTTAGGCCCGTCAGATGCAATGATGGTGTAGGCATATTTTTGGTACATGATTTTTCGAATATTCAGTAGATGTAGTTTCTATTCGAATAAGAATATCTAGAAAAAAATAACGTTTAATCAAAAGAAATAAAAAATAAAAATAAGTCGGACCTAATCCATTTCCTACCATACACACACACACACACACACACACACACACACACACACACACACACACACACACACATATATATATATATATATATATATATATATATATATATATCGTCAAACCTAATGAGGCAGACAAACCTACCAATGTTTCACTTAGGCAGTTTCTTTGGGCCTTGATCCTGTATCTGTGCGATTGTTTTCGACAGACTTTCATGTTCCTGGCTCTTTCTTTTTTAAACCCATTTTTCCCCTTCGAGATTGATTTGGCTATTGTTTAATCAAGAATTCGAAGGTTTTTCGACTCGAGTATTGTTCTACATATATATATATATATATATATATATATATATATATATATATATATATATATATATATATAATAGGAAGGAACAATGAGATTTATAATTTAGAGTTCTTTGCATTTATTTTTATTTTTAAAAAATCAGTGCTCGATACAACAGTAGAGCATAATGTTATATTTGTTTTTTTTAAATTTTATAATCATCGCAACACCGAAATTGCCATGTTTCAAAACTGAACCTTCAATTCAAATTCAATTATAAAAATTAAACGTAAAATACAAAGTTCCATTACATGCTTACAAGCACGCACGCGCGCGTGTGCACACACACACACACACACACACACACACACACACACACACACACACACACACACACACACACACACACACATTCCCTGACGATCCGTTTAGGTTAACCGTGGTAGGTTTGTCTGGCTCTCTAGGTCTAACTATATATATATATATATATATATATATATATATATATATGTGTGTGTGTAATTTGGCAGCAACTTTTCTTTCAAACATGTAGTGTTGAATGTTAAAGACATCATAGTCTTACATATTTTCTTTTGAATTTTCTCATATTCTCTAATGAGACTTTTTATTTGAAAATAGTTCCGAAATATGTATTTTCCATACGATGACCTAGCGCTTTCGAACATCATGTGTTCATCTTCAGGGTCAATATTTTAGTCAAAAATTTTTTTTTTTTTTTTTTTTTTAAACAAACATTTGCCAATTATCTTGTAGCGTAATCATGTTGCTCCTTTTTTACAAACTAAAAAAAATTTTGACTAAAATATTGACCCTGAAGATGAACAATGATGTTCGAAAGCGCTAGGTCATCGTATGGACAATACAATATACATACTAATAAAATAAAATAAAATGAAAAACACATATAAAATACATAATAATAAAATAAAATAAAAATACATACAAAAATACATATTAATAAAATAAAATAAAAATACATACAAAAATACATATTAATAAAATAAAATAAAATAAAAATACATATAAAATACATAATAATAAAATAAAATAAAAATACATACAAAAATACATACTAATAAAATGAAATAAAATAAAAATACATATAAAATACATAATAATAAAATAAAATAAAAATACATACAAAAATACATACTAATAAAATAAAATAAAATAAAAATACATATAAAATACATAATAATAAAATAAAATAAAAATACATACAAAAATGCATACTAATAAAATAAAATAAAATAAAAATACATATAAAATACATAATAATAAAATAAAATAAAAATACATACAAAAATACATATTAATAAAATAAAATAAAAATACATATAAAATACATAATAATAAAATAAAATAAAAATACATACAAAAATACATATTAATAAAATAAAATAAAAATACATATAAAATACATAATAATAAAATAAAATAAAAATACATACAAAAATACATACTAATAAAATAAAATAAAATAAAAACACATATAAAATACATAATAATAAAATAAAATAAAAATACATACAAAAATACATATTAATAAAATAAAATAAAATAAAAACACATATAAAATACATAATAATAAAATAAAATAAAAATACATACAAAAATACATATTGATAAAATAAAATAAAATAAAATAAAAATACATATAAAATACATACTAATAAAATAAAATAAAAATACATACAAAAATACATATTAATAAAATAAAATAAAAATACATATAAAATACATAATAATAAAATAAAATAAAAATACATACAAAAATACATACTAATAAAATAAAATAAAATAAAACACATATGAAATACATAATAATAAAATAAAATAAAAATACATACAAAAATACATATTAATAAAATAAAATAAAATAAAAACACATATAAAATACATAATAATAAAATAAAATAAAAATACATACAAAAATACATACTAATAAAATAAAATAAAATAAAAACATGTAAAATACATATTAATAAAATAAAATAAAAACACATATAAAATACATAATAATAAAATAAAATAAAAATACATACAAAAATACATACTAATAAAATAAAATAAAATAAAAACACATATAAAATACATAATAATAAAATAAAATAAAAATACATACAAAAATACATACTAATAAAATGAAATAAAATAAAAATACATATAAAATACATAATAATAAAATAAAATAAAAATACATACAAAAATACATACTAATAAAATAAAATGAAATAAAATAAAAATATATATATTGCAAAGTTTGTTAGGAGATTTAGTTCACTGTTTCGTGCTAGACAACTTTTCTTTTTAGTTTATATTTTTATAATTTTATTTGCCCGTGTTTGTTGGTTTTCGAAAGGACTATATATTTCCAGAAAGGAGATGTTTGAAAAGGTTCGGAGCATATAGTTAAATTTAAACCACCCATTATAATAAATAAATGAATTAATTAACAAATTATATTAAAATATTTAATAATAATTACACTATAAATAAATTTTCTAATGTATATGCATTTATTTACATTCACCTGATGGCTTTTTAAATCATTTATCCGTGAAAATCATTGTATATAGATAGCATTTTCTTGTCTTAATTCTCATCTATGTTGACATAAATATTATTTCGACCAAGTACCCTCTGGTAATCATCAGCTGTCCATTAGACTATAAATATATGAATAATAAATGTAACGTTTATTCGCTTTCGTTTATTAGGCATTAAATTACATAGCTTTGAATCCTCCATAGTTTACCTTGACTTTCACAGCCTAGATAATGTGTCCCGGAGTTAGTGAGATTGTAAACATTGATGAAGAGTGTTATAGATTGGGGAGAGGGAAAGACGTCTCGTGCGTAGCCAGTTGTAGCAAAAATTGACAGATCACGTGGTTGAGTGTTGGAAGTCAGTGAGCTATGGATAGAATATGTTGTGATGAAAGCGAAGAAAGAGAAATGGAAAAAGGAAAACAAGGGAATATTTTTATAGTCTGTTTATGTTTCAAAATAAAATCCTTATATTTGCCTTGATAAATGATCTGAGGAAGAAACGCGTCGGTAAAGACACATTTTCTTTTTGTCTTAATTCGTTGATATATTTGAGAATCCATAATTTATGCAAATAAACTGTTAAATTTACTGCAAAAGGTGTGCCTGTTTAATTAGTTATTCTATTTTACCAGTTTTATACATCCAAATCAAAATTGTGAATAAACTGTCCAACGTTCTCGTTATATTCTTTTTTTTTGGTTTTCCCAGTACTTTCGACAGTCACAGTCATTATCAAAAATAGATATTATATATACAGGGTGACCATAAGGATCGGACATTTGCTTGTATGAAAACAGTAGCTTCACAGGAGATAATGTAATGTTCACCGACGAAGATTTGTTGTAGGTAAACGCGGAAGATATCCGATAGTATATTTGGTACTTTAGGGTACATTATGGAATCTTCTTTCAAAATATTAGTAAAGTCAATATTCATATGGAACAAATATTTTAGTATTCATA
>OZ038518.1:62354579-62362079 GCA_964036315.1 Acanthosepion esculentum | reverse complement strand
AATTCGAAGCTTTTAGCTTCCATTTTTGAAACATGGTTATTACTGTGTAGCGAAAAAAAACATATTTTAAATCAGTTAATTTATAATATTAATGCTCTGTAAATTTACATTGAGCACTATTGTGTAAAAATAAAAATATTTGTAAGAACACCGGATTATATATCTTACTGTTCTTTATATATATATATATATATATATATATATATATATATATATATATATATATATATATATATATAAACACCCACGCAAGAAAAAATAAGTGAATAAAATGAAAAAATGTGAATACCGCGACGGGTTCATCATAATCTTGCAAAAGATGGGAGTGCTTCTTGTAAAAGCATTTTGAAGAATAAGTCAAAGAGATTAAATAATAGTTGCGTCTCCCGGCCGACAGTTGTACGCATGGGGCCTTGATATGGTTGTACCTTGCCCTCCGGGATTTAAAACCTGACCCAACGGCTGGCAAACAATAATTATTCCATTTTCTCTAATGTGTTTAATGACTTCAAGATGATGGCGAATGAGAATGTTGCTGAGATACTGTTTATATGAGCGTTCGGACAAAAGTAGAATTCTAGTGCGAGACTATACGAGACTTGGGAAATGAGAGTCAGAAAGATAATGGGTGTTTGAAAATTCAGATTATTGAGTGAATGCGTAAAAGAAATTGTTCCCCGGTGAATTTAAAGGAACAAAGGGAAAATGGAGCATAGATTAAAAAAATCCTAGAGCTTGCTTTAAACAATGGTAGTGAAACGTTAAAAGATCCTGCATAGTTTCACGATGCATAAGGGTTAAATTTAATTTTTTTTTAATATTAAAAAAAACTTTCTTGAAGCTTTTATGTTTAATTTTAATATTTACAATAAGCAAAACACTTTGCTGTGTTTCAAAACTGATTTAAACTGTAACAAAAACTTTATCCTGACACTGCAAGCGACTCGGATGAATTAATTTTAGTGTGTTTGAATTTTGCAGTTGTGTTGTCATATCCTGCTATGGCAACAGAAAATGACCATGATTGAAATTAACTAGTGCTTTCGAGGAGCCGTGAAAAACAATGTAGTGGAAAAGAACGATTAAATGTTTCAAGATCAGCAGCAGTATGTTAATGGTTAAATTAACTGGAAGGAGTTTTCACTTTGATTGCTGCCATATATGGTGTGTTGCCCCTGCTACGCACCTTAAGCTCCTTAATAGTATCCAAAGACGAATCAGCAATATTATTGGTTGTGATATGTCGGCTCGAATTCAGCCACTTTCTCACCGCCCTATGGTTGCTTCTCTGTGTCTTTTCTATGTATACATTCATGGTAATTGTTTGGATGAGTTCTTCGCTATGGTAGCTAGACTTTATGAATTTAACCACTGTACTAGACTGGCGTCGAGATCCCATCAATTAAAAGTTGAGCTGGCTAGATCTAGCCGTAAGTCCTATGCTAACAGTTTCTTTTTTCGCATTTCTCAAACTATCCATCATTCTGTTCCGATCTATCTATCTATCTATCTATCTATCTATCTATCTATCTATCTATCTATCTATCTATCTATCTATCTCAGTCTCATCATTATCTATCTATCTATCTCAGTCTCATCATTATCTATCTATCTGTCTATCTATCTATCTATCTATCTATCTCAGTCTCATCATTATCTATCTATCTATCTATCTATCTATCTATCTATCTCAGTCTCATCCTTATCTATCTATCTATCTATCTATCTATCTATCTAATAATGGTTCTATATACTTATCTATCTATCTATCTATCTATTTAATCATGGTTCTATATACTTATCTATCTATGTATCTATCTATCTATGTCTCATTATATATCTATCTATTTACCTATTTATTCATTACTATAGATATTTTATCTATCTATCTATCTATCTATCTATTAAAGTCTCATCATTATATATCTATCTATTTACCTATTTAATCATTACTATATATACTTTATCTATCTATCTATCTATCTATCTATCTATCTATCTATCTATCAAAGTCTCATCATTATATATCTATCTACTTACCTATTTAATCATTACTATATATACTCTATCTATCTATCTATCTATCTATCTATCTATCTATCTATCTATCTATCTATCTATCTATCGTGGACCTCCTTTCCGGCTCCAGGACTTCCAGCCAACTCTAATCTGAAATAAATTAAATGCAATATCAATCGCTCTCTGTTGTTCTCCTGATCACTCTTCTGTTTCTGTTTTTAATCCTTCCACATCAAGTAACCCCTTGTGTCTTAGTGGCTTTACTGCCTTCCATGGTCTGAAGCCGATTAAAAAAAAAAGCTGAAATTGTTGATTTTAACAACATTTTTAGCCACCTTACACCAGAATGTAATTTTCTTTATTAAACAATCGTCCAAAAAATAAAATATGCTTTTCTGAAATTTTATTTGAGGAATATTAGCTGATTTAAAGTTTAATTAACTAATTAAAGTTTAATTATTTCAAGTTTATCGCAGAAATGCATTTATTAACCCAGCCGTAGCTGTTTATTAAATGTGTTGATATGTTGACAACTGGAATTTATATCTAATGTTTTTCTACGGTGAATATATCTGTAAAAATAATTATGGAATATCGCAAGCGCATTTTTATATCATTTTTAATTACTCAGTAATCTTTAAAATTTAGGGAAATATTTTACGCAATCTAATGTTTTATTGAATTTTAGTCTTAATTTTTGATTAAATTTAATTAAATTTTTAATTCTAAATTAAATTAAATTAAATTAATTTAATTTGGTTTTAAATTTTCGCTCCTATTTTCTGATAATTTCGTGTAAATCGACATGTTTATAGAAATAAAAACTTTCAAAATACTTTTTAAAATACTGGGGATCACTAAATTGTAACAAGATTTTCCACTGATAATTATTACATTTTGTTTTTACTTAATAACAATATAACATAAAAGTTACAAATTAATACAGAATTTTAAAAGATTTAAAACATTAATACAAAGTTTAAAACGTAATGGAAGCAATTCTTTGAAAAATCAATTATTCATCGAAAAAATATTATGGCGTCCATAATATATATATATATATATTTAAGCTTATCACCCCAAGCAAGGCTGGAAGCCACTAGCACGCAAGGGGTTACAGAAGGTTTGCAGGAAGAGCAGGTAGGAGTGGTAAAGGAGAGGATGTGGAGAAAGATAGTGGATCGATCAAGGCAAGGGGGTTACAGAAGATTTGGAACGAGAGCAGATAGGAATAAAAGGTGAAAGGATGTGGAGAAGGGAAGTGGATAGATCAAGGCAACTGGAGATGTCTATTGACGTTACACTTAAATAGTTGGAGATTGTATTTGTCAGGGAAACCGGAATAAGGAAGGGAGTTCCACAGGCGAGATGTGCGAGACATGAAGCTATTGGAGTAGAAGAGACGTCTACATCTAACAGTTTCAACGGTGAAGGGGTGGGAACGGGATGCCAGCCTCGTGGGACGTTTAAATTCATGAGGCCTAGGAACCAGCGAAAGCAGCTCCTCGGAGCAATTACCGTGAAAGTATTTGTAAAAAAGACAGAGCGAGGCAACGTCGCGTCTGTGAAAGAGCGACTGCAGACGAGATGACAAGCGACTGCAGACGAGATGACAAATATATCTTATTCATTAAAGTTTTTGAAATCTTTTCTAATTAAATAATTAGCTTATTTTTATTTTTTATTTAACGATTCAGAGCAGATTTTCGGTAAGTGGGGTCCTGCTTTACAAAGGAAATTGATCATTTAAATTCTCCAAGTAGTTGTCCTAATTTCTCGAAATTTCAAAAAATTAGATAAGTGTGGTGTTTAAAGACGCTAAAATTTCCTATACTAATTTTTGGTCCCACACTGACAAGAAAAACAAAAGTCAAATTTTCTGATAATGACTTGTATAAAAATTCGTCCTATTTATGCGTAAAATAATTCAAAATTCTTTTTCGAATATAGGTTTTTGCTGAATTGTAGTAAGCTTTTCCATTTATGATTAGTAAGTATAGTTTTTAGTTAATAATAATATATCCTAACCGGTGCGAATTAATACAGAAATAAATATAAAAATTATAAATTTATAAATCATTCCAAACAAAATTTAAACAAAAATGTAAACAATTCTTGTAAAAATCTATTATTCATCAAAAATTGTTTTTCTTAAGACAATGGTGTCCTTCATATATCTTATTCATGAAAGCAATTAAAAGTTTTTCTAATCAAATAATTCCCGTTTTATTGCATTTTTTATTTTACGATTCATAGCCGAATTTCGGTTGCTGGGGATGCTTATTTTTAAAAAAAATTGATGATTTAATTTCTCCAATGAGATCCGCTTCTAAGTAATGTAAAATTTAATCGGCATGAAAATGAATTTCGCGAAATTTCATAAAATTAAGCAAGTGGGGATAAAAGTTTTTTTTTTTATCAAGATTTTCTAAAAAAGGAAACATTTTGAAAATAATTTCATTCATTTGTGGGTAAGTCCTGAATGTTTCATTAAAATCCGACAATTATTTGATTTTTGCAAGAATTTCTAAATGTGTTTTTAATCGCAAAAAATACCCTAAATAACCTTTGGTCGCCCTCCCCCAACGCTGACATAAGAAAAACAAGATTTTTAACCAAAATTTCGAACGTTCTAAAAAGCTTTAAAATCATAATTAAATAATCAAAAATACTTTGGTTTTTACTCTTAATAATAACATAAATTCTTTTGACGATAAAATCTTGTTTTTATCAAGTTTGCAGCATTTTTTTATCATGGTATGCTTTTCTTAGCGAGTTAGTGGAGGTACATAGACAAAAAATATCTTTGAGGTTAAATTAATTGGTTAATTGTAGCGTGTCAGATTCTAATTAATCTAAATGATCTGCTCATGGGACGTTTTGCAGGGGTGGGGATGTGAATATTTTTTTGAGGCTACTATTCATTAACCTTACTTCAAGCCATGTCATTTGTCAAATTCAAAAAAAAAAATTTTTATATCTTCTCATTTTCGAAATAGGGTCCTCCTCATATGAATACCGTTCCATATTCCTTTATGTGTCATGGCCCCTCTTCACCATTTCCTCTTAATAAAATCTGGATTTTTATTATTTCACCTAAACCCTGGTCCGCCCTTCATTTACAGAATTTCATCAAGCAGCTTCTGCGTTGTTTTCCTCTGTCCTTCTTGTCCTCAATGTGTTAAAAAAAGATATGTATCCTATTACGATTCGAGGAAGAAAAGGCTTCATATATTTGAAGTTTTCAAGTATAAAACAAGCAATGTACAGAAGAACTCCCCAAATCCGAATATAGCCTAATCTAGACTTCCTCAAATTAGAATTCCTCGAATTTGGACTCATCTTCAAATCTGAAGATATGAATTAATCACGTCAAATACCTCAGTACATACAGGGTGCGATGAGTAAATTGTCGCCATTTTATATTTTTAATTTCGTGCATATGCGTTGGTTGCTTTTTAAAAATTTATAAATCATTCCAAACAAAAAATTAAAAAAAATGTAAACAGTTCTTGTAAAAATTCATTATTCATCAAAAATTGTTTTTCTTAAGAGAGTGCTGTCCTTCATATATCTTATTCATGAAAGCAATTAAAAGTTTTTCTAATTAAAATGTCTGGAGTGATCTCTAGTGATGGCGATCTTATGCCTCTGTTCGTTTTCCCACAGGGCCCCAGACTCTACATGAAGACCTACATCAAGTGCCTTGAGGAGGAAGTGCCATGTCAGGTAGTGCTATGGGTAATTTTAGTAAACATATGTGTTAAAATGTGATGGCAATGGTCTTTTCATTTTTGCGCCAGTTAAACGACAATTTATCCATCGCACTGGGTATATCTGTTAAAATGTAATGTCAATGTTGTTTGCATTTTTGCTTCATTTAGACGACAATTTATCCATCGCAGACAGTATATCTGTTAAAACGAGATGCCAGTGTTATTTTCATTTTTGCTTCATTTAGACGACAATTTATCCATCGCAGACAGTATATCTGTTAAAACGAGATGCCAGTGTTATTTTCATTTTTGCTTCATTTAGACGACAATTTATCCATCGCACACTGTATATCTGTTAAAACGAGATGCCAGTGTTATTTTCATTTTTGCTTCATTTAGACGACAATTTATCCATCGCACACTGTATATCTGGTATATTAAGAAGTCAGTTATTTTCATTTTTGCTCCATTAGTACAACAATTTATTCATCGCACCCTGTATATCTGTTGTCAGTGTTTTCATTTTTTTTTTGGGGGGGGGGAGGGGGGGGGGCTTCATTTAGGCGACAATTTATCCATCGCACCGTGTATATCTGCTAAAATGAAATGTCAGTGTTGTTTTCACTTTTGCTTCATTTAGACGACATCGCACACGGTATATCTGCCATATTGGAAAAGTGTTATTTTCATTTTTGCGCCATTTCATTTTTGACGACAATTTATCCATCGCACCGTGTATATCGGTTTATGTCGGTGTTCACATTTAAACAGATATACATATATGTCGGTGTTTTCATTTTTGCGTCACTTAGAGGACAATTTATCCATCGCACACTGCATATATATATATATATATATATATATATATATATATATATATATATATATATATAGACACACACACACACACACACACACACACATATATATATATATATATATTTAAAGACATTTATATTATGTTTAACGTTCTTTTTATAGATACTTGTATGCTTAAATACTTGTATCTATAAAAAGAACGTTAAACATAATATAAATGACTTTAAATAAATTGTCGTACTATGTCCAATTCTAATATATATATATATATATATATATATATATATATATATATATATAATTTCGCCCAACACCGCACACTGTTGCAAAACCAAAATATTAACCTAAGAAATCAAGACATTCTCTAAAATTCCTCTTCAGATGAAGACTTTCCTATGGATATGATCCATGGTGGTAACCCCTTAAGAAATATTTAAACTTTCCAATGTGTATAAACGCTCTCAGATCAATGATTAAAATGTCGCATGAACCGTGTAGGTCTTACGCAAATATCATCCTTTTCGACCCCAGTGGGAAAGAGTTACAGAATTACAAAGAACTCTTCTGGCCACTCGTATTCGAGGATACCCGTCTACTCGGACGACTAACCAATCCCTATTGCAGGCGCTTACTCAGGCGCATTTGTGTTTATTCAACACAAACAGAAGAACGTGTTATCTAACGTGATCAACAATCTGAACAAGGCCAGCACGCTTAAGCCCTCGGTCACGATGTCTTGTGACTTCCTGCTAATACAGCTCTCGACGGCTCCCCAGGGTTCCGTCGACCCAATTTCATTTCCGAGGCTTGGGTCACCCCGTGGTGTGGTTTTCAGGCACTTTCCAACAAGCAAAGATAGAAACGTTGGATAAAGTTTCCTTCTCGACCATGGCGAGATTCGAACCCGAATCTCACGGTCAGAAGGCGAACGTTCTAACCACTCGGC
>OZ038518.1:62327079-62349579 GCA_964036315.1 Acanthosepion esculentum | reverse complement strand
TTTGTATACACATTTAATTCCGGATCCTAACCAGAGACCTAAGGTGAGAAACTGTTTCATCACATTTTGCACGGAACATTTTTTGAAAAAAAATCTTAAGTTTACACACATTTTACGGAAGGTAAGAGTTGTACTAGTGAGTGTAATTTTTTTTCTTTAAAGCATGAGCTACCAAGAAATTCTTCAATAAGTCTATCGGACACTTTTCCAATCAATCAAAACACACCAACTACAACTGGAATTATTGATGTCCTCGTGTGTCACATTTTTTAGATTTGCACTTCAATATACTTGTATTTCGGTATTTTCTGTGAGATCTTCAAAGATACAATACACTCGGAAGGGACAGCCATCCCCTTTTGAATTTGTTGGCTTCCTTTATGACTGAATAAAGTTTCTTATTTCTTTCATGTTCTTTGACAACTATCATCATTCTGTCTTCTGTAGCTTCCAGGTACCTTTGAAGATCAATTGTTGTGGTTTTGTAAAACAGTTCTAGTTGAACTAATCCTCCGCCTCCTTCGAATCTGTGCACATACAGGCGATCAATATCACCCTTAGGATGATGCATGTAGTGGCAAGTGAGAAGCTTTCTCGTTTTGACATACATCCTCTTAATGTCAACTATGGTTCAATAAAGGACGTTGAAAGTATATCCCACCACAAGGATAGCTAAAATATTTATTGCTGATATTCTGAATTCGTCATTTAACATTAGATGCACACGACTGTCTTATCATTTTCTTACATTCTCCTTCATTTTGAGATGCTGTATTCCATATTCTTCTTCTTATTATTGTTATTTTTATTTCCTTTGATATCTGGCGTTTACATATTTCTTTCCAGGTCCTGCCCAGGGACCTAAGGTTAGAAATGGCATCATGACACTTTCCACTGCAAAAAAAAATAATATAATAAAATAAAAAATAATTACATAGATAAAGCCCTTCGTAAAGTGTGGGCTGTACTTGTCAGAACAAATTTTTGTATCTCTTTGAGGCATGGACTTCCAGGGATCCCTTCAATCAGCCTACTGGAATCTTTTCCAACCAGTCCAAGGGCTCCAACTACAACAGGAATTGTTGATGTTCCCATGTGCCACATTTTTGAGATTTCTATTTCAAGATCCTTGTATTTTGACAGTTTTTCGAATATCTTCAAAGACACATTGCAGTCTGCAGGGACTGCCATATCAATAAAGAGGCACTTATTTTGTTTGTGATCTTTAATAACAATGTCTGGGCGGTTGGCTTTGATTGTTCTGTCAGTGTGTATTGTGTTTATTTTTATTATTATCATTATTATTATTATTACTATTATTATTATTATTATTATTATTATTATTATTATTGTTATTATTATTTTATTTCCTTCGATTTCTGATGTGTTCTCATTTCTTTCTGGGCCCCACTCAGAGACATAAGGTCTGAAATGGCATCCAGACATTTTCACTGACAAATAAAAAAATTACATATTTTAAATAGATAAAGCCCTTCGTAAGATGTGGACTGTACTCGTATGAACAATGTTTTTGTATTTTTTAAAACATGGGCTTCCAGAAATTCCTTCAAGGAGTCTACTGGAATCTTCTCCAATCAATTCGAGGACTCCAACTAGAAGATGGATTGTTGATATTCCCATGTGCCACATTTTGAGATTTCCATTTCAAGTTTTTGATAGGTTTTGATAGATCTTCAAATATACATTGACGTCTTCAGGGACTACCATATCAATAAGGAGGCAATTTGTTTTGTTTGTCTGTGCGATTATCTTTGATTGTTCTGTCTGTGTGCATTGTAAAGTCCCATAAAGTTGTTATAGCTCGTATCTCCGTAACCGGGTCTGGGTAGTGTTCATATCAATATTATTATTATTATTATTTCCTTTGATATCTGGCATTTACACATTTCTTTCCGGGTCCCCCCCCCCAGGGACCTAAGGTTAGAAATGGCATCATGACACTTTCCACTGCAAAAAAAAAATATATAATAAAATAAAAACATAATTACATAGATAAAGCCCTTCGTAAAGTGTGGGCTGTACTTGTCAGAACAATTTTTCGTATCTCTTTGAGGCATGGACTTCCAGGGATCCCTTCAATCAGCCTACTGGAATCTTTTCCAACCAGTCCAAAGGGCTCCAACTACAACAGGAATTAATATTATTATTATTATTTCCGTTGATTTTTGTTGTATACACATTTCATTCCGGATCCCAACAGGAGATCGAAGGTCAGAAATGGCTTCCAGACATTTTCCACTATTCATTTTTGTAAAAAAAGATCACACACTTGTTACATAGATAATGTACTTCTTTAAGGCACGGACTACCAGGAATCCCATCAATGAGTCTATTGGACCCTTTTCCACGCAATCCGAGTGCTCCAGATACAACTGGAATTATTGATGTCCTCAATTGCCCCATTTTTGAGATTTCCATTTCAAGATACTTGGATTTTGACAGTTTTTGAAAATTTTCAAATTATATTACAGTCAGTATTTACAATATTTCAATATGAAAGCAAATTCTGCTTTTGTGATCTTTGGCCACACGATGTCTTAGCGATAAGCCGTCTGTGTTTATTTAAAAAGTCCCATAAAATTGTTACAGGTCCAATCTCTGAAACCGGTTGAGGTTCATACCAGTTTCTTGCATTTTTCCATAGCGTAAAAGTGACATAATTTCCAGTTCAGACACTGGCCCACTCTGTCATACCGAGATTCCTGTTCAGTTGGTACTAACTGTGTGCAACCTGATACAAGATGGTCAATTGTTTTGTTATATTTATGACATTCATTGGGAAATGTCTTCGTCACATATGGCATCAAGAGGTTTTAAGCATCCAGCAGGCTCGTTTTGCTATGACTATAAATGTTACTTTTGAATCAAATGTCATTTTGTTCCTATTTTGCGTGAACAAGAATGTACACATTCAACTGTTTTCCCAATGGAATTATGCAAAGTTCATATATATCATTATCCTGGTTAAAAAAGTAAAATTTAATGGAAATATTAGCAGTTTTTCATACTTTCTAGACATTAGCTAATAGGAAATAATAGTTGCTACCCAAGGACAAAAATTGAGTTACACAGTGATCTTTTTTTATCGCAAAATCATTCTAGGTTTAGTCTGAATTTTTGAACGAGTTCTTTTCTTTTGTATCTTTAATACCGCCATCTATTGCTATCTCCTTGGTAGCAGATTGGGCGATCTAGATTTCCTAGCTTGTACGTATCCAGAAGGCTCATTTTGCTATGTCTATAAATGTTACTTTTGTATCAAATGTCATTTTGTTCATATTTTGCGCGAACGAGAATGTACACATTCATCTGTTTTCCCAATGGGATTACGCAGATTTCATAAATATCAATATCTTGGTCAGAAGAGCCAAATTTAATGGAAATATTAGCAATTTCTCATACTTTCTAGACATTAGCTAATAGGAAATAATAGTTGCTACCCAAGGACAATAATTGAGTTACACAGTGATTTTTTTAACGCAATATCATTAGTCTGAATTCCTGAATGAGTTCTTTTAAGCACCGGCTATACCGTATCTTTGGGACAAAACATAATGTCCGCAGAGAGCAAATCATTAAAGAAGAGAAAAATGGGCATGTTACTTTCATAAACCTGTATATCAGGGTTCCGTATCAGCTGCACTGCGCATTTAATGCTGTTATAGATTGCTATTTCCATGGCAAATGTTCTGGCTATTTACAATACCTAGTTTTACCAGTTCAGGTCATTACATATAAGACTCGGCGCTGACAAGTAGAGAAAGGTAGCCCTAAGGAATCCCGAGGTGTTGCTTCCAGGATTACTGTTGCCTATAAGAGATATCTATTCAATATATCCTCAGAATCTACACTTCGTACGTTCATAAACAACTGCATAACCCGCTACATGTAGTGGCTATTGGGATTTACATTAAGTAAACAATCGCATTAAAACTAAATAAATGCTACTTGAAATCATATATATATATATATATATATATATATAAATTCAAACATATATTGTTAAGTATCTGTCTATATTTATGAGATGAGATATTATATACACTATTTACATTATTCGGACTATTGTCCTCATCTTTGTTGTTATATTCATCACAACGTTTCGGCCCTTTAGTATCTGTCTATATTTTTGAGATGAGGTATTATGTACATTATTTACATTATTCGGACTATTGTCCTCATATTTGTCGCCATACTTATTACAACGTTTCGGCCGTTATACGCTCCGGCCTTCTTCATTCCAACCACCTGAAGGAGGCCGGAGCTTACAAATGCTCTACCTCTGATCTTGTGCACTTTTACCCATAAATACAGCATACATCAAAACCATATTTTTTTTATCATATGATGAAGATTGGCACTTCTTTGTAGAAGAAAACCAACTCCTCCCTTGCTATTTTTTTCTTTTCTTTTCATTCAGAATTTCATTATTTCCATCATTTTTACCCATGCGATGGACACGTAAATGATTCTTTTTTTTTTAAGCATTCCACCCCAAGGAAGGCGGGAAGCTACTATCACGCAAGGGGTTACAGAGAGTTGGGGCGAGAGCAAATAGGACGAAAGAATGAAGAGAAGGATAGGGGATAGATCAAGGCATCTGGAGACGTCGATTAACATTACATTTGAATAGTTGGAGATTATAGCTATCAGGGAAACAGGAAAAGGGGAGGGAGTTCCACAGGCGAGAAGTGCGAGACATGAAGGTATTGGAGTAGAAGAGACGGCTACATTTAACAGTTTCGAAAGGGTGAGAGCGAGATGCCAGCCTAGTTCAACGCTTAAATTCATGGAGTCTCATCGGAGCAGTTACGTGAAAGTATTTATAAAAAAGACAGAGGGAGGAGACGGCACGTCTGTGAGAGAGCGACTGCAGACGAGATGCCAGATCAGGGCCAATTACATTGCATATCTGTCTCTGGATTTTATCAAGTACCTTGAGACAAACAGAACGGGCCCCAGACCATATATTGCAGCAATACTCCATGCAAGGGCGAATGGTTGTTTTGTAGATTTGAAGGATCGACTCCGGCGAGAATAATTTCCTGGCGCGGCACAGGGAGCCAACTTTCCTTGCAGTGGACAAAGCTATTGACTCAATGTATTGGTTCCATCTCAGGTCAGCGGACAATGTGAGACCAAGCAGTCGCAAAGAGGTGCTTTGGTTGAGTTGAGCGTCAGGCATTCTAATGGGAGGCAGGGATGGTTCTCTCTGGTGAGTAATAGAGAGCTGATTTGTTTTTGAGGCCAGGTTCACTCTTACAACCTCTCTTACCCACGTGTATTGAAAATTAGCCTGTCCCTGTGAACAAACACGTGGTGTTTGAGTCCTGCAACAAAACTTGTCACAGAACTCGCTCAAGTAACTTGCATGTCTTTCTGGTAGGGTTGCGCTCACAGGTGTCTTCCCCTAACCTCTTTGTGGGAGTTTATGGCTAAACAAAAGGGTGAGTTTTCCACAAATACTGCAAGTATCTTGGTGTCCTAATAGCTCTGGGCACAGATTCTATTTTCCCTACTTCGTAACGCGCTTTTTGATGGAAGGTTCAATTCTCTACTGCTGGAAATTATTGTAGCGTTCCTAAATCTACCTTCTCCAACTAGATATATCTTTAACAACTGTTTCTCAGTCTTGAACGTTCATGCCAAGAGTATTTAGGTTACATTTAACTACATCTTTGAAACTTTTTTGGGCTTATGAGCGGATCGATTACCTTGTACAAGCACACCATAATACACACACACACATGTATATATATATATATATATATATATATATATATATATATATATATATGCAAATTCATGGGTGTGATCTTTGAAAAAAGTTGAAAATCGTACGTGACGGAGCGCTCAGAGGTGATGCATTATGCCATTATGGCAGACTAACATTTTCTTTCTCTCTAATTTCCAATTGCTCCCCCACCGCCTCGTCAGACGGCGCTCTTGCGTGTCCATCTTAATTAGCTTACGCGTCATGGATCTGTTAATTAAGAAAATCTCCCAGCCTATGAAACAATCTCGTCTTTCGTCGAGCAAACAGAAGAGCAGAAATTCTTCGTTTTCGAGTCTTTTCGTTCGAATCATCTGATTGGTCGGAGAAAAAAAAAACGATTTCAAATATGGCTGCAGACGATTGAAGTAGCGATGCCGGGTGGAAGATTATTACCGACTAAGGAATAAGTTTACTATATTAAGTGAAGTATAAAAATAGATAATATAGATGGATATGAACAGACTGAGATAGATAGATAGATAGATAGATATGAATAGACTGAGAAGGAAAGATAGATAGATAGATATATAGATAGATATGAACAGACTGAGAAGGATAGATAGATAGATAGATAGATAGATAGATAGGAAAAAGCTGAAATAGACAGATAGATAGACAGATAAATAATGAACAGGCTGAGATAGATATATAAGAACAGACTGATATTATGTAAATATATATATATATATATATATATATATATATATATATATATATATATATATATATAAAGAGAGAGAGAGAGAGAGAGAGAGAGGGGGAGATAGATAGACAGACATCGAAAGAATTCACCCTATACCACAATACCACATCCACAAAATTAACCTAAAAATTAACGCTATAATTTTAAAATTTCTTATGTACAAATGTTCATAAAATATATTTATCTGTCTATATTTCTGTTATGTTTGCGTGAGTTCTGAGGACCGAACAATGCATTTGTTGATTGGATATAATTACCAAGAACGTGTTTAGGGTTACAGCATTTTATTAATTACTAGATAAACTGAGTTAATACTACTTTACAAAAGAATTAGTGAAATATGGAGAGACGTTTGCCACACGTGTGTCGGTGTAGTCCGCCATCTTGGATTTCTCCCTGTATTGACACACGTGACGTCTGACGTCATGATGTCCAAAGCAAGTGGGATAACTCTTACAATACTTTGGAGTTATCTCCCTTTATGTTTCCTTCCAACAATTTCTGAGATGAGGTTTCATGTACATTATTTACATTATTCGGACTATTGTCCTCATCTTTGTCGCCATATTTACTACAATGTTTTCGGCCGTTGTACGCTCCGGCCTTCTTCAGGTGGTTGGAATGTCGAACTGAACCATTTATTTCGCTAACTAGGTTACACGTTCTAGTTTCACGCACCATGTTTAATGGATGTCTGTTATCAGTTATCGCCTGTTAATTTCCCTCTGAATGTTCTCCACTGCCTTAGCCGGGTTTTGAAATCACACACTTTGGGTCCTGTCACTGGATCTAACTAACGCATTTAACCTAAAGGACACATGGCACAGTGGATAAAGACGTCAGTTAGATCCAGTGGACTAAAAAAGAAACGATAGCACGTTACGGATCAATCGCCAGTTAAGCGAAAACTCAGTGTTACTGAGCTAATTCACCCCTGGCGTCCAAGACCAGAAAGAGTGCAACTCGTCCAACGACAAGACGAGCGGCTCACAGAGACGGTCCTTCGCGACCCTCTCCACTAATTCACGATACAAGACCTTTGGAGGCCGTGAAAGGTCACTGGACCAAGGAAAAGCCCTCAAATCCGCTCGACACTCGTTGAGGAAAGTCGACAATTTCATAGACCTACGGCGGCGCTTAGCCCAGGAAATGGGAGGAGTGATAGCAAGACTAGGGGAGGCGTCCCTAACACTCTCCACCAAAATCAAATCCTCTGTCAAAACGCGGCGTAGGAAAGCCAACCTCGAGGCGTGTCGATGACTCACCAAGTGCAGCAATCCCATCCATCCATCACACAGAGGTTGCACACAAGCTTCTTTATATATATATATATATATATATATATATATATATATATATATATATATATATATATATATATATGACGTCTTACCGAGCCCAACGAACCCGCATATATGGGGGAAGAGCGATACCCCCAATTGTCAACTATGGGCAAGGAAAGGATCTTTACAACACATCCTCAGTAGTTGCCCAAAAGCTTTGGGTGATGGTCGCTACCGTTGGTGCCACGATCAAGCACTCAAAGCAATTGCGAACGAGGTGACTAATACTATAAGGGCTCGTAAGCATCAACCAGGGAAGAAATTGAACCGGATTAACTTCTTAAAAGCTGGAGAGAAGGTACACAAACAGAGGAGAGAGAGAGAGAACGAGCCTGTTATCTTCCACAAACGATTGGCAGTTGATAGTGGACCTAGAGACCCAGCTGAAGTTCCCCAGACACATAGCCATAACATCGCTAAGACCGGATCTGATATTGCACTCCATCAACACAAAGCAGTGCATTATTTGAGAACTGTCTGTGTCATGGGAGGAATATATTACACTAGCTAATGAAAGAGAGAGGTCCAAATACCAAGAACTGGTCGAACAATGTCGGCAAAAGTCATGGAAGATATACTATGACCCCGTAGAAGTTGGTTGCAGGGGCTTTGCGAGAAAGTCATTGCGCAGAGCCCTAGCAAAAATAGGCATAGTGGGGGCATTTACGACGAGAGCGTTGAAGGACATTACCAACGCGGTTCTCACAACGTCAAAATGGATTTGGCTTAGGAGATCAGAGCCATGGAAGAAATAGTGAGGACATTAAGGGAAATCTCAGAATCATAATGAGGAGACGTGTTATAAGTTATGTTTATTAAGACAATATATTAAGTTAGGGTAGTCGAACTGTTATGGATAGGTGTTGAGAATCATTGTTATAAGTAGGGTGGGATAGATAGTTTAATTTTTATTTATTTTTTACTTGGCTTTTCGGTTACTGATTGCCATTATGACTATTTTTTTAGTGCTTACTCGCGGTATTATTTCAATATGTAAGCCTAATTGTAGTTTTATGGTGGAATGGAATGGGGGAGAAAGATATAGTTTCGTAGTAGTAATAGTCTGGGGATTTAGGGTTTTTGCTAGTACGAATTGAGTAGATTTATTTTAAGAATTGTGTCAGATTGTAAATATAAGAATAGGTTACTTAATTGAGTAGATAGCATAATTATTTAGTTATTTATTTATTTTTAGTAGGCCATCGAATTATTTTAGTCGGTAAATGACAAAACGTGTATACAGTTTTTTTTTTTTGACCGGATGGTTAGAATAGCGAATTTCTTTTGAGAAAGTGCTAGTATAGATTGGTTTTGAGTTGGGTATGAGCGTAGGTTTAGTTAAAGATTAGGTATTGATATGGGATTAGTATTTAAAAGGTAAAACATGGACTTAAACAATGGAATAAAGATACCAGCTCACCTCGGTATGGATTCCGGAAATAGGAAAAACCGGATGTAGTAATAAGACACCATTATATAGAAGAGGAGTGTGAAACCCCCTGTTTTCATTGGCTGACGCTGATGTCAATAAGAACGGTCGAAGTCCGGCCTTGCTAGTTTTGGGGATTACTGTTTTTTTGCAATGTCGTGGTGCCTAACACGACGTTTTCAAGAAGGCGGCCTGTCTCGCCTACAATCAGGTCAGGGTTGCCGTTGGAGCCGATATGATGCGAAACCCGAAATCGGCGATGAGAACAGTGCATCACTGAAGACCACCCTTGATGCATCTAAAATGTATGATTTAACGATATATGTAAATATATTATAATTATTCCAAAAAAGGAATTATTCGAAATATTTCGCTTGAAGATGAAACACATCTTGATACGTTAATTCAATTTAATTTTGTATAATTATATTGAAGTTTTTAGCTCCTGTTTTGCAACACGAAAACTTTTATGTAGTGAAGGAATCATATTTTTGAAAAAAATAATTATAATTTAGGCTCTACATTTGTATAGTGCAATTAAAAAAAAAAAAAAAACAAATACTAAAGAACTTCAGATTATTAACCTAACGTGTTCTTTCCTATTTTTCTATATATTTGCACAGACACACACACACGCACACACACACACATATATATATATATATGTGTGTATATATATATATATATTTTTTTAAATAACAATTTCCGTGTTTCTAATATGCAAATTTACTTTGAGTTTATCAAAAATGATTTAGAATTTGGCACTAGATTGTGTCACTTGGGTCTATAGCTTTCCTAGATTATATTTACTTATGTATATGTATATAGGTGTATATATATGTGTATGTGTATGTATGTGTGCATGTATGTGCATAAGTATAGATAGATAGATAGATAGATACGTTGTATATTTGTTTAGATGAGTGTGTGTATGTAAATGTATGGAGGTGTGTAAGGTTTTATGTATATATATTTATGTGCACGTATGTGTATGTCCGTATGTATATGGGTGTAGATGCAAACACAGGAGTGGATGTACATGAATGTATATATATATATATATATATATATATATATATATATATATATATATATATATATATATATATATATATGTGTGTGTGTGTGTGTGTGTGTGTGTGTGTGTGTGTGTGTGTGTGTGTATATATATATATTTATGTGCGTATACGCGTATATCTATGTATGTACGTGTAAATATAAATATGTTGTTGTGTATCTTTGTATATACGTATGTATTATTGGGCATAGAAATAGTAGGTCCTTACTAGATTAAATATTCGTTATTTTTTATATGTTTATTTTAAATTTGTAACCTGTAGGTGATATTACTTTTCTCAAATTTTCTTGATTGTGCAGCGGCTCTTTTATAAATGCCCTTCGGTTTTAGCAGATCCCCCCATCTTTCCCTTTTTTTCTTTCCTTTTTCTTTTCTTTTCTCTCTCTCTCTTCCTCTATCTCTCTCCCTCTCTCTCTCTCATCTTCTGATTTTTAAGTTTAGATTATATCGTCCTTTATTGTCCGTAGAGTCACCCCAAATGTATACATCCATTTCCGGTGTCGGTTTTTAATTTAATTTAGGTCAGCGATTCAGTTATGACTTATGCATCGGAAAATAATTCATATTTATCTGTATCTCACTCATTTAAACTGTCATTTAGTTCTTTTATTTAAAACTTCTCTCTGTTAAATTTTAATCCCCACCTTCATCTTTAGGCCTTCCTGTTCTTCTGACGTCTGTTACCCCTCTCTAGAGCATTAGCATTTTATTGTACTACGATATGTTTTTTATATATTGCTGGCACACGCTGAGGAGTGGACGAATGCTTACAGGAGGGTTCATCTCCGAAATTCTTGAGTTGTGTTTCTGAAGGTAATACCAGTCTGCTAAGTAACAACTTTTTACTTGTATTAATTCTCTCTCTCACTCGATATATATATATATATATATATATATATATATATATATATATATATATATATATATATATATAATAGTAGTACTCGTTTGGAAAATCTCGGATAGCTCAACTTGCAGATATATGTCAGGACAAATCGGTACCCGAGGAATAAATTGGAAATAAGAAAGAAAGAACTGAAAACATTGGAACAAGACGAAACAAATCGCTTAAAGTTCTTAGTCCAAATAAAAATATACCCAAACGAGTAGAAAGTCTAAAAGGTAAAATGCTCAATACCCTAAGTAGAGCGATAAACTAGAATAACTCCTAAGGAGCCAGGCAAAACTACCTAGGTTTCACCTAAACGGATCTTCAGGGTAAACTGGCAAATCGGCACAAGGATGTGCATACACACACACACACACACACACACACACACACACACACACACACACACACACACACATATATATATATATATATATATATATAATTCTGATCATGACTTAACTTACTGTCTTCTTGATTCTTCTTCTTTTTGTGCTCACTTCTTAATATTTTCTTTTCCTTATTCTATCGTACTCTGTTATCCTTTTGTGTCTTAGTGGGTTTATTGTCTTTCTTGGGGTGAAATGGTTACATAAAAAAACAAAAAAAACATAGATTCTTTGGAAATTTGACTGATTTTAATAACATGAATTTACTTATATCAAGTGTGATCTTTTTAAAATGAAGCATTTGTATTAATCTGGCTTATTTTTGTTGCTTTTGATTCCAACACATTGAATCAATACAACGTGCATTATGTAATTTTATTTATATTTCAAAACTAGCAGCATGACCCGGCGTTGCCCGTGCTTGATTCAAAAATCGTACGACACATACAGCAATCGCTGTGATTTGACTTGAAATATTTTTGCCCTTCCTTGCCTTAAAAGGAGTGCCCTTTGTCTTGTTGATGTTGCTACATGCCTTACTTCTTGCCTAACTCATTTTTTCTAACCATTATACTAAACATTAAATCTGTTACGAAAAAAGAACTAAACAAAATGAACACAAAACGATCAGCTTTAAAAAATGATTCGTAACTGGAAAAACCGAATGAAAAAATAATGTTAACAACAAATACTTTTTCACACATAACCCAGTTCTGCAGAATCAGAATCAACGTTGAGCCCATTGGAGTAAAGTGCCAGGCAGATTAAAATTTTTCCCACTTGTGACGAATGCAGCTATCGATTTTTTTGCATGCTAACATGCTAGTTAACATTCGTGTCAGTCAGCTGTTTGCTCTCACTCTGGCCAATAGAATCTTCCTGCCTCTTCGTGGCATCCAGCTATAGGCTCTCACTCTGGCCAGTATAAAATAAAAACTACATGAAAACTGCGTAGAAGCATGAAAAAATCGATTATTTCCACTATCGATGGGAGTTGGGAAAGGCAAAGTCGGCCTTGGCGTTCCCGCTAACTTGGAGCATGTGCATGTAAATTTTTGTGCAAATCCGTCGAAAATTGTAGCTGTGCATTCGTCGCACTCACAAACACATTCTGCCTTTTATAGACAGAGATACTATCTTCATTATCAAACATATAACAATTACCACTATGTGTGTATTTATATACTTCCTGTCCCATCTGTAGTGGGAACGGAATGTAAATCAACTTAAGTTAATAAATTTATGAAGGCTTAATTCCCTTAGTTATTTTAATAATCTGTACACATAAAATATTTATCTGCACTTAGACAAAATAAACCGTTTAATTAATTAATTCTTTTAGTCCTATGTTTCTTAAATTGCAGCCTTATTTATTCAAGTCTTTCATGTGAGACATTCAGATACCATTGTCTATTCATTGATCGTCTTGCTTCAACTTGGTCCTGAAATAGGTTTTGTCGTTGTCGTCTTTGTCGTTCAGGTGTGAATCTTTTTAGTGTAATTTTTCCATTTAAATGTTATATTATACACATAAACATTTTAACAGGTAAAATATAGTGAGTAAAAAGTGATTTATATAATACCAGGAGTAATCAGTGAATTATAGACGCCATTGAATGTTTAAAAATCTAAGGGTAACGGATTAATTAAACTGTTCATTGCCGTCGATTTTATTTGTGAATTTTATCTCCGCTTTATTGAATCTCAATATATAGTTTCAAGAAATTTATTTAATTGCTTTTCACGATAAAAACTTTCTAACAATTGCGTCATATTTGACGCCACGATTACACTAGTTATTAATAAAATGAAAATGAAAATTATAAACTAATAACTATGTTTTTTTACAAATCATGTTACCTATTATTTATTACTGCTTTTTCTCGCATCTCTCTTTGTTATTAGTACCGTTATTTGATACTATCATTTACGCCAGTCTTAATAGAAAATCCATCCGAGTTGACAAATCCGCTGCTCTTGAGAAGGACGTCCAATCAGTGGTTAACTGGGGCAAGAAATAGCTCGTAAATTGTAAAGCCTCCAAAACAAAACTGCTCTTATTTAACCACCATAGAGAAATTTTCCTGCCCACCATCAGCATAGCCGATGCTAGGTCCATGGAAAGCAATACGTTGCTCCTTCTTGGCTTCACGTTTTCAACAGGCTTGTATTGGAGGAACTACATTGAATCAATAGATGCATCTACTGCAGGGAAAGTCAGTTTACTGTGTCGTGCCAGAAGTTTTTTCTCGTCAGAATCCATCTTGTACATTTACAAATTTACCATTCGTCCGTGCATTGAATAATGTTGCCATATCTGGTCAGGTGTTCCTGCGACTCATCTCGATGTTCTTGACAAAATCCAAAGAAGTATCTGCAATGTAAACGATCCCGAATTGGTATTTCGACTACTCACAGATGCAACGTGGCTTCTCTCTGTCTTTTCTACAAATATTTTTATGTCTACTGATTTGATGAGCTTTTTGCCCTGGTACCAAACTACGTGATTTTAAATATGTTAATAGATTGTAGCCTTTACTGTTCATTCGATAAATATAACCTTCCACATCTACTCCAACAGTTTATTTTCTCGCACTTCCCGCCTGTGGAATCCCTCCCGTTTTGTTGCTTTCCTGATTACTACAAACTGCAAAAATGCAACGTCTATCGCCATCTTCTATCTTCTTGAAACCCGTTCAGCTTTTATCCTTTGTTTGGTTCCCCTATCTCCAGTCTTTTTTCTCACCTTCACTCTCTGTGATCGCACTTCATACTAGTGTCATTCCCGCTTTGCTCGGGGTTAAATGAATAAAAAAAAGAGGGGGTATTTTTACTAGTTTTAGTTTGCCTAATCTTTTTCCTTTGCCGTTCAGGGTATAACGATATACTACGTCCAACAGCAGTAGGTTTTAATACCAGAAATAATTTGTAAAAAAAATATTGCCAGCAATACATTATTTTCAGCCATACATTTTTGAAAAAGATATTACCAGATATACACTTTTGAAAAAAAATATTACCAGCAATAAAAATTGTCGGCATTAAATAACCCATTGAGGTTGATAAAAAACCCTTTTCATTCAAAAGAAATATTTCAACTAATATTGTTTTATTATTATTAAATTAGATCCATTTTATTATTGTTGCTTTTTAAATTAACTGTTTAAATCTTATTATTATTATCATTATTATTCTTTTTCTTCTTCTTCTCCTCCTCCTCCTCCTGCTCCTGCTTCCGTAAGAAATTCATTTTAAGACCTTCAAAATAAACGTGTAAAATATTCAAAGAAATTGCATTTATTATTATCGGCTTCCATTATAAAATTAATCTATTTATAACTGTCCGTTTTTTTTTTCACTACTTGAATTATTTAGATAACGTAATATTTGATAAAGAAAATAGTTACCCAATGTCCATTTTTAAATTTTGTGGAGTAATGGAAAGCGGCTCGGATTGAGGAATCGGAGAGCCGAGTTCGAATTACAGTAGAATCCATTACATTCAGTTACGTGCTAATACCTTTAGAAAAGGTATGAATTCTCTTATTCTCCCCAAACCTATGGGTAACTAGCAAGACAGACTCGATTCTATAGATTTGTTTGCTAACTGGTCTACCCCAGAAAAAATGGCAACATTCTGCGGGAAAAAAAATCTGCCTCGTCAGTCATGTATCGAAAGATACATGATCGCCTAAGCGTGTATCACGCATGGCACATAAGTGACTGAAATATATAAAAAAACTATTTTCAATAACTAGGGTTAAACTGAAGAATGTTTTACCGCACTAACCGAATATCATGTGTGCACTAATCGAATTTTGGTATGTAAAAAATTTAGCGCACTAATCGAAAACATATTTATCGAATGCGGATTAATCGAGTGATTCCTGTATATTGCAGCATGATTTGTGAGTGTCCACGAGTGACCCATACCGTTTTACAGCGTGATACACAGGGAAATGTTTGGAGGTAGAAATGATTAAAAGACTGAAGAAAAGACTATGACAGTGAGATTTATAACATTGCCACGCCCGTCCAATATCCGGGGTGATGGCAACATACACGTTGACTAAAAGTTCAATTCGGAGATGTCAGCAATCAGAGAGCAAGAACAGAGAGAGAGAAGAATGAGAGAGAAGAAGAGAGAGAGAAGAAGAGAGAGAGAAGAAGAGAGAAAGAAGAAGAGAGAAAGAGAGAAGAGAGAGAGAAGAAAGAGAGAAGAAGAAGAAGAAGAAGAAGAAGAAGAAGAAGAGAGAGTAGTAGAAGAAGAGAGACAGTAGAAGAAGAGAGAGAGAAGAAGAGAAAGAGAGAAAGACAGAGAGAGAGAGAAAGACAGAGAGAGAGAGAGAGAAAGAGAGAGGGTTGGGTAAAGAAAGAATGAAAGATAAAGGAAGAAATAGTAAGTTTGAGGCAAGAGAGAGAAAAAGAGAGCCGAAGACCGAAAGAAAGAAAAACACTGATCAAGACAGAAAGAGATATACATGAAATCTGTTATTCTAAATATTGCAGAGAAATATTTGGAGATGTACATTATTTAGTAAAATGATGACTGAGAGAGAGAGAGAGAGAGAGAGAGAGAGAGAGAGAGAGAGAGAGAGAGAGAGAAAGAGAAATAAGAATGAAAGTGATTAAAAAAATGTGACAGAAAAGGAGAGAACGAAACAAATCATAATTAAAACGGAGAAAACGAGAGTAAAACATAGCGACAGAGAGGGAGAGAGAGGGGGGACATCGAGAGACATAGAGTGAAAGAGAGAGTAAAGAAAATAATGAAAGGTAAAGGAAGAAATAGTAAGGTTGAGGAGGCAAGAGAGAGAAAAAGAGAGCCTGAGACCGAAAGAAAGCAAAACACTGACCAAGACAGAAAGAGATATGCAAGAACCCCTCGATTAATGCGACTAATTTATACATCAGTAAATATAAGAAGAAATCAGTTTTGAATTACTAGTGTTAAACTGAAGAATGTTTTACCGCACTAACCGAATATCATGCATGCACTAATCGAATTTTGGTATGTAAAAAATTTAGCGCACTAATCGAAAACGCATCAGTCGAGGAATAGCTGTATGTTGACAAAGAAAATGGGCCTGTCTTAAAAATAAAGAAAGACATAGGCATTTTCCTATTTTTTACTTGGGTTTGGACGATTCCTATTAAAAGTAGCGGGAATAACGAAACTATTTCTTCCACGCGACAGGCCAGAGACATACTTCCATGGCTATTTTTATTTATTTATTTAGTTTTGCCTTCTTATGAATTAGTTTTATTTTTGTTGTTGTTTCTGGTTCTTTTTCAAAGAAAAAAAATGCGGCTAAATACAAGCGGGGTTGCCATCTGTGAGAAAACGGAGTGTGCCGGTGTGGCAAATGTGGGTTTGATTTGCAAAGAATCATGGCAACTTGATAAAAAAGGAAGAAGAAGAAGAAGAAGAAGAAGAAGAAGAAGAAGAAGAAGAAGAAGAAGAAGAAGAAGAAGAATATGAAAGATGAGGAAGAATAATATGAAAGATGAGGGAGAAGAATATGAAAGAAGAGGAAGAAGCTGAAGAAGAAGAATATGAAAGAAGAAGAAGAAGAAGAAGAAAGAAGAGGAAGAAGAAGAAAGAAGAGGAAGAAGAATATGAAAGAAGAGGAAGAATCTGAAGAAGAAGAATATGAAAGAAGAAGAATATGAAAGATGAGGAAGAATCCGAAGAAGAAGAAGAAGAAGAAGAATAAAGAAGAGGAAGAAGAATATGAAAGAAGAGGAAGAATCTGAAGAAGAAGAAGAAGAAGAAGAAGAAAAAGAAGAAGAAGAAGAAAGAAGAGGAAGAAAAATATGAAAGAAGAAGAAGAAGAAAGAAGAGGAAGAAGAATATGAAAGAAGAGGAAGAATCTGAAGAAGAAGAATATGAAAGAATAAGAAGAAGAATATGAAAGATGAGGAAGAATCCGAAGAAGAAGAAGAAGAAAGAAGAGGAAGAAGAATATGAAAGAAGAGGAAGAATCTGAAGAAGAAGAAGAAGAAGAAGAAGAAGAAAAAGAAGAAGAAGAAGAAGAAAGAAGAGGAAGAAGAATATGAAAGAAGAGGAAGAATCTGAAGAAGAAGAAGAATATGAAAGAAGAAGAAGAATATGAAAGAAAAAGAAGAGGAATATGAAAGATGAGGAAGAATCTGAAGAAGAAGAAGAAGAAGAAAGAAGAAGAAAGAAGAGGAAGAAGAAGAAAGAAGAGGAAGAAGAATATGAAAGAAGAGGAAGAATCTGAAGAAGAAGAATATGAAAGAAGAAGAATATGAAAGATGAGGAATAATCCGATGAATCCGAAGAAGAAGAAGAAGAAGAAGAAAGAAGAGCAAGAAGAATATGAAAGAAGAGGAAGAATCTGAAGAAGAAGAATAAGAAGAAAAAGAAGAAGAAGAAGAAGAAGAAGAAGAAGAAAGAAGAGGAAGAAGAATATGAAAGAAGAAGAAGAAGAAAGAAGAGGAAGAAGAATATGAAAGAAGAGGAAGAATCTGAAGAAGAAGAATATGAAAGAATAAGAAGAAGAATATGAAAGATGAGGAAGAATCCGAAGAAGAAGAAGAAGAAAGAAGAGGAAGAAGAATATGAAAGAAGAGGAAGAATCTGAAGAAGAAGAAGAAGAAGAAGAAGAAAAAGAAGAAGAAGAAGAAGAAGAAAGAAGAGGAAGAAGAATATGAAAGAAGAGGAAGAATCTGAAGAAGAAGAAGAATATGAAAGAAGAAGAAGAGGAATATGAAAGATGAGGAAGAATCTGAAGAAGAAGAAGAAGAAGAAAGAAGAAGAAGAAGAAGAAAGAAGAGGAAGAAGAATATGAAAGAAGAGGAAGAATCTGAAGAAGAATCTGAAGAAGAAGAAGAAGAAGAAGAAGAAGAAGAAGAAGAAGAAGAAGAAGAAAGAAGAGGAAGAAGAATATGAAAGAAGAGGAAGAATCTGAAGAAGAAGAAGAATATGAAAGAAGAAGAAGAATATGAAAGAAAAAGAAGAGGAATATGAAAGATGAGGAAGAATCTGAAGAAGAAGAAGAAGAAGAAAGAAGAAGAAAGAAGAGGAAGAAGAAGAAAGAAGAGGAAGAAGAATATGAAAGAAGAGGAAGAATCTGAAGAAGAAGAATATGAAAGAAGAAGAATATGAAAGATGAGGAATAATCCGATGAATCCGAAGAAGAAGAAGAAGAAGAAGAAAGAAGAGCAAGAAGAATATGAAAGAAGAGGAAGAATCTGAAGAAGAAGAATAAGAAGAAAAAGAAGAAGAAGAAGAAGAAGAAGAAGAAGAAAGAAGAGGAAGAAGAATATGAAAGAAGAAGAAGAAGAAAGAAGAGGAAGAAGAATATGAAAGAAGAGGAAGAATCTGAAGAAGAAGAATATGAAAGAATAAGAAGAAGAATATGAAAGATGAGGAAGAATCCGAAGAAGAAGAAGAAGAAAGAAGAGGAAGAAGAATATGAAAGAAGAGGAAGAATCTGAAGAAGAAGAAGAAGAAGAAGAAGAAAAAGAAGAAGAAGAAGAAGAAGAAAGAAGAGGAAGAAGAATATGAAAGAAGAGGAAGAATCTGAAGAAGAAGAAGAATATGAAAGAAGAAGAAGAGGAATATGAAAGATGAGGAAGAATCTGAAGAAGAAGAAGAAGAAGAAAGAAGAAGAAGAAGAAGAAAGAAGAGGAAGAAGAATATGAAAGAAGAGGAAGAATCTGAAGAAGAATCTGAAGAAGAAGAAGAAGAAGAAGAAGAAGAAGAAGAAGAAGAAGAAGAAGAAGAAGATGAAAGAAGAGGACGAAGAATATGAAAGAAGAGGAAAGAGGGGAAGAAGAAGGGGAAGTAGAAGAACAAGAAATGTAAGAAGAAGAAGAAGAAGAGGAAGAAGAAGAAAAAGAAAAAGAACAACAAGAACAAGAAGAGAACGATTGACTGATGACGCTGAAGTGGTAACAAAAAGATGGAGAAAACTGAGTTACAGATTGTCAGAAAGAATTCACAGCGAGAAAAAATAGTTTCGTTAAACTAATAAGATTGATAAAGCGAGTGAATTTAAAAAGAAAGATGAAAGAGAAAAATGAAAAGAAATAGAAAGAAACAATACTTTAAAAACCGAGGTAGGAATGATATAGGGAAAGGAGAGGGAGGAATAGAGAGAGAAGAAGAAAGAAGAAAAACAAACAAACAAAACTGGAGGTTTTGTAAGAAAAGGCAAAAAAAATACTGGAAATGAATCTTGGAAGGGGAGAGGAAAAAAATTAATGAAGATAAAGGTGGAGAAATAAATAAAGAACTAATAACAAAGATAAAAAAAAAGAATGAGAAATCAGAAGTGCGATCGAATGAAGACAATCGGAAATATGGCCTATGAATAACGACAAAGCGAAGACAGTACCATACAAAACGAAAAATCTCCAAGCGAAACGAAAAATAACCGTACAAAACAAAGAATCGTCCAACGAAACGAAGGATGACCATGCAAAAAAGGAAAGACAAAATTTAAAAAGAAATCCCATAATACGTATATAGGCAAATATTGGCCAAATGTATAACGAAAGTTGCTCTTTCTTGATAAATTTCGACAATATTTGAAAAAAAAAATGATGGGAAAATAAAAATATATGAGAAATAAAAAAAAAACAAAAACATTGGTATGAAAGAGAAAAAATGGCGGAAGAAAGAAAGTGTATAAAAGGAGAAAATCTAGGAGAAAATTTTAAAATTTTATTTTACATTTTCTGTTTGAAAAGCGGACTTTCAGCTAAACCATTTGGAAGTCATTAAAGCAGTAACTTCCTCAACGCTAAAGTCCTGCCAGAGACAACCAACCCCACTCCTCACCGTTTGCTACTCTCCCTTTTCGAATGATGCCATAAGATTTGATGTCTAGCTGTGGCATCCGTGCCTCACCCGTTACCTCCTATTCTACCCGACAAATCACCGACAACCTCTCCACCGTTCCTAGCCCCCAAAAGCCAACCCGGGGTTTTCTCATTCATTGAATTAATCTCGTTTAATGCCAGTGTTAGAAGGTGGCGGGTACGAGCAAGCGAGACGGAAATGAAAAGAGGTTTTTTTTTTTTCTTTAATAAAAAGTATTCAAAAAAATTGAGAAGGCAAAGTAGTCAGAGAGGAGAGTTAAGTAAAATAGAAAAAAAAATCCAACAAAAACTAACAACAATAAAAAAAATATGATAACGAAAATATAGATAAATATGAAAAGTTACAAGGTTTGCCGTTGGTTAGATTGTGGGGGTTCTAATATCAACAGCGTTTGTCTTTTGTTTTTGTAAATATTGTTATTCATTGCAAATACACATTGGAGTTTTTTAATTATATATAATTGTTATAATTCAACCCTCACGTAAATATTCTGCATCTGGGACCAGTTAAGACTTCGTCGAAAATTTGTGGAATTCTAGAATCTACTGCACGAACAAGAAAACTGATAATTCTGGGGACTAGTTATGTCATAAAAATTCACAATATGGAATGATACATTTTAAACATTAAAATGCATTACTGGATCCAATTTTAATCAATTCACCCCAAGCAAGGCGATAATGCCACTAAGATTCAATAGGTCTACAGGGAGTGAAAGAGAATGAAAAGACTTTAGAATGAACCGGAAATCAAATCCTAAACAGGAAACAAGGGATACACTTCTACTCTTGTCCCTAAGTTCGGGGAGGAGTGTGAAACGAACGAAGCTATAAATTTAGCATGAGAGATAATGAAATTAAACATAGAATAGATTGTGTTAGGGGTACATTTCTAGAGCAACAAAAGATGATTTAGAACTAAAATATTAACTTAAAAATTATTTTTAACCTGCGTCATGTTCTTAAACAGCCTCTTAAATAAGATCTGGCGTACATCCCGTTCAGAAATATCTAAAATATCATCTGTGTATGGTCGTTTACTCTGATAAATGCATAAAACTAGTTTTAAATAAATGGATCATATAAATCTTAAAGAAGAAATCTTATTTTAACCTGAATCATCTTCTCAAGCAGCCTCTTAAATAAGATCTGGGCTTTCATAGACGTGATCTCTGACATATATATATCGTTCAGAAATATCTAAAATATCATCTGTGTACAGGCGTTTTCTCTGATAAATGCTTAAAAATAGCTTGAAATAAATGGATCATAAAAATCTTAAAGAAGAAAACTGGTTTTAACCTGAGTCATATTTTTAAATAGCGTCTTAAATAAGATCTGGGCTTTCATACATGTGATGCCTTGTGTTCATCTTACAGATGAAAACTCGTTTCAACCTATTTTTTAAGCATTTCACCCCAAGCCAGACGGAAATACCACTGGTTCGCCTGGGGTTACATAGATTGAAGGTTAGAGAGAGAAAAAACAGTCTGTATGGAAATTAGGAAAAGATAACAGATGAACGGGTTCAAGACATCAAAAGATGACCATTGACGTTGTTAAATTTTTGAAGATTGTAGCTATCAGAGAAGGAAGTAAACGGATTCCACAGGAGGGGAGTGCGAGAAAAGAAGCTGTTGGAGGTTGTATTTAACTATTTCAATAGTAAAATCGTGACACCTAGATTCTAGTCTAGTAGTTCGTTTAAATTTATATAATCGGGGCACCAGGGGGAAAAAAAAAACTCCACAGAACAGTTGCCATGGAAATATTTGTAGAAAAGACAGTAAGATGCCACATCACGTCTGTGAGAAGGTGAATGAAGACAAGATGACAAGTCAGGATCCTTCTTTTCGGATTTTATCAATAACCCCGAGCTGAAAAACTGGGACATCAAACCAAATATGGCAACAGAGTCATTTTTATTAAACAGCCTCTTAAATAAGATTTTGGCATACACAGATATGACCCCTGGCGTATATCTCGTTCCTAAATGTCTACATAATCATTTGTGTATAC
>OZ038518.1:62304579-62322079 GCA_964036315.1 Acanthosepion esculentum | reverse complement strand
TTTCCAAATTGCAACAGGCAGCAACACGAACTGTTCGATCAATGAATGCCAAAAGTTTCCTGTAGGGAAACGTCTAGATTCACTATCACCATCACCACTGACATTAACTAACTTTTGTCTTTTCCCACTGGCGTTTCGAGGGTATAACGAGATCACGTGACGTGAGCACCTGTGTGGGGGAGGATGGCGCCACGACGTCACTGAACAAATAATATTAATTAATTAATGTAATATTAATTAATGCCATTAAAACTTGATCATTTGACTGCATTTTAGAAAGCATAATTATGCAATTGATACCGAGTCAGTGCCAAACTCTCAAGAATTGAGAAAAAAAACCCCCTAAAATATAGTGTTTATTATAGGCATGCTTGAAAGGATTAAACATCAATTGCAAGAAGACAGAATGAGACCGAAAATAAGACAAGTACAGTGCGGGTTCGTCAAAGACACTGGAAGAGGGAACTCGATATTATTACTCAGAATGCTATCAAAAAGAGTAATAAAATTCAGAAGGTTTTATAGGTTACGCAAAGGCGTTCGATAAAATACGCCCCAAAGTTAACTCATCAACCTTGACATATTTCGGAAGTATATTAGAATATACTATCAGAAAACTGCCTTCACACAGATAGAAAAAAAAAAGTTCAGCAGTGTGGTAGCATACTTACAGACGATAATGGGTATATACCCGTTCAAATAAATACAGTAGTAAATACTGTATGTTGGTCTGCAATCGGAGATTCGTCTGCGGCTGTGTTGATTAAACTCTCTGCCTCCGGGCAGAGATGATCCCCAGACGAGGCCGTGCCGAAGGGCAGAATTTCGTTTCGGCAAGCAGCTACCAGACTACGGGAAATATTTGTCCGCGTCTACGGGCTTGGATACCCAACATTAAATTCAGCCTTGTGCCACATCTGATCGCGTGGGGCGGTTGATAGATATCCTGCAGTCGGAGATTCGCCACAAGCTGTGCTGATCAAACTCTATACCTCCTGGCAGAGAGGATATTATTGCTCAGAACGTTATCAAAAACAGCAATAAAATTTAGGTTTTATAGGTTACGCAAAGGCGTTCGATAAAATACGCCCCAAAGTTAACTCATCAACCTTGACATGTTTGGGAAGGATATTAGAATAATCAGGATAATATACTGTCAGCAAACCGCCTTCACACAGATAGAAAATTAGTTCAGCAGTGTGGTAGCAAACCTACGGTCGATAATTGATATGTCCCCATTTACATAAATACAGTAGTGAATACTGTATGTTAGTCTGCAGTCGGAAATTTCTTTCAAGCTGTTCTGGTCAAACACTCCCAGACGAGGCTAAGTCGTAGGGTAGAGTCTCGTCTCGGAAAAAAAGCTACCCGTCCACGTGTTATACGGGGTCTACGGGGAAATTTTGCCGATTCTACTGGCTCGGATACACCACATTAATTTCGGACTAGTACCGCATCTGGCCGCGTGGGGCGGTTAGTACCGATTCTGCAGTCGGAGATTCGCTTCCAGCTGTGCTGATCAAACTCTATGCCTCCTGGCAGAGAGGATTCCCAGACGAGGCTCTGTCGAAAAACAGATTCTCGTCTCGGGAAACAGCTACCGTACCCCGTTCTATGCGGGGTCTACGGGGAATTTGGGGGCAGGCTTACGGCCTCGGATACCCCATATTATATTTGTGGAATTCTCTTGACTCACTTCTAGCAGTTGACTCCTTCTTCTACGCACCGTTGGCGAATCTTATATATGTTGTTCGTGTCCTAAGTATTATCGTTCATTACCAACCTTCGTTTGATTATTCTCTTCAGTAAACTTCCCTAGGCAACAAGCAGATATACAAAAATTGAAACGGGTGTAAGACAAGGATGTGCCTTTATTCACCCTATACATCGAGTCAATTTTAAGTGTATTAGAATTCCTATCAGGATTCATTATTGATGGCCACAATCTTAACAATCTTTAGCTGGACTGAACACTTTCCACGTAAAGAGCGATAGAGTAAAGAGAAACTCCTCATCTGAAGGAAAGGAATTGTCGAGAGCATAAAACAGTTCATCACGCACAAGGTCGCGTATTCACTTTTGAAGTCTTTCGAAACTGGAAAGTGAAGCCTGGGCACCGCCTTCACATATAAAGTAGCGGCACTATTGGGATGGCCAAAGACACATTCCAAAATCTAGGCGGAGTATTACGAGACAGGAATATTTCTTTGGTAACGAAGAAGAGTACTGAGCTGCCACGTGATATCTGTCCTCATTTACGGCAGCGATTGTTGGATGGTCTCCTCAAAGATGAAGAAGCGACTCGAGGCGGCGAAGGTATGGTTCTACAGAAGGATGCTAAGGATATAATGAACCGATCTACGGTAAGATTTTCGAGAGGATGTATTAGAGGTTTTGGGTATCCTTATGTGCTAGTGAGCCAACCAAAATGAGCTGACTCATTTTATAGTTGACCAATAGGGGAAAGCTTATACGTAACATCAGGAAGAGGCAGAAATATCTGGAATATTTAATGAGAAAGGAGGGCTCGGAGAATCTGATACTCACAGGTCGAATAGAGGAAAAGAGGGACAAGGGAAAGAAACGCATTACATACTTAGCGGGCTTAAGCAAGTGGATACGTCCTGAAGGGACACGACACATAAAAAGAAAAATGACTCCTGTTTTGGTTCTTGTAAAGATAGATGATTGAACGCGGTGCCAGGTACTGGAGTCGTTACAGGGTTTTGATCATTTTTCCAGTATCTTAACAATGGATCGTATGTATGAGTTCCACTTGTGATCTGGGTTGGGCTTAAGTCCCAATAAGCTAGGTACCTCCACTTTTTCGCTGAAAAAGAAGCACAACATGATGAAAAAAAAAAAAGATTCCACACTTAATAAAAGCTAAGTTTTATCGTCAAAATCTTTAGGTTATTAAGAGGAAACAGAAAAGTATTTTTTTTTTTTATTAAATTTTTTCATCCTTTCCAGCACGTTTGAGATTTTGATAAAAAAAATACTTATTTTTTGCGTTAGCGGTTGACGTAATATTTATTATTAGAATTTTAGCTCCTTATTTCCGGTGACAAACATACTGATTTGGAAATTCAGACAAAAATTAAATAATTGTTGGATTTTAATAAAACTTTCGACACGAATTCACAAATGAATGCAATTATTTTTGAAAGTTTTCGTTTTAGAAAATCTTGATAATTATTTTTTTTACATATGTTACTTCCCACTTACTTAATTTCATGAAATTTCGAGAAATTAAATTTTCATCCTAAAATTTGTTTAATTAGTAAAAAACAGGACTTCTTGAAGAATGTAAAGCATGATTTTTTTTTTAAACTGCTACTCATTTCCCGAAAACCTGTTCGAATTTTAAAATAAAAATGCAATAAAAATGATAATATTTAATTAAAAAAAAGCTTTTAATTGCTTGTATAATTATGATTTATTAAGGACACTATTGTTTCAGGAAAAAATTAGATTAATTATGAATTTTTACATTAATTGTTTACATTTTTTTTAAATTTGAATTATATTCATTTATAATATTATTTTTAAAATCTTTAAAAACTTAAATAGCTTAATCTCGTTATGTGATATTGCCATTAAGTGAAAACTATATTTAATAATCAACAATTGAAAAACTTAATACAAATCATTTTGCACCAAGGATTTTGCAATATTTTTAATGAAATATATTTTTATATATATAAAATGATACGTAATGTGCCATTTTTTAAAAGTGTGGTCCCGTTCTGGGTATGACGATAATTACATACGCGTCATGGGTAAAACTATAAACCACAGCATGGTGTCTATCCAGGATGTTTTAAGGAACCACCTCTTAATTGCTGATGTTCCCAGGTCCATCCTGACCCGGGTTGGTAGCACCTCTTAGGGTCCAAGCTATGGGCAAATAGTTAACTACAAACTGGTGTCAAAATATTATGAAAGCGTAAAAATAGTTTTTAATAATAATACCAGCAATACATTTTTGTAACAAATATGACCGGTAATGAATTTTTGCCTGAAAAAAAATTTACCAGCAATACATTATTACCAGCAATAATATTTTGAAAAAAAAACTACCAGTAATTAAAAAGAAACATTTATCGGCATTAAATAACCTATTTAGGTGTTGATATGCTGTAAAACATACCAAACCAAACCAAAACAAAACCAACTAAAAGTATGGTGGACCATACACGTCATTATCAGAAAATAGGAGTAATGACTATAGAAATAAAAAATTCAACATTACTAAAATTAGATTATGGAAAATATTTTCCAAAAAATTTTAAGATTACGGAGTACCTAAAAATTATATTAAAAAAAGCCGTTCAAGCGACAAAGATGAGGACAATAGCCTGAATAATGTAAATAGTGTACATAATTCCTCATCTCAGAAATATAGACAGATACTGCATGGCCGAAACGTTGTGATAAATATGGCAACAAAGATGAGGACAATAGTCCGAATAATGTAAATAGTGTACATAATTCCTCATCTCAGAAATATAGACAGATACTGAAAGGCCGAAACGTTGTGATAAATATGGCGACAAAGATGAGGACAATAGTCCGAATAATGTAAATAGTGTACATAATTCCTCATCTCAGAAATATAGACAGATACTGAATGGCCGAAACGTTGTAATAAATATGGCGACAAAGATGAGGACAATAGTCCGAATAATGTAAATAGTGTACATAATACCTCATCTCAGAAATATAGACAGATTCTAAAGGGCCGAAACGTTGTGATAAATATGGCGACAAAGATGAGGACAATAGCCTGAATAATGTAAATAGTGTACATAATACCTCATCTCAGAAATATAGACAGATTCTAAAGGGCCGAAACGTTGTGATAAATATGGCGACAAAGATGAGGACAATAGTCCGAATAATGTAAATAGTGTACATAATACCTCATCTCAGAAATATAGACAGGTACTGAAAGGCCGAAATGTTGTAATAAATATAGCGACGAAGATTAGGACAATAGTCCGAATAATGTAAATAGTGTACATAATACCTCATCTCAGAAATATAGACAGATTCTAAAGGGCCGAAACGTTGTGATAAATATGGCGACAAAGATGAGGACAATAGTCCGAATAATGTAAATAGTGTACATAATACCTCATCTCAGAAATATAGACAGATTCTAAAGGGCCGAAACGTTGTGATAAATATGGCGACAAAGATGAGGACAATAGCCTGAATAATGTAAATAGTGTACATAATACCTCATCTCAGAAATATAGACAGATACTGAAAGGCCGAAATGTTGTAATAAATATAGCGACGAAGATTAGGACAATAGTCCGAATAATGTAAATAGTGTACATAATACCTCATCTCAGAAATATAGACAGATTCTAAAGGGCCGAAACGTTGTGATAAATATGGCGACAAAGATGAGGACAATAGTCCGAATAATGTAAATAGTGTACATAATACCTCATCTCAGAAATATAGACAGATACTGAAGGGCCGAAACGTTGTAATAAATATGGCGACAAAGATGAGGACAATAGTCCGAATAATGTAAATAGTGTACATAATTCCTCATCTCAGAAATATAGACAGATACTGAAAGGCCGAAACGTTGTGATAAATATGGCGACAAAGATGAGGACAATAGTCCGAATAATGTAAATAGTGTACATAATTCCTCATCTCAGAAATATAGACAGATACTGAATGGCCGAAACGTTGTAATAAATATGGCGACAAAGATGAGGACAATAGTCCGAATAATGTAAATAGTGTACATAATACCTCATCTCAGAAATATAGACAGATTCTAAAGGGCCGAAACGTTGTGATAAATATGGCGACAAAGATGAGGACAATAGCCTGAATAATGTAAATAGTGTACATAATACCTCATCTCAGAAATATAGACAGATACTGAAAGGCCGAAATTTTGTAATAAATATAGCGACGAAGATTAGGACAATAGTCCGAATAATGTAAATAGTGTACATAATACCTCATCTCAGAAATATAGACAGATTCTAAAGGGCCGAAACGTTGTGATAAATATGGCGACAAAGATGAGCACAATAGTCCGAATAATGTAAATAGTGTACATAATACCTCATCTCAGAAATATAGACAGATACTGAAAGGCCGAAACGTTGTAATAAATATGACGACAAAGATGAGGACAATAGCCTGAATAATGTAAATAGTGTACATAATTCCTCATCTCAGAAATATAGACAGATACTGAACGGCGGAGATGTTGTAATGAATATGGCGACAAAGATGAGGACAATAGTCCGAATAATGTAAAGAGTTTGCATAATACCGCATCTCAGAAATATAGACAGATTCTAAAGGGCCGAAACGTTATGATAAATATGGCAACAAAGATGAGGACAATAGTCTGAATAATGTAAACAGTGTACACAATACCTCATCTCAGAAATATAGACAGATACTGAAGGGCCGAAACGTTATGATAAATATGGCAACAAAGATGAGGACAATAGTCTGAATAATGTAAACAGTGTACACAATACCTCATCTCAGAAATATAGACAGATACTGAAGGGCCGAAACGTTGTGATAAATATGGCGACAAAGATGAGGACAATAGTCCGAATAATGTAAATAGTGTACATAATACCTCATCTCAGAAATATAGACAGATACTGAAGGGCCGAAACGTTGTGATAAATATGGCGACAAAGATGAGGACAATAGTCCGAATAATGTAAATAGTGTACATAATACCTCATCTCAGAAATATAGACAGATACTGAAGGGCCGAAACGTTGTGATAAATATGGCGACAAAGATGAGGACAATAGTCCGAATAATGTAAATAGTGTACATAATACCTCATCTCAGAAATATAGACAGATACTGAAGGGCCGAAACGTTGTGATAAATATGGCGACAAAGATGAGGACAATAGTCCGAATAATGTAAATAATGTTCTTAAATTATCTTATTGAACTTCGCGCTCTAGAGGATAAAGACGTCGTTAAGCTAATAAAATTTTCAGAGTGCAAATTTATACATTAAGATTCCTGTAATATCTGTCTATATCTCTGAGATGAGGTATTATGATTATTTACGTTAGACCGATATTCTAAAAATATGTTGATCCATGTAGCAGCTTTGGTCATTGCTTCCAAAATTTTATCAAGTTTCTGGAAATAACATTTTTTTTTTTACCGGCGACCCAGTCACATCTTTTTCCAGTTATCGTTTCTCCCCTTTCTCAAACTGCATGAATTTAATTGTGTTACGAGACTGGCATCTCACTTCCACCCTTTCACTGTCAAAACGGTTAAATATAGCCGCCTCTTCTACTTCAATAGTTTCATGTCTCGCACTTCTCGCCTGTGGAACTACAGTGTTGTTCGATAAAAGTGACTTGAATAAGTTCGGTGAGAAGACACACCCTTATGCCCCTTTCTATTTTTGGATATCTGGTGAACTCAATTCTTATCTTTATGCAGGCGGTTTGCTGCCAGTATAGGTTCTTGATTATTCTAATATCTTTCCCAAATATGTCAAGGTTGTCGGGCAATCTCAACACATCTTTGTGGTGTACTTTGTCAAATGTATTTGCGTACTCTATAAAATGTAGGTACACGTCCTTCAGAGATGCTACAGAATTCCAATTGTTAGAATTAAGATGTATTTTTTTTGCAACTGTTAGGCTAATGTGTAAATTTAAATGTTCGACATATACGCAGTGCAAAAAAAAGTGACTCATTTAATTCCTGCAACTAGTAATCAATAGAAACATAACCGAACAGCTTTAAATAAAGAATAATAGAGGAATAATTTATTTATAATAGATAATATAGTTCAAAATATTTAATAATCTATAGGTCCTCATTTATTTTGAATAACGTTTTCAACCCTTTTTGGCATTGGCTTGATTAGGTTCTGGCAAATCTCATCTACAAGCATTGAATTCCATTCGGATATGAAATTCACAATCAAATCCTCTTTGTTGCTCAACTGTGTTCTCGAGAGCCTGTACTTCATAATGCTCCATAAGTTTTCTGTGGGGTTGAGGTCAGGAGATTGGGGCGGCCATGTCATAACACTCACCAGCTTCTCATCAAAGTATTCCTTTATCAATTTTCATTTTTGACAGGGAGCATTATCCTGCATAAAAATGAGCTTGGTGGGGTCGATTTGCACCCTTTCAGCAGAAGGGAACAGACAAGACTCTAAAATTCTCTTGTACTGCTCGCTCCTGAGGGTCTTTTCAATAGGTTTTAAGAAACCAGTTCCATGAAAAGAAAAGCATCCCCAGAACATTATACTGAACGGATGCTTGACAGTACTTACTGATAAATTCAAAGAACTTTCAAAGCTTCTTCTTCGGATTTTAGATCGCTTATCCTTTGAATTTAGCTCAACTTTCGTTTCATCGGAGAAGAGAACGTTTAGTAAAAAAAAAAAAAAAAAAAATTCAGGTGAGTCACTTTTATCGAACAGCACTGTACCTTCCACTTACTTGCTTCCCTGACAGTTACATTCTTCAAATATTCAAATGTAATGTCAATGTGTTGATCTAATTCTCTGTCCTTTTCCTCAAACAACACTCTTTAAATTTGCTGTCATTCTTTGTACCGTCTTGCGTGCTAGTGGTACTCCCGCCTTGCTTGGGGTGAAATCCTCAAATAATGTGCAGCATAGATTCGCGCGAGAAAAATTGTCTGACATGAGACAGTGAACCAGCTTTCCTAGAATCAGATATGACAACTGATTCAATATAATCTCTCCACTTAATTTAAACTAAGAATGAGCAATGATTTGATCTCTTGGAGGTTAGTATCAGTCATGTCTGAGAGAAAAATCCTTTGCTTTCATGAAATAAACTACTAGTTTATTGTGTAAGTGATACTATAAAACAAGTTCAGCGTGCTAGTAACATTTGCCCAAATCTAATGGTATATATAACACAGGCTGTCCATAAAGATCTTGTGAATTAAAAAAAAATTATAACTTTATTTGTATTTGCGATAGAAATAATTTGTAAAAAGGATTAGAAAGAAGTAAATCTATATTTTTTAAGGTTTTATTGAAATTTTATTTAACTTTCCACATGTCCTCAATCATTAGCAATACAAAGGGTAATACGATTTTGCAGTTCACGGAAAACATTTGCCAACTGATTTACAGTAATGCCAGAACTCACATTAGTTATTTTACCTATACTTAAAACTAGGTACATTAAACTTCATAACAGTTTTTACAGATTATTTCTATCGCAAATACAAATAAAGTTATAATTTTTTTAAAGTGGACATGAAATGGATGACGGGTTTTCTGTAGTATTCAAGTAGCAAACTGATCACCCTTTTTTTTACTATATCTTAATATGATAATTGGAACAATATACAGGGTGTCTATAAAGTTCGTGTGCACTTTAAAAATTTATAACTTTATTTGTATTTGCGATAGAAATAATTTGTAAAAAGGATTAGAAAGAAGTAAATCTATATTTTTTAAGGTTTTATTGAAATTTTATTTAAGTTTCCACATGTCCTCCATCATTAGAAATACAAAGGGTAATACGATTTTGCAGTTCACGGAAATAATTTGCCAACTGATTTACAGTAATGCCTGTAATCACATTAGTTATTTTAGCTATACTTAAAACTAGGTACATTAAACTTTATAACATTTTTTACAGATTATTTCTATCGCAAATACAAATAAAGTTATAATTTTTTTTAAAGTGCACACGAACTTTATGGACACCCTGTAGTGTATATCTAAATTTTCACCTGTACTGAAATCATTATTTAATCCAATTACTACAGCATGTATGGCGCTCAACACCAGAAAGGTAAAAATTGTAAAAGAAAATTAGATTTGTCTATAATTAAACTAAATTAAATATCAGGTATTATAGGTTTAATTGCATGTAATGTTGATAAATAAGATTTTACATTGCTTGCAGCTTCTTGGTAATTAGTAAATAATTTTGTAATTAGTAACAGGATAGTTTTTTTTTCATATTTAGAATCATTTCGTCAAATTTTAAATGTCACAATTTATTTCAGTTAAACTTCTGGGTGGATAGCTATCCAAATCCATACTCACTTCTATTGGAGGAAACTCTCTCTGATTGAGTATAACGGTATGAACCACGTTTAACCAACTGCGGGTTGGTGAGGCTATTTAAATCCATAGTTGAAATAGATGGTCGTTGACTTTGAGGAATTCATTCGGCGGTTAATAGCTTCTTTTTTTGTGCTGCTGGGGTCACGCTTTATATTTGTGCTGCTGGGCTACCGCAATATTTTTGTGCTGCTGGGGTACCGCTTTATTTTTTGCTGCTGTGGTACCGCAATATTTTTGTACTGCTTGGGTAACGCTTTATTCGTGCTGCTGGGGTACCACTTTCTTTTTGTGATGCTGGGGTACCACTTTTTTGGTCTGCTGTGGTATCGTTGTATTTTTGTGTTGCTAGGGTACCGCTTTATTTTTGTACTGCTGGGGTACCGCTTTATTTTTGTGTTGCTGGGGTAATGCTTTATTTTTGTGTTGCTGGGGTACCGCTTTATTTTTGTGCTGCTGGGGTACCGCATTATTTTCGTACTGCTGGGGTACCGCTTTTTTGGACTGCTAGGGTACCGCTTTATTCGTGCTGCTGGAGCACCGCTTTATTTTGTGTTGCTGGGGTACAGCTTTATTTTTGTGCTGCTGGGGTACAGATTTATTCTTGCTGCTGTGGTACCGCTTTATTTTTGTGCTGCTTGGGTACCGCTTTTTTGGATTGATATGATACCGCTTTATTTTTGTACTGCTGGGGTACCGCTTTTTTTAACTGCTTGGGTACCGCTTTATTCGTGCTGCTGGGGCACCGCTTTATTTTTGTGTTGATGGGGTACCGCTTTTTTTAAACGCTGTGGTACCGCTTTATTTTTCTTCTGCTGGGGTACAGCTTTATTTTTGCTGCTGTGGTACCGCTTTATTTTTGTGCTGCTTGGGTACCGCTTTTTTGGACTGATGTGGTACCGCTTTATTTTTATGCTGCTGGGGTACCACTTTATATTTGTGCAGCTGGGGTACCGCTTTATTTTTGTACTGCTGGGGTACCGCTTTTTTGGACTGCTTGGGTACCGCTTTATTCGTGCTGCTGGGGCACCGCTTTATTTTTGGCTGCTGGGGTACCGCTTTTTTTAAATGCTGTGGTACCGCTTTATTTTTGTGCTGCTGGGGTACCGCTTTTTTGGACTGCTTGGGTACCGCTTTATTCGTGCTGCTGGGGCACCGCTTTATTTCTGTGTTGCAGGGGTACCGCTTTATTTTTGTGATTCTTGGGTATCGCTTTATTTTTGTGATGCTGAGGTACAGCTTTATTTTTGTACTGCTGGGGTACCGCTTTATTTTTGTGTTGCTGGAGTACCGCTTTATTCGGGCTGCTGGGGTACCGCTTTATTTTTGTATTGCTGGGGTACGGCTTTATTTTTGTGCTGCTGGGGTACCGCTTTTTTGAAATGCTGTGGTACCGCTTTATTTGTGTTCTGCTGGGGTATCGCTTTACTTTTGCTGCTGTGGTACCGCTTTATTTTTGTACTGCTTGGGTACCGCTTTATTCATACTGCTGGGGTACCGCTTTATTTTTGTGTTGCTGGGGTACCTCTTTATTCGTGCGGCTGGTGCACCGCTTTATTTTTGTGTTGCTGGGGTACCGCTTTATTTTTGTGCTGCTGGGGTACCGCTTTTTTTAAATGTTGTGGTACAGCTTTATTTTAGTTCTGCTGGGGTACCCTTTATTTTAGTTCTGCTGGGGTACCGCTTTATTTTTGTAGTGCTGGGGTACCGCTTTATTCGTACTGCTGGGCTACCGCTTTATTTTTGTGTTGCTGGGGTGCAGCTTTATTTGTGCTGCTGGCGCACCGCTTTATTTTTGTGTTGCTGGGGTACAGCTTAATTTTTGTACTGCTGAGGTACCGGTTTATTTTTGTGTTGCTGGGGTACCGCTTTATTTTTGTGCTGCTGGGGTACCGCTTTTTTGAAATGCTGTGGTACCGCGTTATTTTTGTGCTGCTGGGCTACCGCTTATATTATTGTGCTGCTGGGGTACCGCTTTATTTTTGTACTGCTTGGGTACCGCTTTATTCGTGCTGCTGGTGTACAGCTTTATTTTTGTGCTTCTAGGGTACCGCTTTATTTTTGTGCTGCTGGGGTACCGCTTTATTTTTTAAGCGGCTGGGGTACCGCTTTATTTTTGTACTGCTTGGGTACCGCTTTATTTTTCTGCTGCTGGGGTACCGCTTTATTCGTGCTGCTCGGGTACCGCATTATTTTCTGTGCTGCTTGGGTACCGCTTTTTTGGACTGACGTGGTACCGCTTTTTTTCTGTTGCTGGAGTACCGCTTTATTTTTGTGCTACTGGCGTACCGCTTTTTTTATGCGGCTTGGGTACCGCTTAACTTTTGTACTGCTTGGGTACGCTCTATTCGTGCTCCTGGGGTACCGCTTTATTTTTGTGTTGCTGTGGTACGCTTTATTTTTCTGCTGCTGGGGTTCCGCTTTTCTGGACTGCGGTGGTACCGCTTTATTTTTGTGCTGCTGTGGTACCCTTTTATTTGTGCTGCTGGCGTACCACTTTTTTGTGTTGCTGGGGTACCGCTTTATTTTTGTGTTGCTGGGGTTCCGCTTTATTTTTGTGTTGCTGCGGCACCGCTTTATTTTTGTGTTGCTGGGGTACCGCTTTATTTTTGTGCTGCTGGGGTACCGGTTTTTTGAAATGCTGTGTTACCGCTTTATTTTTGCTTCTGTGGAACCGCTTTATTTTTGTACTGCTTGGGTACCACATTATTCGTACTGCTAGGGTACCGCTTTAGTTTTGTGTTGCTTGCGTACCGCTTGGGTACCGCTTTATTCGTGCTCCTGGGGTACCGCTTCATTTTGTGTTGCTGGGGTGCCGCTTTTTGGGACTGCTGTGGTACCGCTTTATTTTTGTGCTGCGGGGGTACCGCTTTATTTTTGTGCTGCTGGGGTACCGCTTTATTCGTGCTGCTGGGGTACCGCTTGATTTTTGTGTTGCTGGGGTACCGCTTGATTTTTGTGATGCTGTTGTACCGCCTTATTTTTGTGTTGCTGGGGTACCGCTTCATTTTTGTGATGCTGTTGTACCGCCTTATTTTTGTGTTGCTGGGGTACCGCTTCATTTTTGTGTTGCTGGGGTATCGCTTTTTGTGCTGCTGGGGTACCGCTTTAGTTTTTGTGCTGCTGGCGTACCGCTTTTTTTAGATGTTGGGGTACCGCTACCACAGCATCAGTAATGGTGTGAGCTGGTTTAGTCGTTGATTTTGATTACTCGACTACTAATGTTTTGAATTCATAGTTGTCCTTCTAGACTGATTGCTGTCGAAGGCTTTACGACAAAATATATCTTGCTATTTACCCACAGGAAAGAAAGGATGGATTTGTATCTTCCAGAAAGTTATTTGCACGTAAGTGAATGTAACGAACACTGCTCTCCGAATCAGAAATCCGAGCCGCTATCTATACGCCACCAACAGCAATACTATTATTATTTAATTTGATGGAATTATTTGTTTTGCACGGCTTATCCATATATAGGCACATGGCTGGGTGGTAACGTTCGCATTCTGACCATGAGACCTGGGTTCGTATCTCACTATGGACAATTTGTCAGGAAGGCGAATTCCTGATTTTATCGAACTTGAGTGGTCGATCCCAGCGTGCGGCAGCTTTGAAAAGTACCAGGAGTTGCCACAAGCCTTGTGAGTGAAATTGGGTAGACGGAAGTGCTGTGCTTGTTGATCACGCTAGATAAAACGCTGTTTCCCAGGAACTGTAACTAAGGTCTGCTCACTTTCCGTATAAACCAGAAATGCAAGCGTCTTCAGTAGGGATTGACTAGCCGCCCTAGTACAAGGGTATTGTCGAATATGAGTGGCTAGCTATACGGCTTATCTGGCTTTGTTACAATGGCGTATCTGGTCAAAAATTATTGGATGCAAGAGTACAACTACAATACTATCTTTTAATTTTTAAAACGCATAAAGAAAATCTTTCAAAAAATACAGATTGAAAAAAAAAGTATACAATAAAAATTTATGGAATAAATGTATATTTCTTACTAATTAGATAACATGAAAGATAGTTCATTATATAAACAGTAATCGTTTTTATGCCATTGATGGCTGTGTGAATCTCCTAATAATTTCTCTTGCATACAATTCCGCAAGCAATTCTTTCTCAAATGATAGCGCCGTGTACAGAGTGGTCCGAATGTCATGTCAACACAACATAATATAATTTTCTATTTCGGATGGCAGATACGATCTCTTGCAGTTTGGAAGACAGGCTGCTTGCAAGTGTATGGACATTTGATCGTGTGCATTCTGGTAAGAGCAAGGAGAATGTGCGACATGACTTAACCACATGATTCGGCAAACCAGCTCCTCCGTAGGGGACGATAATGCAATGGAAATATTAACTGTGTCTCACAGGATCAATTAAGGACGAATCGAGTACAGAACGAGCCTCAACGTGAATTTCTTTTTATGGGTCCTTACCTATAACTACAGAATGAGCTCTTCCTAAAACTATGTATACTACGCCACTCAAGAGAGAGTGGCGAATCGAGTCGAGCCGATAGTAGTTCACTCCAAACCAGACTGACAGTCATACTAACACCTTCCACATCTTGTATTATTATTCCGTGTAAGATATCTTTGTTATTTCTACTCTTGTGTTCGTGTTGTTCTTCCTTGGTCCTAACCGGGAACATAACAGTTATTGTTCTCATTACTTTTTGGTAGCCAGTGACAAGACATTCGGACAACACTTTATAATTCCAAATTCTCCTCGGCGAATTTCTAATGCATGTCTTTATGCTCCTTTGCATTGAGAATGTCCTCTCACACTGGACTTGAGTATCTTGATAGTGTCAAATGGCTTTTTTGTTCTTTTTTTATTACTGAAACAGTTGTCTGTGTCTGTTTCTTTATTGCGTTTTTATTTGATATAGGGGGCCCTCTACACTAGGGGCCCAGTTGCCATCGGGAAATTTACACCCTGGCCAATCTGCCACTGCAAGGTTGATTATTTAAAGATTTTTTTTTATAACGAATATTGTATTAAGAATGTATTGAATATAATGATTATTTGCTTAGTAATTCACCCATACCTTGAAGGAAGAAATGGATTCATACCTTTCTCAAGGGGAATTATGCGAAAGTGTATGTATGAAATTCCACTGGTATTCGAGCTCTGGTCTCTGATGGCTCATTCCGAGCCGCAATACATTATACCACTAACAGGCAGGCAGACAGACAGGCAGGCAGATAGATAGATAGATAGATAATAAACAGAATTATATATATATATATATATATATATATATATATATATATATATATATATATATATATATATATATGTAACGTAAATCATTCAAACGAAAAGCAAATACTGAAGCTAATTATACGGCAAGAATCACTCTCGCAAACAATATTTAATAATAAAATACAATCAACTTCGAATCCGTTAATGAATGGTATGATCCTTGTTTATAAATTCCGGTTTTATCAGGTCTTATTTTTTCTACGAGCCGGGCTTTCAGTCGTTTCGAACGACCATCATCAGGTAGACATTTCAGTGTGTTTTTGTTAAATTCCGAGTAGTAATTTATAAACAAGGATCATACCATTCATCTTGAAATACTAAAGAGTAAATTTAATGTATTCAATAAAATCGCTAGTGGTTTCAACTCAGTCGATTTCAGAACCTCCTGCAACTCTTCTGGACGGTCTCTTTGTTTAATTGGCGAATGCTGCCACAATCCTTGCCTTCACTTCATCTTTGGTGTTATGTGAATATTCTTGGTCTCCCGCTCAGTGGCGCCTACATAGGATAATCTAGAGGGTTTCAGTTTGGGGAGTAAGGTGGTCAGATGTAAGGGGTGATGTGGTCGCAGAAATTGTCAAACAGTCATGACTGCGTTATTCTGCTTTTGTGGCATGGTGCAGTGACCTATTGTCAGACAAAGGATCTTCCATGGGCCACTCTCTTAACCCAGGGCATTAATTACTCCTAAAGGCACTTGATGTAGGCCCCCGTGTTGAGTTTGAAACCCTGTAGGAAGATGACCGGAGGCATAACTTAGCCATCACAAGAGATTACTCCAAACACCTTCATAATCACTATTAGTCTCATTCAACTTTTTTCGAATACACTGAACTGTCCTCGGATTAGCACCAAACACTGAAATGTTCGTATTGGAGCTTCCGGGGCGAATGCCAAGCTGTAAAGCATGCCGTTTCCAAATTTGTGGCAGAGCAAATTGCATCACGGGGCTCCTTTTCTTATAGATGGGGCCCAACTAATCCTACTATATTGTGCAGTCGACAAAATCTAAAAACAAACAATGCGCGTGCGCAAAATGAAAAATATAACATAAGTTATTCTTATTTGGTACTGTTCATATTGCTCGCCTGTTTCCATTAAGTGCAATTACACATTGCCCGACCTATGGATTGAACTCACCACCTATCGATGATAAAAACATTGGCTGGTAAATTTGATGGCATAGCGAAAGAATATGGCGTTAAAAAAGGAAAAAATGCTGAATTGCAACGTGATGTCAATCTTATTATACGAGAGTGAATGATCGAGAATTTCAGCAAAGATGAAGATGAGATTTGAAGTAACAGAGGTGTACTTTTCAACAAGGATGTTGATAATGCCATGAACGAAACACGTAAGAAACTTGTAATTAGAATCAGAAAACTAGCTGAATTTCTGTGACACATAATGAGGAAAGAAGGCTTGGAGAATTTGACAGTCACAGGTTAGAATAAAAGAACAGTTGGAAACAGCGTGTAATCTACCGAACGAGCTTGTGTAAATTGATAGCAGAATTGGCATTGGAAGGAATAGGAAACTAGGCTTAGAGTTATGAAAGAGAGAAGGGAGTGGAGAGCCATGAACACCCACATCTTGAAAGGAAAAAAATACATACAAGAGGAAATCTAATCTCATTCTTGTCAAACCGTGAATTGAAAGTCGTTCTCAATGGATTGAACTCCAGCTCCTATTCCACTAATGCAGGTGTTCCTCAAGGCTCCATCCTAGACCCTACTCTGTTCCTCATATTGATAAACGACCTTCCTGACGCCATAGATTCCCAAGTCGGCATCTATGCGGACGACACCACAATTTACTCCTGCCTCAAACACAAATCCAGTGATGCTGACAAAATTAACCTGGCATCTCGGATAGAAAAGGTCCTCCAATATGTTGTGAACTGGGGCAAGAAATGGAGGGTTAACTTTAACGCCGCTAAAACTAAACTGCTCTCTATTAACCACCACAAGGTTCGATCCTTGCATCCCATTAGAATGTCTGATGACCAACTTCTTGAGAGCTCCTCGCTGCGGCTGCTCGGTCTCACGCTGTCCGCTGATCTGAGATGGAACAAATACATCGAGTCAATTGCATCATCCACCGCAAGGAAAGTTGGCTCCCT
>OZ038518.1:62287079-62299579 GCA_964036315.1 Acanthosepion esculentum | reverse complement strand
TTTCATCATTTAGAAACTTAATGATGTGTAGTTTTTCATGTAGGCATAAAGGGCATGGGTCATTCCAGGTTTTACAAGTTCTTGTTCTATTTATTATTTTCCATTTTACTTTTGGTGTTTTATTCGTTTCTTTTAAATGCCAAAAATATTGGGATAGAGATGTCTGATTTCTATTTTGAATATTGTTGAAGGAGCTCTTGTGTTGTCTTCATCTAATTTTAAATTTATTCTTCGTTGACCCAATGTATATCCTATCAATGGATGAGATAGTGCATTGGTATACTACGGATTTTGTGAGGCATTTATTTTCCAACGGGCAGTCTTTAGGGTTTCTGCAATCACATAATTTTTCATTAGACACACACACACACACACACACACACACACACACACACACACACACACATAGATGTGTGTGTGTGTGTGTGTGTGTGTGTGTGCCTAATGAAAAATTATGTGATTGCAGAAACCCTAAAGACTGCCCGTTGGAAAATAAATGCCTCACAAAATCCGTAGTATACCAATGCACTATCTCATCCATTGATAGGATATACATTGGGTCAACGAAGAATAAATTTAAAATTAGATGAAGACAACACAAGAGCTCCTTCAACAATATGCAATCACATAATTTTTCATTAGGCACACACACACACACACACACACACATATATATATGTGTGTGTGTGTGTGTGTGTGTGTGTGTGTGCCTAATGAAAAATTATGTGATTGCAGGAACCCTAAAGACTAAAGACATATATATATATATATATATATATACATATATATATATATATATATATGTGTGTGTGTGTGTGTGTGTGTGTGTGTGTGTGTGTGCCTAATGAAAAATTATGTGATTGCAGGAACCCTAAAGACTAAAGACATATATATATATATATATATATATATATATATATATATACATATATATATATATATATATATATATATATATATATATATATATATATATATATAAATGTTTGTGTGTGTGTGTGTGCGTGTGTGCGTGTGTGTATAAAACGTTTTATTCAATAACATATAAATAGTTTCACTGTTTAAACTTTTCTATTGTCTTTATAACTAACTTCTGACCGAAGTGTTTTACATCGGGAGTAACAATGTTAAAATGTCGAAAATTAATTTTCTTACATTCGAGTTCATTGGACTGCCACTTCAGTCGTTATCAAGAATCAGTTTGGTTACCAAGATATGTTTAACCATTTCTGGAAATTATATATCGCTGGAATTAGAATTTAAGTCAAAGGTGCCTTCTCTGCAACGGTTCAACTGAAAAGCAGGTGTTTGTATTATTTGGAGCTAGTGTCCGCATAGATGTTACTACAGACACAGTATTGCGATTAAGTACCCTCTGGTCCTAGTCAGGTATCAATTAATTGGTTGACATGGAACATCTGATGAGTATTGTGTCCCTGTGATATCAGTTATTATTCGTCCCTGCTGAATTGGTACATTACTACCAGATCCAATAATTTAATTAGATTACTGTCCTAGGTATGACAATAAACTACGTCCGGCAGCAAGGACTTTGATCAGGAAATTTTTAGGAGCGTGGACGTACCTCTTAATTGTTGTTGTCCCAAGATCTACCCTGACCCAGGGTGGCAGTACCTGTTAGGATCCCAGCTATGGGCAACTCGTGCCCCCCCCCAAAAAAAATAGGGTCTAAACGAGAAAATATTAAAATACATTACAAAAGATTACATTTTCATTGCAAACAAAATTGCCTTCGAATCCATATAATATTCTACAATATTCAAAAATATAACTTCAACAAAACTACAACATGAAAAACACATATCATCGTCTCTAGTAATTATGTCCAGACAAACAATTATATGCACGAAAGCTGAGTATCATCTACCATGTAATCAACTGTGAAAGCAGAATAACATATATCACATTTTTTTATTACTTCAAATCTCCCAAGAAGCTTTTCATCAAACTAAACTGGACGTCCGGTTTATCTTCAAAAGTCCGGTTCATCTTCAAAAGTGAAATCTCCACCTCTGAATTTTGCAAACCATCTTCTGCAAGTTCTTTCATTCACACATTCCTCTCCATAAACTGAGTGAATGTTTCTAGCTGCTTCGGCTGCTGAGTTTCCTTTCTTGAACTCATAAAGCATTATGTGCCTCAAATGATTCTTGGGTACTTCCATGTTAGCAGGGTTTTAATCAAACAAAATTTAATTCGATGACCCATAAGGATGTTGATATACCATTAAACAAACGAAAAAAAAACAAAAAACAAACTAGATGACAGTAACACATATGTAATCGATTGACATATCTACTACACAAACGTCCAGAAAAATATTTCGAAATATTACAAGAAAATTGACAATTACTAGTCTCAGAAATGAAATATTAAATTTTGAAAAACTTGTATCGAGCATTTCTATGACTTTTTGCCAGACTGAGTTAAATCTTCTCAATATATAGGCTCTCTTTTAAGTATATTGCATAATTTCATATTCAGTGCTTGTAACTCACTCGTTTCCCGCCCTTTTAATGCTCATCGTTGTCCGCCATGTTGGAGTGTTTTGTCTCCCATTAGAGTTAGCTATTTATCTGACAAGTAATCGTTTTCTATATTACTCGTCTCCTGGGATCTGACTCAGTAGAGTTTCGACCGAAAAGAATCAAACCGTGAAGCACAATATCAGATGACAGCCGAAAAATAAGCATTTACTTAAAACATTTCTTGAAAAAAAATATTTTATAAACATTTATTTAAATTTTTAATGGAGACCTACTCACTCTTCTTCTTCTTCTTCTTCTTCTTCTTCTTCTTCTTCTTCTTCTTCTTCTTCTTCTTCTTCTTCTTCTTCTTCGTCTTCTAGTTCTTCTTTCATATTCATCTTCAACTTCTTCCCCTTCTTCTTTTCATATTCTTTTTCTTCTTCCATATTCTTCTTCTCATTCTTCTTCTCTCATTCTTCTTTCATATTCTTCTTATTATTATTCATCTTTTCCTTCTTCTTCCCCTTCTTATTAAATACATTATTCTCCCCTTCTTCTTCTTCTTCACCTTCTTCTTCTTCTTCTTCTTCTTCTTCTTCTTCTTTCATATTCTTTTTCTTCTTTCATATACTTCTTCCTCTTCTTCTTTTTCTTTCATATTCTTTTTTTTCTTTCATATTCTTCTTATTATTATTCATCTTTTCCTTCTTCTTCCCCTTCTTATTAAATACATTATTCTCCCCTTCTTCTTCTTCTTCACCTTCTTCTTCTTCTTCTTCTTCTTCTTCTTCTTCTTCTTCTTTCATATTCTTTTTCTTCTTTCATATACTTCTTCCTCTTCTTCTTTTTCTTTCATATTCTTTTTTTTCTTTCATATTCTTCTTATTATTATTCATCTTTTCCTTCTTCTTCCCCTTCTTATTAAATACATTCTTCTCCCCCTTCCCCTTCTTCACCTTCTTCTTCTTCCCCTTCTTCTTTCATATTCTTTTTCTTCTTTCATATACTTCTTCTTCTTCCCCTTCTTCTTTCATATTCTTTTTCTTCTTCCATATTCTTCTTCTTCTCATTCTTCTTCTCTCATTCTTCTTCTTCTTTCATATTCTTCTTATTATTATTCATCTTTTCATTCTTCTTCCCCTTCTTATTAAATACCTTCTTCTCCCCCTTCTTCTTCTTCACCTTCTTCTTCACCATCTTCTTCTTCCATATTCTTCTTCTATTTTCCATTCTTCTTCTTCTTCTTCTTCTTCTTCTTCTTCTTCTTCTTCTTCTTCTTCTTCTTCTTTCATATAGTTCTCCTTCTTCTTTCATATACTTCTTCTTCTTTGGTTAGATGGCCGACCAGTAAATTCTGGAGCTATAACTTCTATATGCCATCTCCGTTCATGACGTGGCCGAATATGGCTCTTCACCATTTTTTTCTTTTATAGCTCTTAATAAATATTGTCTTTTTGCTATCTTTTCTAATCCCTGTTCAAGCAAGTCTATACACAAGTTAGGTAGTTTATTCAATGCCTTTCTGTGTCACTATTGCCTTCAATATTTCCTGTGTGAATCAATGTTTCTAAACTTTCTTTCCTCATTACGTATCCTCGAAATTTCACTCATGTCTTTCTGGTGTTATGTATAAGTGACTTTTCTTTTTCCATTTTCTCTAAAACTTCGTCGTTGCTCACGAATGTTCCCCAAATTATTCTTATCATACTTCTGTTGAAACACATTGCTGTTGCCTCAAGCCTCGTCTTCATCTCTGATGAAAGAGTAAATCCTTTAGGAAAGGAGATCTTTGACAAAATCTAGAGCGCAGATTGACATTTTGGCAAGATTCGATAGCGGCACTTGAAGAACTTTTGAGTTTAAGTTATTTTCTATTTTAACCACAATTTAGATTTAAAGAATGTCACACTTATTAAAAGACAAAATAACTTACTTAGACGAAAAGTTAATGAGAGTGACACTACCGAATCTCATATATATATATATATTATAATTACTTTACAAAAAAAAATGATTCCTTCGCTACATAAGAGTTCTCAAGTTTCAAAAACGAGAGCCGAAAACCTCAATATAATTATTAAAATTAAATTGAATTAAAGTATCAAGCCTTGTTTCATCCTCAAGCGAAAATTTTTGCTAGTGATGACGACATTATACCTCAATTCATCTTCCTAAAGGGCCTCAAATCGCGATTTGATTGAATACAATTACTTTGGTATTTCAATATAGCTTTGTGCAATTTTGGTAAAATTAAATGTTAGTGCTATTTTGATTTTTGCGTTATTTAGACTCCAGTTTATCCATCGCACCATATATATATATATATATATATATATATATATATATATATATATATGTATGCAGGTGTGCAGTGAAAAAAAGGATTCCCAAATTCTCGCTTGACAAGGAAGCGGGTCCAGACGCCTTAACTCTTCATAACTTAAAAAATTATGTTAGGGGTCTCGGCTCTCGCTTTTGAAACATGAGAACTCTTATGTAGCGGAGGAATCATATTTTTAAAAACTAAAAATATTATTATATTATATATATATATATATATATATATATATATATATGTGTGTTTGTGTGTGTGTGTGTGTGTGTGTGTGTGTGTGTGTGTGTGTGTGTGTGTGTGTGTGTGTGTCAAGACAGATAGTCTTGTGTTCTATATTTATGGGATAAAGTGCTCAATATCAGAGATAGAGCGTGTGTAAATATAAAAGTGAACATAGAAGTCAACACTTAGGTTGACTTCAATATTCACTTTTATATATATATATATATATATATATATATATATATATATGTATTAATTAAGACATTTTTTATGTTTATACGTTATTTTTATACATGCAAATATTTAAGTAAATGCTCTGTTTATAATAAATAGTATTAACGACATTTACTGGCAAGAATGTCCAAGAAATTTTCATAGAAAATACATTCAGGTCGGTAAATGTCGTTAATACTGTTTATTATAAACAGAGCATTTACTTAAATTTACACACACACACGCACACACACACACACATATATATATATATATATATATATATATATATATATATATATATATATTATATATATATATCTGTGTATTATTTATTTCAATAGACATATATATATATATATATATATATATATATATATGTCTATTGAAATAAATATTAAATAAATATTATTTATTTCAATAGACATATATATATATATATATATATATATATATATATATATATATATATATATATATATGTCTATTGAAATAAATAATACCTGATGATGACATTGTGCTAATGTCGAAGGTACTCGGAGTAAAATATTTATTAACACGATAATTTTCTTCCTTCCTTTAACAATGGCACCAAATAGTTTGTCTGTGAATATGAAAGGATCCAGTTGTAAATACGAAGACACAACTCCTCTAAATTATTCAATGAAACATGTCTCTAATGTGTGTTTTGTGAGTGTGTCTGTTTGGTCCGACTAGTGTGTGCATTGTGTGGGTTTATGTGTGAGGTTAAGATTTGTTTAGTACTGCTTTGAATTTTTTCTATGACTATTCTTTCGTGTATCTGTCGGTAAGATTAATCGTCTCTTTTATATATTGGCATAATTGTAAATTTACCTTTAGGGATGTGTTGTGACGCAAAGATTTTTTGTTATCTGGTAATTTAATGTTAGAAAAGTAACTACTAATCACAAAAGACTATGTTTGAAAGAATCAACATAAGAAAAAATTAATTTCTTTGTATAATATTTGTAAATAAGCATTCTTCGCCTGATAAACGCCACAATACCTGAAACACGTGTAGCAAAAAATATAGAAAATGATATGTAATATATAAAATACATAAATTATATTCAAAAACTTTTACGGCGTCTTTTCTCTTTAATACACACACACATACACACACACACACAAGTATATACATATACATACATACATATATATATATATATATATATATATATATATATATATGTGTGTGTGTGTGTGTGTCTGATTGAATAAATTACAGACATTATGTCATTATGTCTACTAGTTGTTAATAAAATCTCATAAATACTAACGAATAACCTTCCGTGTATTTACGTCAAATCTATATGTTACCATAATGGATAACAACGCACATCGTTGTATAAATACTTATAATAATGTAGAGCATATAGTTTTGTACCACTTGCACCCTTGAAGATGGTCTTGGAAGAAGATTGAAAGTACTTGGGAAATGAAAATAAACAAAATTTAAACAGCTATAGCAATTTATTTCATCCTACATCAATATACGGAAAGTTATTCATGAGTATGAACGGATCTTATAAAAATTAGCAGACATAATGTTTGTAATTTATTCAATCATACATGCCTAAAAGAAAATTTGCTGCCTAAATTCACTAAGATATATATATATATATATATATATATATATATATATATATATTACTAATTGTTTTCTATAGAGACAATTCAGCAATACTCTTTGATGCCAGACAAAACAAAAGACGACGATTACCAGCTCACCTCCCTTGCCCAATTCTAAAATTCTTCAATATGTTTTAGTTTTTTAATTGGATAAAACTCAAACGCACTTCCTTTCGGATGTTGTACAGAAGAAAAGACCCAACACAAATTTTGACAGTTTTAATACAAACATCTTTGACGAATATTTTTTTATGCCCGCACCCATCATTATTAATTTTTTGTTTTCCTTGTTTGTTTTGAGGAATATATTTATTTATCTTTCTTTCTTTATTTCCTCATTCAGCAAAATCATTCTTTCTTATTTTTATTTTTATTGCTTAATAATTTTTTTATTACAAACTTTCTTATTTTTTTCTTTTTCTTTCACATTTCTTTTCTTTCTCAATTTCTTTCATTTTTTTCATTCTGTCTTTTTTGCGTTACTTTTCTTTATGTTCTTCATCTCCTTCTTTTAATTTCTTTCGTTTTTCTTTCCATTTTTCGGTTTTCTGTCTTTCTTTCACTTTTCTTTCTTTCTCTCACATTTCTTTCTTTCTCTCACTTTTCTTTCTTTCTTTCACCTTTCTTTCTTTCTTCCTTCACATTTCTTTCTTTCACCTTTCTTTTTTTCTCTCTCACTTTTCTTTCTTTCACCTTTCTTTCTTTCTTCCTTCACTTTTCTTTCTTTCTTTCACCTTTCTTTTTTCTTTCTCTCACTTTTCTTTCTTTCTTTCACCTTTCTTTCTTTCTCTCACTTTTCTTTCTTTCTTTCACCTTTCTTTTTTTCTCTCTCACGTTTCTTTATTTCTTTCACCTTTCTTTCTTTCTCTCATTTTTCTTTCTTTCTTTCCTTCTTTCTTTCTTTCTTTCTTTCTTTCACCTTTCTTTCTTTCTCTCACTTTTCTTTCTTTCTTTCAATTTTCTTTCTTTCAGTCTTTTGCTATTTTACATTCTTTCGTCTTTTCTTACACATTTCTTACTTTCATTTTCTTTCTTTATTTCATTTTACTTCCTTCCTTCCTTCCTTCTTTTTTCTTTCTTTCTTTCGCTTTTCTTTATTTGTCTCACTTTTCTTTCTTTCTTTTTCATTCTTTCACGTTACTTTTGTCTTTCTGCCTTACTTTTTCTTTCTTTCTTTCTTTCTTTCTTTCACATTAATTCTTCCTCTGTTCTTTTCTTTTTTCCATTCATTCTTTCATTCTTTATTGCTTACCATTTTCTTTCCTTCTCTATTTCTTTCTTTCACTCATAGCTTTTCCCTTTTCTTTTTTTCTTCCCTTCTTTCTTTCATTTGTCTTTCTTTATTCATTTCTTTCTGTCATTCACTTTACGTTCTTTATTTCTGTCGCTTTTCTTCCTTTCTTCCACTTTTCTTTCTTTCAGATTTTCGCTATTTTTCTTTCTTTCGTTTTTTCTTTCTTACACATTTTGTTTTTCATTTTCCTTTTTTCTTTCACTTTTCTTTCTTTCTTTCATTCTTTCACGATACTTTCTTTCTTTCTGCTTTTCTCTTTTCTTTCTTCCATTCATTCATTCATTCTTTCTTTCTTTCTTTCTTTCGTTCACATTTATTTCTTCCTCTGTTTCTTCCTTTTTTTCCATTCTTTCTTTGATTCTTTATTGCTTAGCATTTTCTTTCCTTCTTTCTTACTTTCTTTCTTTCACTTATGATTTTTCCTTTTTCTTTCTTACACTTTTCTTTCTTCATTCATTTCTTTCTGTCTTTCCCTTTACATTCTTTATTTCTATCGCTTTTCTTTCTTTCTTTCTTTCTTCCACTTTCTTTCTTATTTCTTTTTTCTTTCTTCCAATTTCTTTCTTTCTTTCTTTCTTTTGCTTTCTAGAAACAATATTCATTCTTCCTTTCTTTTATCATTTAATTCCACAACAAATATTCTTATCCTTTTCTCCTCCTTTCCAGTACAAATATTAACTTTGTGTGTTTGTTTGTTTGTTTTTGTTTGTTTGTTTCTTTCTTTCTTTATTTATTTCACTTTCTTTCTTTCTTTCGATTTTCTTTCTTTCTTGAACGTTTCTATATTTCTATCTTTCCCTTTTCTTTCTTTCTCTCTCTCTCTTTCTTTCAAGCTTTCCTTTCTTGCTTTTCTTCTTCGCTTTTCTTTCCTTCTCTTACTTTCATACTAAATATTATTTATCTTTATTTATATTCCCTTTCTGTCTTTTATTTTACTTATTAATTGTTGTCCGACCTTTTTCTACTCTTACTCAATAGATTTGCTTTTTCTTTCTTTCTTTCTTTATTTCTTTATTTCTTTTAATCTATGTATATAAAAGACAGGATGTGTGTGTGTGTGTGTGTATGTGTGTGTGTGTGTGTAACGAATGCATGGCCGCAAATTGCGAAGGCCTTGCACCAAAATTTACATGCACATGCTCCAAGTTAGCGGAAAGTCCAAGACCGATTTTGCATTTCCCAACTCCAATCGATAGTGGAAATAATCGATTTTTTCATGCTTCTACGGCAGTTTTCATGTAGTTTGCGGCCATTTTCTACTGGCCAGAGTGAGAGCCTATATCAGGCTGCTACGAATAGTCAGGAAGATTCTATTGGCCAGCGTGAGAATCAACAGCTGACTGACACGAATGTTAACTAGCATGCTAGCATGCAAAAAAAAAAATTGATAGTCACAAGTGGGAAAAATTTAAATCAGCATGGTACTTTACTCCAATTGGCTCATTCACTTGCTTAAACTCAACGTTGATACTGATTCCGCAGAACTGGTTTGTGTGTGAAAAAGTATTTGTTGTTAACATTCTTTTTCATTCGGTTTTTCCAGTTACGAGTTCTTTTTTAAAGCTGATAGTTTTGTGTTCATTTTGTTTAGTTCTTTTTTCGTAACAGATTTAATGTTTAGTATAGAGCTTAGAAAAAAATCGCAGTGTGAGATAGGCAAGAAGTAAGGCATGTAGCCACATCAGATCGGCAAAGGGCACTTCTTTAAAGGCAAGGAAGGGCAAAAATATTTTAAGCCAAGTGATAGCGATTATCTGTATGAGTCGTAGGATTTTTGAATCGAGCACGGGCAACGCCGGGCCATGCTGCTAGTTTAATGTAAATATTCTTTATTTCTTTTCCTTTTAGTTGTTAATCATTCTTCTTCTCTATTAAATTAATTTTGTCTTTCTTAAGGCCATGGGCAGCTGTTTCCCAAGATGGGTCACCTATCAATAATATTGTCCTTTCGGCAGACAAAAAGTTACCAACTGTCAAAAGACAGTTGGGAGATAAAAGAGCAGATACAACACTTTGATCCTACCATGATGGCCAGAAAATGACGAGCAATGGCTACGCGATATATGTTTCCATATAAAGTAACGGTTATTATTACCACCACAATGTAGTTTCATAACGTATAGTTGTAGTTAACCCTAACCCTGTCGTACTTTGCTAAACTTAGTATCAAAAGCAATTTTATAGTATTAAAGATACATATCGATTAGTTAGCACAGTATTCATCTAAACTGACAGTATTAGGTACATGCTTATCAATTTTTCTGTCTAGGATAGCGTGAAATATAAAGAGGATAATCATGAAGCTCCCAGAAACTTTAACTTGGATTATTATATAATCTATCTGTTTTACGAAACATGTAACACAAAATCTATCTATCTATCTATCTATCTATCTATCTATCTATCTATCTATCTATCTATCTATCTATCTAAGACTGTTCATTATCTATCTATCTATCTATCTATCTATCTATCTATCTATCTATCTATCTATCTATCTAAGTCTATTCATTATCTATCTATCTATCTATCAATCTATCTATCTATCTAAGTCTGTTCATTATCTATCTATCTATCTATCTATCTATCTATCTATCTAAGTCTGTTCATTATCTATCTATCTATCTAAGTCTATCCATTATCTATCTATCTATCTATCTATCTAAGTCTGTTCATTATCTATCTATCTATCTATCTATCTATCTATCTAAGTCTGTTCATTATCTATCTATCTATCTATATATCTATCTATCTAAGTCTATTCATTATCTATCTATCTATCTATCTAAGTCTGTTCATTATCTATCTATCTATCTAAGTCTGTTCATTATCTATCTATCTATCTAAGTCTATTCATTATCTATCTATTTAAGTCTATTCATTATATATCTATTTATATACATATATCTATCTATCTATCTAAGTCTGTTCATTATCTATCTATCTATCTAACTATATATCTATCTATCTATCTATCTATCTATCTAAGTCTATTCATTATCTATCTATCTATTTATCTATCTATCTATCTATCTATCTATCTATCTATATATCTATATATCTCAGTCTGTTCATTATCTATCTATCTATCTATCTATCTATCTAAGTCTGTTCATTATCTATCTATCTATCTATCTATCTAAGTCTGTTCATTATCTATCTATCTATCTATCTATCTATCTATCTAAGTCTATTCATTATCTATCTATCTATCTATCTATCTATCTATCTATCTATCTAAGTCTGTTCATTATCTATCTATCTATCTATCTATCTATCTACGTCTGTTCATTATCTCTCTATCTATCTATCTAAGTCTATCCATTATCTATCTATCTATCTATCTATCTATCTATCTAAGTCTGTTCATTATCTATCTATCTATCTATCTATCTATCTATCTATCTATCTATCTATCTATCTATCTATCTATCTATCTATCTAAGTCTGTTCATTATCTATCTATCTATCTATCTATCTAAGTCTATTAATTATCTATCTATCTATCTATCTATCTATCTAAGTCTGTTCATTATCTATCTATCTATCTAAGTCTGTTCATTATCTATCTATCTAAGTCTATTCATTATCTATCTATCTATTTAAGTCTATTCATTATATATCTATTTATATACATATATCTATCTATCTATCTAAGTCTGTTCATTATCTATCTATCTATCTAACTATATATCTATCTATCTATCTATCTATCTAAGTCTATTCATTATCTATCTATCTATTTATCTATCTATCTATCTATCTATCTATATATCTATATATCTCAGTCTGTTCATTATCTATCTATCTATCTATCTATCTATCTATCTATCTAAGTCTGTTCATTATCTATCTATCTATCTATCTAAGTCTGTTCATTATCTATCTATCTATCTATCTATCTATCTATCTATCTATCTATCTATCTATCTATCTAAGTCTATTCATTATCTATCTATCTATCTATCTATCTATCTATCTATCTATCTATCTATCTATCTATCTAAGTCTGTTCATTATCTATCTATCTATCTATCTATCTATCTATCTATCTACGTCTGTTCATTATCTATCTATCTATCTATCTAAGTCTATCCATTATCTATCTATCTATCTATCTATCTATCTATCTATCTATCTATCTATCTATCTATCTATCTATCTAAGTCTGTTCATTATCTATCTATCTATCTATCTATCTATCTATCTATCTAAGTCTGTTCATTATCTATCTATCTATCTATCTATCTATCTATCTACGTCTGTTCATTATCTATCTATCTATCTATCTAAG
>OZ038518.1:62272079-62282079 GCA_964036315.1 Acanthosepion esculentum | reverse complement strand
TGTATATAATAATGATTGATGTAAGGATTTATATTAATTACTTATATAAGCATTAGCTATGTTTTCAAGATGGCGGCATCAGTATATAATAATGATTAATATAAAGAATTATATCAATGTTTTATATAAGGATTAACTATGTTTTGAAGATGGCGGTATCAATATAAAATAATGATTAACATAAAGATATATATTATTGAATTATGTAAGGATTACCAATGTTTTCAAGATGGCGGTATCAGTATATAATAATGATTAATATAAAGATTTATATAAATGTTTTATATAAGGATTACCGATGTTTTGAAGATGGCGGTATCAAAATAAAATAATGATTAATATAAAGATATATATTATTGAATTATGTAAGCATTACCTATGTTTTCAAGATGGCGGTATTAGTATATAATAATGATTAATATAAAGAATTATATCAATGTTTTATATAAGGATTAACTATGTTTTGAAGATGGCGGTATCAATATGAAATAATGATTAACATAAAGATATATATTATTGAATTATGTAAGAATTACCAATGTTTTCAAGATGGCGGTATCAGTATATAATAATGATTAATATAAAGATTTATATAAATGTTTTATATAAGGATTACCGATGTTTTGAAGATGGCGGTATCAAAATAAAATAATGATTAATATAAAGATATATATTATTGAATTATGTAAGCATTACCTATGTTTTCAAGATGGCGGTATTAGTATATAATAATGATTAATATAAACAATTATATCAATGTTTTATATAAGGATTACCGATGTTTTGAAGATGCCGGTATCAAAATAAAATAATGATTAATATAAAGATATATATTATTGAATTATGTACGGATTACCAATGTTTTCAAGATGGCGGTATCAGTATATAATAATGATTAATATAAAGATTTATATAAATGTTTTATATAAGGATTACCGATGTTTTGAAGATGGCGGTATCAAAATAAAATAATGATTAATATAAAGATATATATTGTTGAATTATGTAAGCATTACCTATGTTTTCAAGATTGCGGTATTAGTATATAATAATGATTAATATAAAGAATTATATCAATGTTTTATATAAGGATTAACTATCTTTTGAAGATGGCGGTATCAATATAAAATAATGATTAACATAAAGATATATATTATTGAATTATGTAAGGATTACCAATGTTTTCAAGATGGCGGTATCAGTATATAATAATGATTAATATAAAGATTTATATAAATGTTTTATATAAGGATTACCGATGTTTTGAAGATGGCGGTATAAAAATAAAATAATGATTAATATAAAGATATATATTATTGAATTATGTAAGCATTACCTATGTTTTCAAGATGGCGGTATTAGTATATAATAATGATTAATATAAACAATTATATCAATGTTTTATATAAGGATTACCTATGTTTTGAAGATGCCGGTATCAAAATAAAATAATGATTAATATAAAGATATATATTATTGAATTATGTACGGATTACCAATGTTTTCAAGATGGCGGTATCAGTATATAATAATGATTAATATAAAGATTTATATAAATGTTTTATATAAGGATTACCGATGTTTTGAAGATGGCGGTATCAAAATAAAATAATGATTAATATAAAGATATATATTATTGAATTATGTAAGCATTACCTATGTTTTCAAGATGGCGGTATTAGTATATAATAATGATTAATATAAAGATTTATATAAATGTTTTATATAAGGATTAACTATGTTTTGAAGATGGCGGTATCAATATGAAATAATGATTAACATAAAGATATATATTATTGAATTATGTAAGGATTACCAATGTTTTCAAGATGGCGGTATCAGTATATAATAATGATTAATATAAAGATTTATATAAATGTTTTATATAAGGATTACCGATGTTTTGAAGATGGCGGTATCAAAATAATATAATGATTGATATAAAGATATATATTATTGAATTATGTAAGGATTACCGATGTTTTCAAGATGGCGGTATTAGTATATAGTAATGATTAATATAAAGAATTATATCAATGTTTTATATAAGGATTACTGATGTTTTGAAGATGGCGGTATCAATATAAAATAATGATTAATATAAAGATATATATTATTGAATTATGTAAGCATTACCTATGTTTTCAAGATGGCGGTATTAGTATATAATAATGATTAATATAAAGAATTATATCAATGTTTTATATAAGGATTACCTATGTTTTGAAGATGGCGGTATCAATATAAAATAATGATTAATATAAAGATATATATTATTGAATTATGTAAGGATTACCTATGTTTTCAAGATGGCGGCATCAGTATATAATAATGATTAATATAAAGAATTATATCAATGTTTTATATAAGGATTACCGATGTTTTGAAGATGCCGGTATCAAAATAAAATAATGATTAATATAAAGATATATATTATTGAATTATGTAAGGATTACCTATGTTTTCAAGAAGTTGGTATCTGTATATAATAATGATTAATATAAGGATTTATGTTAATTATTTATAATAGGATTACTAATGCTTTTAAAATGGTGGCGTTAGTTTAACTCACGAGTTGCAAGCGGCGAAATATATTTTAATTAAATGAAAATGATGGCGAAGAGGAAATAATATTTTTCAAAAATATATATCAGTGAAAACGAAGACGAAGAATACATTTTGTTTTCTTCATTTCTACAAAGATCTCAGTCCTCAACGAAATTCCAGTACGAGAAGAAAATGTCGAGTAATATTCTGACGTGAAAATTAAATTAAAATTCAAAGAAAATTAAGGAAATATTCGCTCACTTTTCAGCAGAATGCAGAGTTGAAAAAAAATGGGCCAGAACAATTGCAAGAAAACTTAAAAAAGAAAAAATTAAATTAGTTTTCAAAAAAAAAAATTGAAAGTCGTTAGTAACTTATCTATATTATTATTTATTGTTTGATTAATAGTCGCTATGAAGGGTGTATGAGATATTGTACTGATACGGAGTAATAGCAAATAGATGATTTTGTTACCAACGAAATCAAAGGGATTTTCAGCTGTTTCCATCGGGGCAGGTAGACTGCTATGAATGCAGACAGGAATATATACAAATATGATTACGATGTCCCCAGTGGTGTCATAGTTAGCAAGCTTGTCTCGTTCAATCAATTACGTCTGAAAAGGGAGTTCAATCCTCACTGGGTGCCCTAAACTTATGGCTTTTTGCCACATCTAAACTACGCTTAGAAAATAGTCATACATGATGACTGTCGACTCATACGCGAGTATGGCCATCGCTGACAAGATTGATTGATGAATTTATTTCTCTTGAGAACAACAGTAGCTCGTGGAAGTCAACAAGCAACTTGTAAAGCTTATTGCAGATGTGGCAAACTAGTTTGTTATGTACAGGTCCTGGCCGGTTTTGTAAATTCTTTTCAACTTTCTCGTAGAGTTCTTGTAACGGGTGAGTTCGGGGCGGTTTCTGCATGATTTCTGATACACACCGAATTTGTAAGTTCTTTCCAGGTCGCAATTTGTACAATAAATCTCTTCTCATGGATAGAAAGTCCTGCCTTGGAGAGACATACAGTTGCGGCCAAAATGTTCAGAACAGCATTGTTTTCGTCAGAAAAGTAGGTATAAGTTTTTATCAAAGTTGTTTTATATTCTATAATTTTGACAGACCATAAATACGATATTAATTGTTATTGTCTGAATTTAAGCAAGGAAACATTAATAATGAGCGGAAAGCTTAATAATCTACTGACGAATTGGTAAATGAGTAAGTGGCATTATATTAACAAAGTACACTGCATATATTCTTACTAATGTTTAGTAAACGAACCGTCACGCAAACAAATTCAAAAAATTGGAGTTCGCCGGTTAAATATACTAAAATACGGAGTAAAAGCAACTGTTCTGATCTTTTTGGTCGCCATGGGTTTTGCAGTAAATCACTAAATCATCCATAACTTTTGTATTATCCCCTCAAATTACACCAAAATCTCAGACAATAACAAATAATATCGTATCTCTGATATTGAGCACTATATCCTATAAATATAGCACACCTTAAGAGTATATTTCTTCATGTATATATATATATATATATATATATATATATATATATATATATATATATATATATACAGTTGCGGCCAAAATGTTCAGAACGGCGTTGTTTTCGTCAGAAAAGTAGGCATAAGTTTTTTTTATCAAAGTTGTTTTATATTCTATAATTTTCACTGACAATAAATACGATATTAATTGTTATTGTCTGAGATGTGGGTCTAATTTGTGAGGATAATACTTAAATTATCCTTCTTTCGAAGCTTAATAATCTCCTGACGAATTGGTAACGGAGTAAGTGGTATATATATATATATATATATATATATATATATATATATATATATATATATATATATATATTGAACGATAAAAATTATTAAAAAAATCAATTAAAATCTTCAGACATACTGGGTTGTAGATTAATATTCTTATGCTTTTATTATTATTATTTCATTTAAATTCCTCGACTAGTTTCGGCCAACATGGCCATCATCGGGAGAGAAAAAATGTCTCTGCTTGCTGTAGCAGTAAACTACAGAAATGAATGTCTTGTTGAAGAAAATGAACTTTTGTCTGTAGTTTTCATTTGTTTTTTATCTTTTTAACATGAGTTTATTAACATTCCTTGTGCTGGTCAAACAGTCTCTTTTAAGTTGTCATTTGAGAGCTATGTTCCGTTTTTTTTCCTCGGTCAGTTCAGCAGTTTTATTGGTGTCTGGGGCGGGGATGGTAAGTGTGTTTGTGTTTGTGTGTGTTTGTGTTATTTAGTTTAGTGTGTGTGTTATTTAGTTGTTTAGTCTCTGGTAAGTGTGTGTGTGTGTGTGTGTTATTTAGTTTTTTTAAGGGAGTGAGTGAGTATGATACGTGTTAGCTTGTATATTGCTATATATATATATATATATATATATATATATATATATATATATATATATATATATATATAATAACAAGCACCAGACTACGGACAAGGACCTAGATCTAAATTGGGTTTACACGTTTTGGCTGTCATCTGCCCACAATATATAAGCTCTTTTGTGCAGGTAGGAGTCTGTTCGTCTTTTTCCCTGGTCTTTCCTTTTCTGCCCTGACCATCTTCTTATTGCTAGGTTCCTTTGACGCTTTACGATCACGTAGCTAATTCCACATACACACCAACCCACATTTGAGTGGGAGTGTCTAGGTCTGGGTGCCACTGTGTGCATATGCGTGTATAACTCCGCGTCATTTTATTTCATCATATCCGATTTTCTCTGGGGCATTAATAATTGACTTTTCTTCTAGCCTGGAGCTACATTGGGGATTAGTTTGGGTTCATTTTATTTTATTTTGTTTTATTCATCCTTTATTTAATGTATTTATTTGGAGTTTGGTTGTGCAGATGGAGCAGCTCGGTATCTTCGGGAAACTCACCAATATACTAACGAGCCGAGAAGAAGAGACAGAAAACGAAATCTAAGCATCAAAGAAAGAGAAAGAGAAATTAGAATAAAAAGAATGAATTGAAAAAAAAAAAGAAAAAAACGATGAAGATGGAAATAAACGAGAGGATAAAGCAGAAATCGAAATATAGGGTTTTCTTGTTATTTAACTAATTTCTTTCGCTGGTTCCTAGGCCTCACAAATTTAAACGTCCTACGAGGCTGGCATCCCTTACCAACCCCTTCACTGTTGAAACTGTTAGATGTAGACATCTCTTCTACTCCAATAGCTTCATGTCTCGCACATCTCGCCTGTGGAACTCCCTTCCTTATTGCTGTTTCCCTGACAAATACAATCTCCAACTATTTAAGTGTAAGGTCAATCGACATCTCCAGTTGTCTTGATCTATCCACTTCCCTTCTCCACATCCTTTCACCTTTCATTCCTATCGGCTCTCGCTCCAAATTTTCTGCAACCCCCTTGCCTTGATCGATCCACTATCTTTCTCCACATCCTTTCCTCTACCACTCCTATCTGCTCTTCCTCCAAACCTTCTGTAACCCCTTGCGTGCTAGTGGTTTCCAGCCTTGTTTGGGGTGATAAGCTTAGAAAAAAAACAAAAAAAAAACAAACTTCATATCAGGTCTAAGAGCAACTCAAGAAAGAGTGTAACTGAATTAGCTTATTGTATGACCGTACGTGTACAGGTTGTAATGGAATGTCCCACACACTCTATCGTCTATGTGGACTGACTATATCAGTAGGATAGAAGTTGGGGCTCATTGCCAGACGAGGCAATGCCTTTCGGCAGAGTCTTGTCAGGGATGGTAAACAGCTACCAGACCACGTGTATACGGGGCCTAGGGGAATTTTTGCCCGAGCCTACAGATTCGGTTTTGCCCAGCATTAAAACTGCCTAGTGCCACATCCTGCTTCGCGGGGTTGGGTGGTAAGATAAATATCCTTGCTTCTGGAATTAATAGCCTGATACCCAAATCCCTGTCTTTCAGTAGTATATTCTCTTTTAAAATAAACTTCTCTTTCTTTCATCTACCCCCGTGTTGCTTCCTTCACTCGATTGTTGCATTTTTCTGTTTGTAACCTATTTAAGGATACAGCAATACAGTTCATGAGGATATATAGGAAAGATAACGGCTTGCATTAAACTTGAAACAGATAAGTTTATATATTTATTTACGCTATTTCCATGTAGATTACTATCATCTTTGTTGTTTTTACCATCTTTGTTTTTTTCGGCTGTTTCGGTGTATATATATATATATATATATATATATATATATATATATATATATATATATATATATATATATATATAAAATAATGGACTCTCCCGTCGGTTTCGACGGATGAGGATCTGACAACTTCAGTTATGAAATTTTGTGCGATAATCTTGTCGCATTTAAGACCCGCTAGTGATTTACAAAGGAGGCCATATATATGGAGCAAGTGTGAGGATTATGAGATGAGATCACTGTTAGATTGACTGACCTTTTAGATCTTGCTCTCGCTTCTTGAAGATGATTCAGACAAGCAGATTGTATATTGCTGAGTCCACTAAAACACATTGATCTCCATTCTACCCGCTCCAAGACTAAGCGCTCAAGGGTGTTATGTGGTATATTGACTGCTGGATAAGAACGAATCAAGGTAAACCGCCAGAAAACCCACACAAGTAATTTGATTAAAGTGGTGAAGGCTTGTGCAGAACCATCCACACTTTTCGGAACTATTGATACACTTGGTGCGAATAAATGCCACAGACGAAGCAGACAATATACCTCAGGTTTTTCGTGTAAGAGTTTTCCATCTCTTAGACAATCGTGTTCTATAACTCTAAAGAGCCTGGTCAGCCCTGGTAGACACTATTTGTCCATAGCTGGGACCCTACCAGGTGCTACCACACCGGGTCAGGGCGGACCTGGGAACAACAGCAATTAAAAGGTGGTTCCATACTCCTCAAATCGGCCAATAACGCTGCGAACGTTAGAATTTATATATTACTTTCGTTATCATCTCATCGGATATATATATATATATATATATATATATATATATATATATATATATATAAGTGAACATAGAAGTCAACACTTAGAGGTCTGTTTCATGCTAGATGCAATCATCGGGTGGCCAGATGATTGCATCTAGAATGAAACAGACTGTCGCCTCTAAGTGTTGACTTCTATGTTCACTTTTATATTTACACACGCTCTATCTCTGATATTGAGCACTTTATCCCATAAAAATAGCACACTTTAAGACTATATTTCTTCATATATATATATATATATTTACGAAAAAATCGCTATGAATCTATTTTAAAAAATTTGTTGGCATTAAATGACCCACTGAGGTTTTGATATGCTATAAAACAAAACAACTAACAACCAACCATAGATATGGGCAGTGGAACAAAAACACTTTATCCCCATAGATTAAATAAAGTGTTCAATTCGGAATTCCATATAGGTTATTCTACTCAGATCGATATACAACTGGTGAAGGCCGTAGGGCATAACGGCTGAAAATTTGAGATAACAAAAACAAAAAGAGGAAAATAGTCTGTCTACAAATGATAATAACTCCTCATCGCAGAAATTCAGACAGAAGGCGATCAGGTGATAATAACAACAAAGATGAGGACAATAGTCTGCATATAAATAATGGAGTAAGTCAACAAAGAAATTCAGATTTAAGATTCTAGTTATCGGAGGGGCATCTTCTCAGGATTATCTTCCTCAAAATAGCGGTTCTTGAGTAGAAGATGACCGTAGTGAACTTCCTCCTTACGAATGGAATATGACAAAATTGGTTATGATTTGGACCCCATGTACGTGGCACGGCTGGTCTTATTTGAAAAGATCTGAACTGGTGGAACAAAGAATGTATCTCGTCAAAACATTTGTCATGAAAATAGCGAGAGGCTTACGTCGTTTCTTCTGTAGGAAAGAGTGGAAAATAATCCATCACCAACAAGGCCGCGTAGATGCTTTTTAATAAGGCAAGAGAGGGAGCATTGGTCAGCTCTGAGTCGGCAGTACTCTATTTTGGGTCTGACCTGGCACTTGAAAAGATAAAACATGTTAGAAGAAGCCAAGAACTTTTCGAGGCGATATAGATCATTTTCTTCTGCATCTTCAATGATGGACCGTATATCTGAGTTGGTTTTGCAGTCTGGAGTCCCAAAAGGCCGGTTATATAATTTCATAACTGTGTATTTGGGCAGCAATCCCTCTTTTAATAAAACTGTTTTAATTTTTAATTTAAAAACGACCGACAAGTTACTGCGGTTAAGTTTTTTTTATTTAAATGTTTTATTTTTTATTTAAATATTTGATTTTTTTTCATTTGTCTTAAAGCAAGTATTTTATTTTTTTTCCTGAACCATGTAGTCGTACTTTCCTTGTTGCCTGTTTGATTATGTAATTTAATATTTGTGAACTTGAGCCGAAATCCCTCTTTTATACTAGTTTCGTTAAAAAAATATTTGCATAAAATCATTCAATCTAATAGGTTAAAATTTAAATATTTTCAGCAAGTAAAATTCTTTGTTGTGTTTCAAAACGAACTTAAATTGATTGCAATCAACTTTTGTTGCCATTTTCGCTTTTCTCTAGCACTCATTATTGGTTCCCGTATTATGTTCATTTCTATGCTTGGACGGCTCAGGAGAATTGTTTTAAAGAATCAGAACATATGCTAGACCACAAAAATTCTCTTGAGCCGACCAAGCATAGAAATGAATACAATATAGGAAACAGTAATAAGGAGTGCCAGAAAAAAAAACGATAATAAAAACAAAAATTGCAATATGAGTTCTGGTAAAATCATAGAATGATAACAGCAAAAATTGCAATATGAGCACTGGTAAAAAACGGTTGCTGAAGACATTAGGTTTATAATACCCAGAAATTCATACAGAGATGTCCTCAAGGACACATGGCACAGTGGATAAAGGCATTAGTTAGATCCAGTGACAGGACCCAAAGAGTTCAATACCCGGTTATGGCAGTGGAGAACTTTCAGAGGAAATTAACAGGAGATAACGGATAACTGATATCCATTAATCATGGCACATGAAACTAGAACAGTCTACCCCAGTGAGCGAAATAAAGGGTTCAGTTCGACATTCCAACCAGCTGAAGAAGGCCGGAGTGTACAACGGCCGAAACGTTGTAATGAATATGAGATCATAGACAAAGGACACCATTAGATAATTCGTAAATTTAATTTATGCAGTGCATGCTATCCATTTCACCCCCCGACCGGTGCTAGGACAAAACTAATTGGGGGTCCAACTAATTGTCGGACTTAATCTATTTCATTATATATATATATATATATATGCTAGGCCACAAAAATCTGCTGAGCCGACCAAGCATAGAAATGAATACAATATGGGAACCAGTAATAAGGAGTGCCAGAGAAAAGCGATAATAATAACAAAGGTTGCAATATGAGCTCTGGTAAAAACATGTGTTGATAACGGCAAAAAAT